>OY747706.1:2999029-3016529 GCA_963556495.2 Valencia hispanica
GAACCTCATTTGTGCTTAGGCTGTTTTGATTCAGTCGAGTTTTCGGAATTATCAAAAATATTAGCCTCATCTAAACCTTCAACTTGTATGTTGGACCCAATTCCAACCAAATTATTTAAGGAAGTGTTCCATTTGGTTCCTGGCCCCATTTTGGATATGATGAATCTATCCTTAGTAAACGGATACGTACCACAGGAATTTAAAATAGCTGTAATTAAACCTTTACTCAAGAAACCTACCCTTGATCAAGATGACTTAGTGAATTACAGACCTATAACCTATAACCTTCCTTTCTTATCCAAAGTCCTTGAGAAAATTGTTGCTAATCAAGTCTGTGAGCATCTAAACAGTAACGAGCTGTTTGAAGAGTTTCAGTCAGGTTTTAGAGCTCATCATAGCACTGAAACAGCACTGGTGAAGGTTACTAATGATATTCTCATGGCCTCAGATAATGGACTGGTGTCTGTTCTGGTTTTGTTAGATCTCAGTGCTGCTTTTGACACAGTCGATCATAATATTCTCTTAGAAAGGCTTGAACATGTTGCAGGGATCAAAGGAACAGCACTAGGCTGCTTTAAATCATATTTGTCTGATAGATTCCAGTTTGTTCATCTAAATGATCAATCTTCTTCACTCTCAAGGGTTACTTGTGGAGTTCCACAGGGTTCTGTGCTTGGACCAATTCTTTTCACCATATATATGCTCCCAAATAGTAGAATCATTAGACAGCATGGGATAAATTTCCACAGCTATGCCGATGATACACAACTATATTTATCCATAAATCCTGATGAACCCAGTCAGTTAGGTAGATTACAGGCATGTCTGGAAGAGATAAAAGCATGGATGAATCTAAACTTTTTGCTTTTAAATTCTGACAAAACAGAAGTTGCTGTCTTTGGACCAGAAGTTCTAAAAAAGAAACTGATTAGTCAATCACTTCATCTGGATGGCATTAAATTGGCCCCCAGTAATAACGTAAAGAAAGTAATCATCCATCCATCCATGCATCCTCTCGTTCTTCTTGACCACTGTAAAGAGACTGGCTACAAATTTCGTTTGTATTTATGCCTAACATTGAGTCCAGTGTCTCTGGCTGGTTGATGGATTGTGATTTCATGAAGATTGCAGATTGAATGTGTGGGTTTGTGCTGCGCAGCGCTTGTTGAATTCACCGAAGCAGACGAGGCGCTGGCCGATCAGGCTCTGCTGGGAGACGTCTTCCTGTTCATGAAGGAGGGAATCTTGGGATGCGACAGTTTTGCCCAGGAGGAGTTTTATGTCCGCCGCCTGCACTCGCTCATCACAGACTTCCTTGCACTCATGCCGATGAAGGTTAGACTTTCTTCTGGTCTCCGTTTTCATTCAGTTGAACAATGAATCGACTCCATAATGTCAATAGTACGGATACATTTTAACAGTTTTTTGTTTTATTTTTTTCGTATTGCAGGTTAAGCAGCTTCGTAACCGCGCTGATGAAGACGCCCGTTTGGTGCACATGTCTCTGCAGATGGACAGTGAACTGCCATCATCACTCCGGAAGGACTTGGACCATCTCATGGTGCTGGTGAGTCTTTGCAACAAGCATATTTCTGCTCATCAATCCTAAAGCTAATAGCAGGAGTATGATGGGCTCAGATGAACAGAATTAATTTGAACTTCTCACTGTGACAGAGCTGTTGTTTGTGTGTCAGATCGGAGAGTTTTACAGTAAAGATCCATTCGGATTAGAACTGGGTCTGGAGTTCTGGTGTCCCACAGAGTCTCTGCATCACACCTCGCTGCAGGGGTCCTACCTGGGAATGGCCCTGCAGAGGCCTCCTCATAAACAGGTAAAGTTCTGATTTTTAGAAGCTCAGCTGCAGCCGAACAGTCGCGGGTTCTAATGAAGGATTCCTTGTCTCCTGCTGTTCTTTGATTCAGGTGGTTCTGTCCAAGTTTGTGCGTCAGATGGGAGACCTTCTGCCCTCCACCCTCTACATTTCTTATCTGTGCATGCTGAAAGGCCTCGCCAATGGTCCACAGTGTTCTCACTACTGTTTCAGTCTCCTTAAGACTAACGGAGCCACACATAGTAAGATCAAACTGTTTTTAACAATTATTACAGTTAGCGTTGGGCGATACGGCCTCAAATCTATATTGCGATATAATCTGAAGCATGTGCGGTAACGATCATTATTGCAAGATATTCTTTTCCTTTATATATATCAGAATGAATGTTTATGAGCATTGTCACACGCCCGATACATTGCAGGAGAACAACTTCGAAAAAAGTATAGAATGCCATTTAAAGAACATTTATTGTGCAAAATGCATTTAAAAATATTTAAAATCTTTTCTTTTTTTTCAAAAAATGCAACACAAAAATTCTCATAACATAAATAAAGATGAAGATATTTTGAATACAATTAAGCTAAATGTCATGAAAACAAAGTTCAAAATAGTTTGAACTGACGTGCAAAATGTACAAAGAGAAATACAATTTCTTTCTGCTTATTTATTTATAAATTGTGTCGCACAAAAATAAAGCTGCACATATTTTAATTAAAAATGCTTCACGTTCAACAGGTTTCTTTTCTGTTAAATAGAAAAACAATACAATATCTAGTGTAAATATGAACACCCTACAACAGTATTTATCCTCCTTGTGTACCTGGGAGAAAGTACGTAAGTACAGCTTGATGACATCATCAAAATGCGCAATCGCAGTAGGACGGTATAGTCAAAATCTCTACCTTTGGCCAAATATATATCATTTCTACTTTTTACCGATTATATCGCCCACTATTAATTACAGTTTAACATGTTCTTAGAAGCCTCTTTTTGCAAAATGAAATGAAGATTATCCCCCCCCCCCCTCCCCCAAACATAAATCTGCACAATTAGACTTTGAAGTTCGTTGTGGTGTTAGCCAGCTGGTGAGGAAGGCGCTGTTTTACCTTTTTTTTTTTTGTACTTACAGCTATTTTGTTGCACACTGCAGTCATTTGATGCAGGCTAGAAGTTATAAACAGACAGACTCACCTGATGACAGGTAAACATCCGAGGTTAACTCTAGGCAGCTGTATGCTAAAATAATTTATATTGGTTCTTTTAAAAACAAAGATAAGCTGTGGAGGTTTTGTTGTCTTCAAACTAGGTGAATACAGGAAGAATCCTGTCACTGACCTCCCAGGATGCATTGTGTGTTTTTATTCTTGCATGGCAGTGAGACAGGAAATAGTGTCGATTGTCCTAAGAGAGTGGTTGGACGGGTTAAAGACCTTATGCCACTTTATCCAACATGCTTGTTACATGTTTCCCCATGATGAAACGTTGTTGCTCAACAGCCAGGTTCTGAAGGATAGGTTAGTTCACAAAACTTCCCAATATTCCAGATTCTGGGTGGTCTCCAGCATGAATGAATGCCATGTGAGCCGTTTTACGTGGAATAAATGCTCCGTCACTCCCGTTTCAGGAGGTTGCAGTTCGTCGGAGGAGTGCCCTGGGAGGAAGCGTCAGAATCACGAGCCTTAATCCATTACTATTCACGATATGCAAACGTCTCTCCTCTGATTGGCTAACAGCACTGTGACAGTTCTGCTGCTTTCAGACAAATATTTAACTTACTTCGGTGGCAGTGTTCCAAGACAAATCCTAACAGTTTCTTCCTCAGCTGATGTCTGTGTCTACAAACAAACCAATCCCGACCCTGTTCTGCCATGCTGTGGAGTTGCTAACAGTTAGCCTCGTTGCTGCAAAATCAGCCTTCCCGTGGGCGGTCCCAAGCCAAGGTGGGCGGGGCCATCAATACTAATTTCCCCTGTGACGTACAAGGGACTGGCTTATTTTCTGACTCGCTTATTTTTACAGTCTGTTTTCTGTCTGTGGCTGATGCAGAGAATGGGGGGAAATGTTTATGTGCAGCATGTAGTGGTGGGAGATATAAAAGGTATAATAAGGTAGAAATGATACAAATTTAGCGAAAGGTTGAGATTTTGACTACTACGATTGCGCATTTTGATGATGTCATCAAGCTGTCATAAATGAGGATAAATACTGATGGTCAGTGTTCGTCTTTACGCTACGTATTGCAAGTGTCAAATGTGTTGTTTTCCATTTAATGGGGAAAAAACTGTTGAACTTGAAGCATTTTTATTTCAAATATGTGCAACTTTATTTTTGTGCGATATTAAATTTATAACCAGGAAAGCACACAAGTTGGAACTTTGTGTGCTTTTTTAAAATAATATTTAGCTTTTAATTTATTTAAAATATCTTCATCTTAATGTTGTGAGAATTTTTGTGTTGCATTTTTGGGAAAAAAAGATTTGAATATGGTTTTTAAATGCATTTTGCTAGGGCTGGGGGTAAACGATTATTTTTAAAAGTATTATTCGGGCGATTATTTTATCGAATTGTCAACTATTCTAATGACTAACAGCTCGTCACTTTGGTGATGCCAATTGGCCGTATGCCGACGCTTGTGACTAGATTGCTGTGTGCTGTAAGTTGCCAGCTTTATATGCTATTTCTAACTAATGTTAGCTAAACACAGCTGTTTAGTCACTAGCTACTAGCAAACCAAACACAGTTAGCTCTCACCACCGAAGTGCGCAGAACTCAAGCACACGTTACACAATACAATACATTACTAACGTTACACAAACGCACAATTAGTTTAGCAAACATTGGCGATAGTAACTTTAATTACTTCTGTTCTCGGGCGTCACGAGTAACAACGGGATGCCTCCGCTTCAGATGTTCCCACATAGAAGTTGTGGTGGTGTGATATGCCAGCTCCATCTGGCAAAGACTGTAAATAACTATACCTTGACGCTTATGGCTGCGTTTATAGTATTCCCACACCTTTAAGGTAGGGCGGCGGCCAGCGGGTTGCGTTATGGTGACATGTAGAGCCTGAGAGGTGATTGGAGACGGAGTTTCGTTCTCCATGCTGCTTTGTTTTGGTCGCTCGCGTGCGTGTGGCTTGTGGGCGTGGTGCGTCGACTACCGGGTTTGACGGCGACGATTTTTTAGCACCGAGTCGTCCACGTCATTGACGCATCGCTACAGGCCTACATTTTGCACAATACATGTTCTTTAAATGGCATTCTAAACTTTTTTGAAGTTCTGCTACACTGTATCTAAAAAGTGAGAATGTTCATAATTTTGTCATTTTGACACATAAAGAAAAGAAAAAAGTATATCGCAATAGATATCGTTAACTGCACATGCTTTAGATTATATCGTAATATATATTTGAGGTCATAGCGCCCAGCCCTAGCAGCATGCATATGCAGCTTAGAGTGACCGATCGTATTTTACAAAGAAAAGTATTACACGGTTTGTCAGTGAACTCCCAAGGCAGTCGTTTTACAAGGGGACATATTCTGCCTCTTTTGAAACGAGTTATAACAGCTCTATCGTCTTTACACAACATATTAATGAAGTTCCTTGCACAAAGTCACTCTTCGCATAAAGCGATCTCACCAGCTCAATTCTTGACCATTTCAGAATGAGCTGTTTAGAGGCTCTGTCACTTTTATGCAGATTAGCGGTTGCTGGCCACGCCCACCTATCTTGTTAGTAGGCTGCTGATTTGCCACACATGAGAACGCCATGGAAATGTTATCGGTGGGCGGAGTTTGTGAAGTAAGGGGCTTGGTCCTGAGTCTGTCTTACTTTGTACGGTTCTTTTCTCTTCTGTAAATAGTAATTGTATTATTTTACTAAATTCTTTCGTTACCGCCGTTATTTTATAATTTACTAACAGTCTTATTACTTACGTATTTATCATTATTATTTATGGATATTAGTGAAATTTTCAAGAAATTTCTGTAGTGGGACCAAGAACAAGTGATAAAATTTTGCTTCTATCATTATTGGAACAATTTTTAATTATTTACATAATTCAATTCAAAAATACTTTATTGATCCCAGAGGGAAATTAAGTGTTGTTGTAGCTCATATAATTAATTCTTTAAGGAGTTGTTGTAGATGATGATGGCTGTGGGCAGGAAGGATTTCCTGTAGCGGTCTGTGTTGCAGCGAAACTGAAGAAGCCTCCGACTGAAGACGCTCTGTTGTTGTATGACAGTCTCATGAAGAGGATGCTCAGGGTTGTCCATAATTTTTTAGATTTTATGAAGAATCCTTCTTTGCATCATCATCTCCAGATGTTCCACAGTTGTCCCCAGAACAGAACCAGAACCTTCTTTATCAGGTTGTTTAGCCTTTTTAAATCCCTGGCTCTGATGCTGCTACCCCAACAGATGACGGCTGAAGAGATTAGACTCTCCACAACAGACTTGTAGAAGATCTGCAGCATCTTGCTGCAAACCTTGAAGGACCTAAGCTTCCTCCAGAAGTCCAGTCTGCTCTGTCCCTTCTTGTAGACGGTTTTACTGTTCAGTCTCCAGTCCAGTCTGTTGTCCAGGTGAACACCGAGGTATTTATACTCCTCAACCACCTCCACTTCTTCTCCCATGATGGAAACAGTGTTTGACTTATCCCTGTTTCTTCTGAAATCTACAATCATCTCCTTTGTTTTGTTCACATTCAAGGTGAGACGATTGTTTCCACACCATGTCACAAAGCGGTCCACCAGCTCTCTGGATTCAGCTTCTTGTCCATCTCTGATACATCTGAGTATTTCTGCAGATGACAGGTCTCTGATTTGTACTGGAAGTCTGAGGTGTACAGAGTGAAAAGGAATGGTGAGAGTACGGTCCCCTGTGGTGCTCCTGTGCTGCTGACCACCTGGTTTTACCCACAATCCTTCAGTCTCACAAACTGTGATCTGTTGGTCAGGTAGTCATTGATCCAGGCGATTGTTGAGGGCTCCACCTGTGTCTTCAGGAGTTTCTGACAAAGCAAATCAGGCTGAATTGTGTTAAATGCACTAGAGAAATCAAAGAACATGATCCTCACAGTGCTGCCTGCTTTGTCCAGATGACAGTGGGTTGGTTGAAGCAGGTGGATGATGGCATCTTCAACTCCAACTCCACAGCGATAAGCAAACTGCAGTGGGTCCTGATACGTTCTTGTTTGCTTACTCAGGGGTGCCAACAGGAGTCTCTCCAGGACCTTCATGATGTGGGATGTCAGGGCAACAGGTCTATAGTCATTGATGACTGATGGGTAAGTTCTCTTTGGTACTGGAACAAGGCAGGATGTCTTCCACAACACTGGAACCTTCTCCTGAGTTAGGCTAAGGTTGAAGATGTGCTGCAGAATCCCACAGAGCTGCTCTGCACAGGCCTTCAGGACTCTGGGGCTGACACCATCTGGACCTGCAGCCTTGTTCCGGTTCAGTTTCTCCAGCTGCCTCTTCACCTGACTTTTGGAGACAGACAAGTGGGAGGGGGAGGCAAAGGGCGTAGCAGCATTTCCTGACTTGGTTGAAGTCAAACTTGTGGAATCAGAAGAGTTCATGGCTGAGGTGAAGGATAAAACATCCGAGGTGTAACAGGAAAGCTGTTGATCAGAGGAGAGTGGGATGTCTGTTTGGCTGGGAACAGGAGAGGGGGATGCTGAGCTAGTTCCTGAACTGAACCTGTTGAAGAATGTGTTCAGTTCATTGGCTCTGTCCAGACTTCCATCTATCCAATCCTTCCTGTCCTTTAAACCTGTGATTTTTCTCATTCCTGACCAGACATCTCGGATATTGTTCCTCTGTAGTTTGTTCTCCAGCTTCTTCCTGTATGCCTCCTTGCTGTCTACGATCTTGACCTTAAGCTGCTTCTGTATACTCCTCAGTAATTCCCTGTCTCCCTCCCTGAAGGCTCTTTTTTTCTTGTTTAGCAGTTCCTTCAGGTCACTGGTGGGGATGATGTTGTCCACACAGAAGTTTATATAGTCAGTCACACACTCAGTCATGGCATTGATGTCCTCTCCATGTGCTTGGCAAAGAGTCATCCAGTCTGTGGTTGCAAAACAACCCTGCAGGGCTTCTTCAGCTTCCTGTGACCATTTTCTCACAGTTTTCTTTGTCACAGGTTGCCTCTGAACAAGTGGTTTATATTCTGAACAGAGAAAAACAAGATTGTGATCTGATTGTCCCAGAGGAGGTCTTGGTTTGGACATGTATGAATCCTTTACATTTGCATAAAACAAATCCAAGGTCCTGTTTTCTCTTGTAGAGCATCTGACAAACTGTTGAAATGTTGGAAGTGTAGTGGAGAGCGAGGCATGATTAAAATCACCAGATATTGCCACAAATGCATTGGGGTGCTGTGTCTGTAGCTTAGCAACAACGGAACTGATGACATCACATGCAGTGTCAGCAACGGCTGAAGGTGGAATGTAAACAACTGCCAAAATTACACTGGTGAACTCTCTTGGTAAATAATATGGACGACAACTCACTGCCAAGAGTTCGACATCTGGGTTGCAGAGACGACACTTCACAGTAACATGTCCTGGATGACACCATCTGTTGTTGACAAGCACTGCTACTCCACCTCCTTTTCTTTTCCTGCTCGTCTTCAGATCTCTGTCTGCTCGTACAGTCAGGAAGCCTGGCAGAGAGACGTTGGAGTCGGGGATATGATCCAGCAGCCAGGTCTCAGTAAAACACATAACACTGCATTCACGGTACTCTGGTGAGTCCTTGTAAGGGCTTGGAGTTCATCCATCTTGTTAGCCAGTGATCTTACGTTGTCCATTATGAACGATGGAAGAGATGGCTTGAACTTCCTCTTTCTCTGTCTCCTTTTCGCTCCTGCTCTGCATCCTCGTCTCCTCCTTATCAACTCATCAGGGATTTGTGGCTTCAGTTGAGGTATTATTTCAGCTTTTGCGATGTTAATCAGCTGCTCCCGGCTGTAATTCCGGAATTGCGCCGCTCAAGGTGGCAGCATGTTGGAGTAGCTCTGTTACTTTGGTTCATATTTTTTTCTTTTTTTAAACTTTAATTCTTCCATTTCTGGTAGAAACATTGTTTTTGTGGACAACTGTTCTCTCTGGTTTTGAATGCTGTGCAGCTGGAAGGATTTTTGCTGATACTTTTTATTTTTGGACATTTGTTATGATGCATAACCATGGCAACAAGGTGGTTTACAACTGGCAGCAGCTGATTAACATCACAAAAGCTCAAATAATACCTCAACTACAGACACAAAACCCTGATGAGTTGAAAAGAAGACGCCATAGATCCAGAGTATCCTCTACATCAGACTGTCATACAACTACAGAGCGTCTTCAGTCAGAGGCTTCTTCAGATCTGCAGACTGCTACAGGAGATCATCCCTACCCACAGCCATCAGCATCTACAACAAATCTTTGAAGGAACTTGGATAATGAGTTACAACAACATTTAATTTCCCTTTGGGATTAATAAAGTAATTTTGAATTGAATTGAATTGTAAACCACGTTGTTGCCATGGTTACGCATCATAACAAATTGTCAAAAAGGGACAAATTTACAGCAAAAATCCTTCCAGCTTCACAGCACCAAAAACTAGAAAGTATACAGGTAAAAAAAATTCAATCTTCCTCAAGAAAAAAGAGGAACCAATGTACAAAAAACCAAAACTTAATATGTAGCCAACAGAGCCACTCCAACATGCAGCCACCCAGAGCAGCGCAATTCTAGAATGAATAAAATACTTAACTTGGACAAAAAGAATGCAATGTGACAATCACGGAATTTGTAAATGAATACATTCACAAGAAAAGCACTCCTGGTTCAGCTGCGGACATTTCTTGAACATTTAATCGAAATCCATCTATAACTTTTTGACTTGTTAGTAAAAACTTTCTTTTCCCCAATTTACACTTTTATTGTGTTATTTTTAAACTTTTATAAGCATATGTATTAGGCTTTTGCTAAAATAATAATTTTTATATCGTATTATTAGGTCTGCAAGTTATACTGCACTCTATGATGTCATCGGCAGTCTCATTCCATTGGCCAGAATGCCAGCCGCCAAATTGACCGTCTGTGGGAGTTCTAGTGTTAAATGAGAGATGAAACGTCTTGAGAAAAGCGTGACAGTTTCCCTCTTTTTATTTATTTATTTTTTTGGGGTTTTAAGTTGTCATGACGATGTTCTACTCGGCCTGGAAGGACTAGATGCGTTTTCCAATGAAGGCCGTCTAATCTAATCCTGTGTGCAGGTGACAACATCCAGGGAGCTTCAGGCAGTCCCGTGTCCTGGGAACATTTCTTTCACTCCCTCATGCTCTACCATGAGAGCCTGCGACGAGACCTCCCAAACCCAGACTCCACGCACTACCGCCACCCACCGCTCAGGGGGATCACCCAAAGAGAGCTCGAAGGACTGACAGCCTTCCTGGAGCTTCTCACCACCATCATTACCTGGGTATGATGCAGCATGTAGCCTTCACGGTGGTCATCAGACTTCATGCTTCCTTTATCCTGTCATTGGTTTGTTATTTCTTCCTCTTCAGAGTGAGAATGCTCGACTGGCGTTGTGCGAACATCCACAGTGGACTCCAGTCGTGGTGATGTTGGGCTTGCTGCAGTGCAGTGTTCCACCAGTTCTGAAGGCTGAGCTCCTTCGTTCCCTGGCAGCTTTTGGGAAGTCACCTGAAATCGCAGCTTCTCTCTGGCAGTCACTGGAGTACACACAGGTAGGACAGAAAAAGGTCCAGCAGCACCAGGAACAACAACACGCAATTAAAAATCTGAAAATGGGGTGCAGATTTGTAGCAAATGTATTTGCCCAATTACTCTGACGCCCCAAGAAAATGTTCAGTCCAGCCAGTTGCCTCCAGAAGTCTACAAATCAGTACACTGTGTGTGATTTAATCTCTGTATAAATCCAGCTGTTCTCCGAAGGTCTTAGAGGTTCTTTAAAGAACACGAGAGAACAACAAACAAATTAGGCGCCACTTCAGACAGAGTTTTGAAATCGGGGAACGTTTCTCCAACTGTAGTGTTCAGAATTGGGAGAGACTCTCTGAACGAGCCGTTTCCTGCTATTGGGATGGGCATTCGATTAAACGGTCTTCATCGATCATCGGGAGAATTAACGATCGATTTTTGATTAATCATTGATATTTTTATATTAAAATTCAGTGTTAATAGGCTATATTAAAATGCAGTGAGAATAGAAAAAGCGTGTTTACTCATTGAGATCTTCATTACAAGTGGGACACCTCTTGTGGAAGTTAAACAGAATAAATTCACGGTAGTTGCACAAAGTAAATATGCGCTATAAGCAGCGGAGACGACAACTAAAAGACGGTACTCATTAACACAGCTGACTCTCATATTCTTTTTCTTCTCCCAAAAAGTAAAAAATAAAAAATAAAATAAAAAGTCATGTTAAACAATAACTTAATAAAAAAATATATAATACTTACTGATAGTTTTGTGTTACATTTGGCAAAAAGAGTCGAGAAAGAGGATGAGAGAGATCAGCGTACCTAACAATAAATTAGGCTCATTAACAGAGTAAAAAAGACAAAAACAAAAGAATCCGTAACTTATATACAACTTTAGCATCAGTCTACTGATTTTTGTTGAGAAAGATGAGCATGTTACCATGCGCTGGGGTCAGAAGTGACAGCAGCCTGGTGAGCAGAGTGACGGTCATCGGGCTGCTGTGGCGTCTGACCTGCAGCGCTGAGATCACCTGCTGTGAGGGACAGACGTCGCTGTGATACCCAGACCTCCGTGCTAACCTGGCAAGCCTCTGGAATCTTGTTTAATTCATTTTCCACCAGTCTGTAGGGGAGCAATCCAGGGGGGCGGAGCCTCCCTCAGAAAGTAATCGGTGAGTAAGTTTCTCTGCTCGTTGTGCATCTCGGCTCCTCCGTGCTAATACCGACTTGATGCTCGGTTGAGACCAGGAGCAGGATGCTCCACTTCTAACCAGGGTTGGAAGGGCGTTCAAGTACACAGCTTCTCAGTGTTGGCAGTGAACCGAGACTTTTTTTGTCTGTTTTTTTTTAGTCAGAGTGGTCCCACGCCACACTTTGCTGCGACCTCTTCATGACAATGCTACTTTTGAAATGCACTGAAACTCTCAAGAAACTGAGTCGGATGTGGGTTTTATTTTCAGTCATCGCCCTCGTGTGGTAAAGTGTTTAATTACTGCCACATAGCAAAATTAATTGCATTCCTTCAAAACTCTCACAGAGCAACAGAACATGCGTTAATTGATCGGTAAAATAAAATGTCATCGATGAAATTCTTAATGATCGATTGTAGATTAATTATGCCCATCCCTACCTGCTATCGCTTCAGCTGGAGGAAATCCCCCATCATGCACCGGTGGTTGGCACGACACGAGATGCATTGGGGACGGTGTCCAGTAGTGGTGGGCGATATAAAAGGTATAAGGTAGAAATGATATAGATTTAGCCAGCGATTGGGATTTTGACTCTAGCGGCCTCATTGCTCATTTTGATGATGTCATCAAGGAGGATAAATACTGATGTTCAGTGTTTGTTTTTACACTAGATACTGGAAGTTTAAAATTAGTTGTTTTCCATTTTACGGGGGGAAAAAACCTGTTGAACGTAAAGCATTTTTAATTCAAATGTTCAGGTTTATTTTTGTGCGTTATTAAATTTATAAATAGTTTACCAGGAAAGCGGACAATTTTAAACTTTGTGTTTTATTAATGACATTTAGCTTTTAATTTATTTAAAATATCTTCATCTTTATGTTTTTTTTTTGTTTTTTTTTTTTATCCCACGGTTTTTTACCATTATTTATCACCCAGTGCTCCTTAGTTCAGGTCCTGGTGTTCCACTCTCCCTCTGTGCACTGAAACAGAAACCCAAGCCTCCTTCATGCTTGGGGAGTGGGCAGGCCCCTCTTTTCACCCGACGGGGCGGGGTTTCTCCGGCTGGACGTAGCGCGTGGAAGGATCACGTTATTCCAGCCAGATCCTCCCCACCCCTTCAGGCGCCCCGGCTGGCCAGGAGGAGGCAGTATACAGCCCCAGGACTAATGCATGTTTTTGTGGGAGTAGCTCACATTAGCTGCTCAAGGGAACACGGGGAGAACATGCAAACTCCACACAGAAAGGCCCTTTCGCCAACCCCACCCAGGGTGTGGGTGCCGATGATGCGGGGCAACAAACACACCCTCAGCACCCACAGCGTCCCCGGCGGTAATCGAACCCAGGACCTTCTAGCTGTGAGGTGAGACAAGCTATCAGCTGCGCCACTTTTTTTGAAGTTGTTGTTCTGCCGCAATGTATCTCCAAAGTGATAATGTTCATAAACAGATATTTTGACATATGTAAAGAAAAGAGTATAACGCAATAGATCTCGTCACTGCACATGCTTTAGATTATATCGTGATATAGATTTGAGGCCATATCACCTAGCCCTAGTGTCCAGGTCTGAGATGATGCTCAGATGCTCTCATGGGAATTTTTTTATGATTGATTCAGTTACCTGGACTGAACGTGTCTGCACTAAGTGGTCAAGAGGTGTGAATACTAACCTGTTAAAATGACGGACGTCCTTCAGAGTTTTCCATCACAGTTTAAAAAAAACGGTTCAAATACTGAAATATTCGGTTAACGTGACCCCTGGTCAACATTCAAAACTATGTGTGGCAAAAAAACACCATTGCACACCACCTTGGTAGAGCATAGTGGGGGCAGCATCATGCTGTGGGGATGGTTTTCTTGAGCAGGCTCTGTGAAGCTGGTCGGAGCTGATTGGAAGATGGATGGAAGAAAAACTTTTGGAGGCTGCAGAAGACAGGAGGTGGGGGTGGAATTTCACTTTCCAGCAGGAGAACCACTCGGAACCTGCAGCCAGATGGTATTATGGGATAGATTAAATGAGTAGATCAATATATATTCAAGTATTAGAGTGGCCTCATCTGGCGGGACATATCCCCTCTGGCGGGACTTGAAAACCTGACATTCATCCAGTCTGAGCGAAAATGTTCGTCTCTGCTTGAGCAAACCTGGTAAACTCAACTGGAAGTGTCTTTGTGCACAGTTTAAACACAAAATGCTCTACTAGAAAGTTATTATTTATCATTATTCCATGAAGGAGTCCTTTGTGACTGACTGCTTTGAACATGGAGAGCAGTGAATAAATGTGGAATAGTTAGCATGGTGGGACTTTTCACACAGTTCTCTAAAACTGAAGGTAAGAGAAACTAATAAATGTTTCTAACTCATTTATGTTGCAGATCCTTCAGACTGTCAGAGCCCCAGGACAGAGACAAGCAGCAGGGATTGAGGTAAGTCTTTAGTTCAGATGGCTTTTATCTATCTTGGTGTTTAACCTGTAAGGAGATCCATATCGCTCTTTTGTTTCTCTTGGTTTTAGGTGGAGCTAAATGAGATTGAGTCGAGCTGTGAAGAGTACCCTTTGACACGGGCCTTCTGCCACCTGATCAGCACGCTGGTGGAGAGCAGCGTGCCTGTGAATTTGGGGGCAGGGTTGCGCGTTCCCGGCTTTCAGCCCTATCTGAACTTCCTGCGTGAGTCTGTGTTCCTCCCGTTCCCCACCAGAGCGTACCGTCGTCCAGCTGAAAAGGTAACCGAGAGTTTGGCTGGAGCTCCAGTATGCATACATCTATGTGGTGCCATTTGTAAAATTACAGTCAAAAATTCACAGCATGAAGTCATATTTGCCCGTTTTTAATTAAACATTTAGTTTGTACAATAAAATATTTAGTTAAGAAAGCAAATACTTAGTTTGCAGACTAAATACTTTGCTTAAAAAAATTTAGTTAAGAGGCCAAATATTTAGTTTGCAGACTAAATATTTAAGTTTTTTTTATCTATCTATCTATCTATCTATCTATCTATCTATCTATCTATCTATCTATCTATCTATCTATCTATCTATCTATCTATCTATCTATCTATCTATCTATCTATCTATCTATCTATCTATCTATCTATCTATCTATCTATCTATCTATCTATCTATCTATCTATCTATCTATCTATCTATCTATCTATCTATCTATCTATCTATCTATCTATCTATCTATCTATCTATCTATCTATCTATCTATCTATCTATCTATCTATCTATCTATCTATCTATCTATCTATCTATCTATCTATCTATCTATCTATCTATCTATCTATCTATCTATCTATCTATCTATCTATCTATCTATCTATCTATCTATCTATCTATCTATCTATCTATCTATCTATCTATCTATCTATCTATCTATCTATCTATCTATCTATCTATCTATCTATCTATCTATCTATCTATCTATCTATCTATCTATCTATCTATCTATCTATCTATCTATCTATCTATCTATCTATCTATCTATCTATCTATCTATCTATCTATCTATCTATCTATCTATCTATCTATCTATCTATCTATCTATCTATCTATCTATCTATCTATCTATCTATCTATCTATCTATCTATCTATCTATCTATCTATCTATCTATCTATCTATCTATCTATCTATCTATCTATCTATCTATCTATCTATCTATCTATCTATCTATCTATCTATCTATCTATCTATCTATCTATCTATCTATCTATCTATCTATCTATCTATCTATCTATCTATCTATCTATCTATCTATCTATCTATCTATCTATCTATCTATCTATCTATCTATCTATCTATCTATCTATCTATCTATCTATCTATCTATCTATCTATCTATCTATCTATCTATCTATCTATCTATCTATCTATCTATCTATCTATCTATCTATCTATCTATCTATCTATCTATCTATCTATCTATCTATCTATCTATCTATCTATCTATCTATCTATCTATCTATCTATCTATCTATCTATCTATCTATCTATCTATCTATCTATCTATCTATCTATCTATCTATCTATCTATCTATCTATCTATCTATCTATCTATCTATCTATCTATCTATCTATCTATCTATCTATCTATCTATCTATCTATCTATCTATCTATCTATCTATCTATCTATCTATCTATCTATCTATCTATCTATCTATCTATCTATCTATCTATCTATCTATCTATCTATCTATCTATCTATCTATCTATCTATCTATCTATCTATCTATCTATCTATCTATCTATCTATCTATCTATCTATCTATCTATCTATCTATCTATCTATCTATCTATCTATCTATCTATCTATCTATCTATCTATCTATCTATCTATCTATCTATCTATCTATCTATCTATCTATCTATCTATCTATCTATCTATCTATCTATCTATCTATCTATCTATCGTTAAGAAGCCAAATATTTAGCTTGCTTAATTAAGTATTTAGCTGTAAACCGTGACATTCATAATTGAATGAACTGGTGAAAATATGACTTAAAAAAAATGATCTCCCTTTTTTAGGACAGGCTAAATAACTTAAATTATTGGTTTTAATTTTTGACTGTAACTTTACATACAGGACCCCATCAATATTCACCTGTATCTATGCAGGCTTGTGCTTAATATTTCCATGTTTCATTAAACTGTTTATCCGTCAGTGGGAGGTTGCTGAGTGTGTCCTGGAGGTGTTCTACAAGCTGCTGCGCGACTACGAGCCGCAGCCCTCAGACTTCATCCAGGAGACGGTGGAGCTGCAGGGGGAGCAGGTCCCGGCTTACAAGCCCCCCGGTCACAGCATCATGTTCCATCTGCTCAACGACTCGCCCATGCTGGCTCTCTGCCTCAGCCTGCTGGAGGAGGGTGTTCGACAGCTGGACACATACGCACCCTTCCCCGGTGAGGAAACACACGCTCTGCCTGCTGAAGTTATACAGACAGCTCGGTTAAGAGCAGCTGTTCTCACAGAATGATCCTCAACCTCCCCCCTTACAGGTAAGAAGCACTTGGAGTCTGCAGTCCTGCACTGCCTGTGCCTTCTGGACCTGGCTCTGCAGAAGGAGGTGATGTTCATGGACCTCCTCAGGGAGAGCCAGTCGTCCCTTCTTGTGTCTCCTCTGGAGCAGCTTTTTCAAGGGGTCAGTCCTCAAACCAGAAGAGCTGACCACATCGTAAATATCGGCAGGTGTGTACACCCGGATTTCGACCCTGTCGTCGGCTTATTGGAGCGTGGACGACCTCAGAGTCTGTTCTGATCTGTCTGTCTGCAGGTATCTTTACCACAGCAGCTCAAACCCAGAAGCTGCTTTTCAGAGCGCCAAGATTCTGCGACGCATCGCCAATTACCCCAACATCCAGATACGACTGGTGGGAGACTTCACACATGACCAGGTCTGCACCAGCTCTTCTATTCTATGGCCGCCTATTTAAATGTTTTGAAAGCTCTTTTTATTTAATATGCATGCTCTAAATTTGAAGCTTCCTTGCCAGTTTCAGGTAGAAATCTTTGCGAATAACCTCATATTTTGACTGTTTGGTCTTTGTGGTTCAGGCTGTGAGCGATAAGCTCATGACTGGATTCGTAGAGTGTTTGGATAACGAAGAGGCAGAAGAAGGAACAGAAAGAGAAGATGGTGATTATTTGCCTTTTTTTTTTGTTACTGTAACGGCCTGAATTTCATCTGCTTCTAGTTACTTTTTAAATTCTGTCAAAGAGAAACTTGTGGCCAATCAAGCTCTTTTATCTTTAGATGT
>OY747706.1:3021529-3369029 GCA_963556495.2 Valencia hispanica
TCGCCCAGAAACCAGAGGAACCAGAGACCCTGCAGACAGGTACAACCCCACACCACAGCTGTCAGTAATCTGTAGTAACTGTTTTTTACGGATTTATTTTATTTTTTTCTTCGGTAAGATGAACTCCCTTTTGTTCTTGCAGCTGGGAAAGCCATGTGGGAGCGGCTCACTGCTCCAGAAGATGGATTCTCCAAGCTGCAGAGAGAGAACCTCGCCATCATCGAAAACTATGGCAAAGCCCTGATGGAGGTTGTGTGTAGGGATGCCTGTGATGGCCACGAAATAAGCAGGGTGAGATGCAAAACAGTTAGAACATAATTCACTTTTGATCTTCCCCGTTTTAGTCATTTTTGCCCCAATATGCAGTTTTCCTACCAAATTAGATCCAGTGCTAAACTGGTGCTAGCTAAGAACTAAGTTGTTTCTGTGTGTTCCCTGCGGTCAGTGGCACCGACCCGGGCTTGTGCAGAACAGTGACCCATCAGATATGAGCATCATGTTTAAAACTCCTTTTAATCACAGAGTCAGGAGGGATTTAAATTCATTATTGTGTAGATAATGTTAAATGAATAAGATTTAAACAGGCAAGTTCATAAATAATAAACAGCAAATTAATATAAGACAGATGAAAATGTCAGTCTCCATTTGTTCATGTAAAGGTTTTAAACTGAAGCTTATTGTGGTTTATTTCCAGTTCCAGCTCATTATATTTGACTTTCTGAATACTTTGGCTTCTTTACTGTAAATCCAAAAATAATACGGGATTCCATTTAATTGTTTGGTCATGCTGGAGGGGAAACTTTATACCCTCGAATCTTTGTTTCTTTATCGCTGTGCAGTTTTTAAAAGTATGAAATCAGCTTTGATCATTTTCCAGATCTGGAGGAAAAATGTTTGATTTGCCCTCTTCCTCCCCCACATTGTTGTTTTAAACTGACCTGCTTTATCTTTTTATTTGTCACATCATGTTCATTTTTAATACTATACTAAGCAGTGTTTTGGTTTTACTCTCAAAAACTGAAAATGTCCCAGTGAGTCCAGATGCCAAAAAAGCAGAAGAGAAGATGGCCCCCGGTACATTGATTTAAAAAAAAATACACAGAAACCAACTTTAACATTTATTTGCTTCATTGTTGGTGAAAGCTGCAGATAAAATGACCCGACTACCATTTCAAGCAGGTTCAAAGGTAAAACTTTGTAGTCAAATACCCAGGAGGCTACAAAAATGTAAAGAAAGGCAAATGTGTTTGTATAGCACACTTTGACCAACAAGGTAATTCAAGATGCTTTGGGTGATTGAGGGATCAAATAAAAACGGCAATAAAAACAGAAAACGCCACAACAGAAAAACATTAAAACATAATACTGTTATGCCATTCCAGCTATTATACACCGCTTACTCAAAGGCAGCTCTAAAACAATGTTTTTTTGCTTTGATCTAAAAGAACTCCGTGTTTCAGCAGGTTTGCAGTTGTCTGGAAGTTTGTTCCAGATTAGAGGAGCATAGAAACTGAAAGCTGCTTCTCCATGTTTGGTTCTGATTCTAGGGATGTTGAGTAGACTGGAATTAGAGGACCTGAGTGGTCTGGGGGGGGTTGCTATAGTAACAGTAGATCTTCATCATACCTTGGTGCTAAGCCATTCAATGATTTATAAACTAGTAAAAGTATCTAGAAGTCTATTCTCTGATCTACAGGGAGCCAGTGTAAGGACTTTAGAACTAGGGTGATGTGCTCTACTTTCCTGGTTCTAGTGAGGAACACGAGCAGCAGCGTTCTGGATCAGCTGCAGCTGTCTGATTGACTTTTAGGGAGACCTGTGAAGACGCTGTTGCAGTAATCAATCCAACTAAAGATAAATGTATGGATGAGTTTTTCTAGATCCTGTTGTGACATCAGTCCTTTAATCCTAGAAATGTTCTTCAGGTGATAGAAGGCTGACCTTGTTATTGACCTTTATGTGACCCTGGAGGTTCAGGTCTGAGTCCATTACTACACCTAGATTTCAGGCCTGATCAGTAGTTTCTAGCTGGATTAACTGAAGCTGTGTGCTGACTCTGATTGGTTGCTATTTTCCGGGTTAGTGGGAGCATGTAGATATTGGAATAGGAGGCGCCCCAGGATGGAGCCCTGGGGCGCCTAACATGTGATTTCTGTCTGTTCTGATGAAAAGTCTCCTATTAACACAAAAAAGTTACTGTTCTTTAGGTAAAACTTAAGGGAATTTAGATCACCTGCTGTTTAAGACAGTAAATAAATTAAGCTAGCACTATTATGGCATCTTTTTGCTAAGGGTTTTCAGATGATGTGATTTGTGCAGTAAACCTTCTTCAAAATCAAAAAAACAGTTTCCTGAATTGAAACATTTATAATGATGCAGTGATGTGGCACT
Organism: Valencia hispanica; assembly: GCA_963556495.2. Classification (NCBI taxonomy): domain Eukaryota; kingdom Metazoa; phylum Chordata; class Actinopteri; order Cyprinodontiformes; family Valenciidae; genus Valencia; species Valencia hispanica. Next base: position 3,023,921 of record OY747706.1, read on the forward strand.
AGTGGTCGCTCTGGTTGTGGTAAACCAACCCTAGCTCTACTAGCAGCTGTAGTCCTAGTTAGCCTAACACCAACCACTGTAGGAAAGCCTAATTTGAAGTACATCACATACAGTAATGCAATTACACTGAATTAATGCCATGTTCCCCCTCCTTTTTTGCTCAGATGCTGGCTCTAGCAGTTCTGGACCGCATCCTGTCGATAGATCGCCAGAACCAGTGGCTGCTTTATGTGTGCAACAGCGGCTACCTGCGTTCATTGGTGGAGAGTCTGAGGCAGGACGACGTCGCCCTGCAGAGCCTGCTCACGCCCCAGCCGCCCCTCCTTAAGCCACTCTACATCTATGAAAGCAAGATGGTGAGGCAACATTAGACATCTTTGCCATTTTTCTTCCTGTAGATTTCCCCCGAATATACGTGTTTGTAAGTGAAGGTGAGAAACTCCTTGTGTGGCTGCAGGCTCTGCTGACTCGTGTGGCTAAAACCGGGCAGGGAGCCGTGGAGCTGCTGCGCTGCGGCCTGGTGGCACAGCTCATTGAGTGTCAGGTGATCGACATGGTTCCTGACGCCGATTCCAACAGGTATGGAAGGAGAGAGAAGGTTTCTGTCATTTGTTGTTGGGAAATGTATATAATGTCTGTAAGTATCGGCCATAGCAGCAGTATTAATATTGTAGGTGCATTCCTAGCCTAGTTTCTCACTCGGTGTGTTTCTTCCTATGATGCCTCAGGATGATGAGAGACCCATCAGGCTTCATCCCAAGTCCAATAGACCGCTACAGGCAGATTCTTTTACCAACTTTGAGGCTTCTTCAGGTGATACTTACGTCTACGTCCATGAATCACCAGCAGGGGGCAGCACAGGTAAACTAAACTTTTTATTAGACATCTCCCACCGTCTAGGGATTACAGATTATTCACTACCCACAGAGGGACACACTTTCTGTATTTTATTTCTGTTGCTTTTGATGATTCTGGCTTTCAGCTGATGAAAACTCAAATTACATTTCTCAGAATATTAGAATATTACATCAGACCAAAAAAAACAACATATTCATTGCGAAGACTTCTGGCTTGACAGTTGTCCAGCAGGCAGTCATCAACACCTTCTATATAGAGGGTAAGCTACGAGTGCTAAAGAAGCAGGCTGTTCAGAGTGCTGCATCTAAATAAATTATTGGAAAGTTGAGTGGAAGGAAACCGTGTGATGAGAAGAAAAAGATAAACAAGCTAAACTGCTGCTTTAAGAGCGTTTGTGAAGCAAATTCTGTTCAGGAGTTTGGGAAAAATTCACAAAACGTGGGCAGCAGCTAGAGTCAGGTCTTCAAGATCCAGCACACACAGAGGGAATCCAGAAAATGAGTCACAGCTGTCACATTCCTTGTGTTTGGCCACTTCTGAATCAGAGACAACGTCGAAAGTTTCTTACCTGGGCTAACATCAGCGAAGGTACTGAGCAACAGCGGTCAACGGTTGACGTTTCGTTTGGAAATCAAGGTCCCAAAGTCTGGAGCAGACATGAAAATCCCTCACCTTTTTGGCCAAATTCGCCGTTTTGATTCCAAAAATAGGTGACCTACGTGATTTGATTTGTGTAGACCTGATAAGAATGTATTTTTTTCTGGGGGGTGGATGGTTTTATACATGACAGCAAAGATTTCACAGATGAACCAGTTGGACTATTAAACACGTGGGTGAAATATTGCGGAGGATTTGTAACACTCTGTGTAGACTTCCCCAACAGCACCAGAAGTAAAAAAAACAATTAATAAATTAAAAGAAAAATCAGCCGGAAACAGCGTGAGCCGCACGTACACATCTCTCTACATGCCACCGGAACCATTGAAGTCTCCTGCGTGGGAGTATTCAGGATACACAATAGATATTAAAGGAGACATCCATCTCTAAATATAGAGTTTAGTGACAGCTGGGAGTCCTTTCCGTTTTGTTTTGGTGTCACTTTTTAAAGTTTCCCCGCGGAAACGTTGCACTGCGACCCAAAAATCTGAATAAATCTACCTTTACACCCCTACTAAGTAGAGCAAATTGGGATGCGACTCAAATTGTAAGCTGTGTGTGTGTGTGTAGGTTCTCCAGTGGCTGATCGTCCACGCAGACACAGTTCAGTCTCTGCTGCGTTGTCAGGATCTAAGTATGGGAGCTCTGAAGGAACTCTCTCTGCTTACTGCAATCATCAGTAAAACGGCTCTGCCAGGTATGAAAACCTCGCCTCGAGACGAGGAGAAACAACCCTTTGCTTTTTTAAATAACTTTGCATTGTTCTTATGTTTTTTACCGTGTAAATCATGGATTATTCCTTCTGACCCAGCGGCTCCATGAGTGTGGTTTGTGTTCTGTTAGGTGTACTTGAGATGGGTGGAGAGATCAACAGCGCTGCTCTCGTGGAGTTCCAGGGTCACATCACCAGATTTCAGGTGAGTCGACCCCTTTATTATAAAACATCTAGCAGATCTACAATCTTAAAAAGGTCTAGATAAAAAAAAAAATTCCAGGTCTGGGTAAGTATGGAAAAATATTTGATTTGAGACAAACATTAAACTGTGTTTAAAACGTCAAACAAAGCAAATAAATGCACCAGAGTTCATGAGTTTTTAGCTGGTTTAAGGTAATCCAGCCAGTTTCAGCCTTGTGGTGTCTATTCTTATATAATAATAGGATTCAAGTACTATCCAAGCAGGTTCACAGCTAATATTTATTGTTCATGTGTCCAGAAATTGATTTTAAAAAGTGCAGGAAATAAATCTGGAGTCTGGAGAAGTCCGACATGTAATGGAAACTGTAGGAACCTCGTTAGAAAGCCTTTCTCCTGCATGGCCTGCTGAAGCATGTATAGTTCGCCCAGTAAATGTCCTCTCCTTCTCCTTCTCCCTCTCCCTCTTCCTCTTCCTCTCCTTCTCCTCTCCTCTCCCCTCCTAGCGCCTGTGTCTGTCCTTGCTGGGCCGTCTGGCTGGGAGCGAACGCGAGAGGCTGCTGAAGCAGGCGGAGATTTCTTCACCTGGAGACTCGGCCGAACGACGAGAGGAAATGGAAGTGGCCATGATGCAGGTCAGACCAACATAGGGCCTTAGGTTAGCTGAGGGGGCTGGCCGGCTGTATATCCTTAACCATGATTAATGAGCAGTTTTACATCGTCACTGCCCTGATGCACGACTTCCTCTCTCCTGTAGGTGTGTGCCAACATCATGGAGTACTGCCAAACGCTTCTGCTGCAGAGCTCCTCGCAGGCTCAGTTCAGCATCTGCCTCTTCAGTCCGTCAGGCAGCGAGCCAGCTGGCAGAGATGGAGGACGCTCAGGTCAGTGACCTCTGGCTCCAAAACAGGACTTGAGTCATGCCTTTGTTCTTATTGCCACACTTCGTTTGTTTGTTAAATGAAATCTGCGCCCCAAATCCCCTCATTAATTTAAAGACTCCTGTTCATTCTTGTTTTTGTCTTTTAAAAGACCTGTCATCTTCTCTGCAATCGATTGCTCACTCCCGGGTCCCTAGCCTGGGTTTGGTTCTGTACCTGCTGAAGAACAGCGCTGCAGATTTCTTCCAGTTCCACCAGAGCCACAGACAGAGCCTGGGCAAGCTGCAGAGCCTGGATCAGCTGCCTCCAGAGGAACTCAAGGAGGTCAATCAATTCAACTGTCAGCTTAGATTCTCTTATTGCTTCTCTTTATAGCCTATTGATCATATTCAAAAATACATTGTTTAAAAAAAGCTATTTAATAGCAAAGCAGGAGTTTGGTTTTGCAGGCACCAAAGCAGGAAATGCAAGGTTCTGTGTATTTGGAGGAGGTGGAGAAAGTGCTTTATTTTACTGCCTACTGGTTTATAAACCCTCATTTTTAAGCGAGGTTTACCAGGAACAAAGTAGCGAGTAATGTTTGGAGGTTTTATTTAGTTGGCAATTTAATTCAAATATATTTGATAAGTGCAGAAATGGTTCTGTATTTAGCAGGATGTCCCCTTTTTATGTCGGCCTTTCAGCCTTCAGATAGCTGGGCTAATGTACAGCAGTTAATAGAGGAGTATCGGTACATGTAGCCGTATTCGGATGTTTTGGTACATAATGTTGGGTTAAGGCACAGCGGCGTACAGAGTCTCCACATGGAAGCATAACTTTGTTGCATTTTATCCAGCAACACATGAGACTCTGTAAACAAATCCAGCCTCCTGCTAGCAGAAGTTATGATCAGCGACTCTTTTAGTTAAGAGTAGAAATTTTAATGCCAGCTTCCGTTGTCAAGGTTGGGTACAATACGGCTTCCGGTGTTACGGACCAGCGCGTTTACACGCTAACTGGTTACCAACTTCTGTTAGCATCAGTTGTTAGCTACCACGGATGTCACTGAGCCGAAGGACCCCGCTTAGCTGCCCTCGTTGGTGCCGTTCTCTAAACGTAGCGATAAGCAGACTGGACATCTGACTGACTAATTCCTGGAAGAAACATTTTTAACACACATTATTACAGTGACGTCTGCGTTGTTTTGCAGCAGCAGCTGGAAGCTGAATGGAAGGAGCTTCGCCCCCACCACAGTGTCCCAGATAAATACTAAAATAAAGTATATTTATCTAATATTTTGTTTTCACGCACATAAATGGTATAAAAGGCCAAATAAAATAACATCAAACCAAGAGAAACTCCAGCGTTAGAAACCGCGGCTCCTCTGCAGCGGTGATTAAACCATTAGCAGAGCGCTGTAGCCCCGCCCACCTCACCTGTATAACTCATGTAACATCCTGTCAGCTGGCTCAGGTAACAGCTTAACCCCTGATTAACTTGTTACCACTGTTGACAAAGACAGTAGGACAGTCTGAAATATTCATTTCATATCCCAGATTATCTCGACTTTAGCAGAACGGCAATTGATTTAGCAGTTTCCTAAAAAGAAAATATTTAAACTGTTAGGTTATTTATTTTATAGTTTATCGTAAACATTTTCATGTCATCCGAGAACAATTTATTGGAAACATTCCTGCAAGTACATTTTGATTTTAAGTTGCTACACAAATTTTTTTTTCTTCTTTTTTTTCCACTTTGTTCCCTGACTGTACCGAACCGGGATTTTTGGCATACCGTTACACTCCTGTTCCTTCAATAATACTGTCAGTACTTTTTAAATAATGCATTTCATACAAAGAAGTTGACAGAGAGGAAATTTAACATATAGTTGTGTAATTATCTTTAAACTAAAGGTTGTGAGATCAGATTGAATTCGTCTTCAGCCATTAGACAAGCTGAATCTTTTATTGCCGCTGTGTCTCAATCCTGTTTCAGCTCAGACCTCAGATATCACAGAAAATGTTTGGAGCTCCTGAAAATCAGATGCTCAGGTTGAACAGAGAAACTTGAATGTTTAGTAATGAATGTGAAAGCACAGCTGACAGCTCGTGATTCTGTGTGCAGCTGTGCCAGGGCCTGGTGTCGGGTCCAGGAGGGGTGGAGAAAATCTCCTCGGTCCAGAGGAGCCTGCTAGCCAAGAGGCGACTGGTGCAGTTCATCAACAACAGAGCCAAACTCCTGGCCTTATGTTCCTGTATCCTCTTGACTTCTACACGTGTGCTTATATTGATTATATTGTATGGATATCCAAAGTCAATGTATACATTTTTATTTTTATTTCATTTTTTAGGATTTGAATGGAACCATTAATGATGACAGTAATTTTTGTAGTAAAATTAAAAGTATAACTGGTAGTTGGTGGCTGTTTTCACCTTCTTGGTTCCAGTGGATCAACTAGATCTAGTAATAAAACTGGAAACTGTGTTAAAGTCTGAAACAGGTTGGAGTGTTTAGAATGATGGGACATTTTTTCTACATTTAAATTAAGTTTTAGAGGAAAAAAATCACAATATATCGTCTTACTGATAGTATCGCTATATATCGTGTCGTCCGTCCTGTATTGTGAAACGTCGTATTGCCAGATTGCTGCCAATACACATCCCTACTTTCTTCCATTTTTGTAGTTCACTGTGTTTTAAAGGTTGCATGTTGTTAGACTTCATACTGTGCAGCTGATCAGGTGACGTGAAAAACACTTCTCTTCCTCATGGCTGTTGTTAGTGGGTGGGATATTTAGGATTTAAGCCCATTTGACGAGGTCCAAATTCTGATGGGCTGACAACCGGGTTGGACCATCTCCTAACTTGAAAGTCCAGGGCGTTCCCAGTGTGCAGGAGTCTGTTTTTCTGGGTGGTGATGGGCCCGTGGGCTCCAAGGCTCACTGATGCATGTAGGGAACGACCCAACAGATGTTCTGCTGTAGCTTTAAAGGTACAGTGTGTAATATTTGTACTTGTTCACTTTCAAATCCTGTGTATCCCGTTCACAAACTTGTGCCTTTGTTCATTAATACTTCTCACCGTCTATTCTAAGTGTTCCTAATAAGTTGAAATATAAAATTTTTAGGTACATAAACTGTGGTCGACCCTCCATAGTCGTGCGCCATCTTGAAATACGGTAGCTGTTTAGGGACATAAAAGATACATTAGATTCAAGCGTAAACGTGAAGCATTATGAGCTTGACAGGAGGAATGCAATTATTGATTTCACAGATTTTTATCAAATTGTTTATATTCTACTAATTATGCAGTCGCCTACACAAACCTCGATTTCTTCTCGTCCTCACTTGGATCACCGGTCCCCGTGAGGTTGTAGCGGTTCTTCTTCTCCCTCTAAACGTTGCGTGGCGGATGGCGCCGGTTCTCTCCGTGGCAGCCTGGCTGCTTTGGGGAAATTCTGCTCTTGGGAAGCTTTCCCTGCTTCAACCTCTGGCTGTCTGGACTGACGCAGAATCGTCGAATGATATCTGAGTCTGTTTACAGAGGGGAGAATAAAAACATTACAGACTCCACTAGCTTGGATATATATCCAAAATGGCAAATAATAAAATTATATAAAATAAAACGAGCAAAACAATATAGTTTGCTTGTTACATTAGCTTGGAGTCATCACACATTTGCTAGTCGGTGTTAGCCATAAAATAAAGCAAACATAATTAGGATCAACATAGCTACCATAAAAAAACACAACACATATTTAGATAAAATTATGAATTGAATGCAGATTAAAAGAACGGACCGGATCGCTGGATTGAAAGCTGGAACTCGATGACGTATTGCCTTTTAATCGCATGTGAGCAACAGTAGCTGCAATACCTACTCTGAACTGCGTGGAGCTAAAGAGTCAAAATTACACAGTGTAACTTTAATTACTGAAGAAGTTGATGCTGGTTCTGATAGAACGGTGTGAGAACACGTAGTGGGGCACAGATTATTGTGTATGGTGCTGCAGAGAAATACCTTAACCCGCCTTTTCCTCAGATGTTATCGAGACCTGCTTGTTTGTGTTGTGGCGCCATCTGGAGTACTACCTGTTGCATTGCACTCCCAGTGACCCAAAAGACTCCCTGGTGCCTGGATCCGGCTTGTTCAGAACCCGTCTGACAGATGGTAAGACATCACCTTACAGGTTACCTGCAGCCATAATCGGGTCAGGTTCTGATTTACATTAGGTTCATGTGTGTTTGTCTGACTGTGTAATATATATTCAGTGGTCGTTTATAAATGCTTATGAGAAACAACAGCTGATGTGTAAAATACCATAAGTGACCTTTGAGAACTCTTGGTTTATGGTTCTGGTTGATGGCTTTGAAATGTACCAGGAAGATGTGGGGAGATGAAGGTTGTAGTTTCATTGGAAGTCATTTTGGGGGTTTTCATCATGTACAAAAGCTTTTTATCATTTCGTTTACTTCCTCTGTTCCCTTTTTACTCAGAAATCTGAATCATGTTTGTTTTTTCAGAGTCGTTTGGCGGATTGCAGGCTGGCGGCGGCCGTGGAATCGGACTGTCCAGAGTCAGCCAGCAGGACCTAGACCTGGTACGAAATGGTTATCAACAGGCTATATGTTTATATATTAGGGATGCAACGGTCTGTGTATTCATATTATTCGGTACGGCTGTTTTCTACCTAAACACATCCAGAATGCTTATTTGCAGAACTCAGAGCGCAGTGCAATGTTTCCGCAGGGCAACTTTAAAAAGTCACACTAAACCAAAACAGAAAAGACTCCCAGCTATTGCTAAACTCTATCTGGGAACATTAATGGTTTCTCATGCAGCTACAGTAGAAAAAGAAAGATGGACCGAACCAGAACTTTGTCAGCGAACGCATCTTTCAACAGCAATAAGGTCCATAACACGCTCTGCACTGAACTGAATGACTCACCTGAAACAAGCTGAATGGAAACCTCAGTGATACCAGAGAAAAACCAGCTGACGTCCAACATGGCTACCAGTAGCATCCAATCAGCCCAAACTCCTTATTTTGGATAAAACGCAAGTCGGAGGAATCCTTGTTCGTGAGAAGGGATTTTTCCAACAGCTTCCCGTGATGCATTCAAGTACAGCTGGGAGAATAGGCTGTCCAAATATCAAAACAACTCTCCCCTATCAGAGTTAAAACTCCGCCCACATTTCCTGTTTGAAAAATTCCTCAAAATGAGGCGTTGCCTGGCGGAGCAGCGAGGGGGAGGGCTGGGCGTGGTCTGCGCTGTGATTGACATGTTGACAGCCGAGCTGCTGCAGCGGCGGCTCCTTTGTGCGGCACACAGACAGCCAGAAAGATGGAGCGCAATAGCGACGCGAGCTCCATTGATGGACAGACGGAGGCAAATTTGAAGATGAGGATTCTCTCAACCTCCTTCACCAGAGGAAAGGGAGGAAGGTTCTGTGAAGGAGACGAGCGGCCCTGAGCCGTATCGCTTCCAGCCAATGGCTCGTGAGTTGCCCGGGGCAACAGGTGCTGAGCCTGCAGCGGTATCGTGGCATATAATGGGGCCCGTCTCTGAGTGGTACATTGTTGTTAGCCATAGCTAAAGCTACATTTAGATTATCTGGAGTAATATCGTGTGACTCTGCCTCAACAGTGGCTGCTGCACCTCATTGTCTACCACAGAAAATCTATGTTGCATAGAGGTGCTGAAGGTATAAATCAAAGTGCACAAAAAAAAATAACTCTAAGCCCTGATTTCATTATCCGTTTGCTGATATCAGTTCATTCCTTTGTCATAGGTAATGTACAGATGTCAGCAGGAAAGGCTATGCTAAAGAATCTAACTAAATGCTAAGCTAACAAATCACTAAGCTGATAAACGCTGTAAACGAGGCGTGGCCAAGACTGGGCTTGTTTTATACTCCTCAGCAGCAGGAAGGCTGACATCAGTTACCACCCGCTGAACCAGTCGTGATGCCCGATTCAAATTCAAGTGCAGTGTAACGTTTTAACCTGAAGCGGGTGCTCCACTAACCATTTTTGGTAAAAAATTGAATATTTTTACTAAAATGTACTAAATTACAAACAATAATGAGCAGACATGTAGATGGCAATAGTAGACACTCGTTTATACCGTTTATCAGCAAAAAAAAGGTTGATTTTGGGGGGTGAGTTGCACTTTAAATGATTAGAGCGTGTTTTATTCTCAAATATGAGCAAGGTGTTATTCAATCATTTCTAAACATTCAAACTTACTGCTTTAAAGCTTTTATATTGTTTTCTACTCTGGCTATGTCAACTTGTACTATTTCATTTATGGAAGAAAAAAAAATCCAATCAATTCTTCAGTCCGCTCTATACTTTTAACTTTAGGTTACAGAACATAATAAAATCTAATTCATTTCAGGAATTTTTCTGAAGGAATTCAAGAAAATGTTCTGTTTAATGCTGATCAAAGTAAAAAACAAAAAGGTCACATGCACATTTGTATTTGTTTTTCATGGTTAAAGTGAACCGAAAACGTACCGAAGCGTGATTCTTTTGTTCCGTTACATCCTTAATAATTATTGATAGCTCGATCGATCGATCCTCTAACTGTGTCCTCTGGTCTGTTTACTGGGTGCAGCTGAAAGGCGACATGGCTGCAGGTTTCGGGGAAGCTCTACAGCGGAAGCTACTGGAGGTCGAAGGCCTGTACGGCCAGGTCCGCTCCCGCTACACCTTCATCCAGGCGCTGGTCCGTAGGATCCGCGGTTTGCTCCGGCAGCCCAAGAGCTGAGCGCTCCAACATAAAAGACTGATGAGGAAACCTCGTGTGTCTGAATGAGATGATTTCTACTGACCAACCTCTCTTCTGTTGGCTGTTGGGATGCGATTATTATGATGCGACACTTTGTCACAAGTCTAATAATGTTGGAAGAATGAACCTATATTTTTACTTAGGAATTTTGATATTCTTCTGGTTTGTTAATGTTTTCTTTTTCTGAAAATAAATCTTTTCTAAATGTGTAAAATGGTTCAAATGTAACATTTATTACACTAAAGCTTCTACAGCTACAGGTGGGTCACAATAAATTAGAAGAGCTTAATTCTGTTAGAGTGGGTCGGTACCGAGTCCTGCTGGGAAAGGAAATGAGCAGAAAGAGAAAGGAGGAGGAAGTTCAATCCATCATGACAGACGGGGATCATCTCCCCTACTTCAACATCTTTCTGACAAAACGGCCGGAAAGAGATTTAAAGAGGAGCAAAAGCAAATGGGGTGGATTAGGATCGCTTGCCAACAACTGATAGTCATCCAGGACATGTTACTGTGGAATATCGTCTCTGCTGCCTGAATATTCCGTTTTTAGTCAGAGGCCCCTTCTGATTCGTTTCAGGACTGACTGCTACTGGAGATCCTTTTTGAAGATACTTGGATGATATGAGTTCCGACATTTAATATCCCTCTGGGATTAAAAAAAAAAAGTGTTTTTTTTTTTATTGAATTTATAACAGGGAACAGTACCCTTTACGGTTATGTGTACCTTTGATAAATTCATGCATTTTTATTTTATTATGATTTATATAAAATAACAGGTAAATAGCAAACTTAGATGAAAATATGCTTCAATGATAATTCTTTTTCAGTGCGCTCAGCTGCTTTGACAGGATATTTTTTGTATGTAGTCTCTTTAAATGTGTTCACTACTAGACGGTGAATATTCTCAGTCATCCAGGGACATGATATTCTTCAGAGTTTAAACGAAGGCAGCTGGACTTTTTTCTTTTTGTCTTAAACGTTTCGTCTCTCATCCAAGAGGCTTCTTCAGTTCTGAAAACTGGATTGGGAGTATCAGATTTATTTGTCTAAAGTTAGTGTCGTACACTAATAAGGCTATTGTTCCACTACTAGATTATTATTTATGTCTACAGCAGACGCTTCTACAACGACTAACAAGGATATAACTGGAGGGTTAATATAACTAATAAACTACCTAGAACCATGGGCGGATCTATTGGGATGGCAAAAGGTGCCAGTTACCACCCTAAAATAAAGCTTTGCCGCCTCAGCCGGCAGCTACAAATTCAAGACAGTTCCTTAAAATCAGACATTAAGAACGTGAAGCTACTTTATCCTCCTAAATAGTCTATGCCTCATTAAAAAAAATGGAATATTATTTCAAGCTCACTGCTAATAATTGTGAAGCTGATTTTGAGACGATAAAAACTGGAGATAATTTTTTTTGCAACATGTAAAGTAGGGATGTAAGAAAATATCGATACGCTGATATAATCGCACTATTTGATTTCCTAATATTGTATCGATATTCAAAAGCAAAATATCAACAAAAAAAAATTTTTAGGACTTGAATGGAACCATTAATGAAAGTAATTTTTGTAGTAAAATTTTAAGTATAACTGGTAGTTTTGTGGCTGTTTTCACCTTCTTGGTTCCATTGGATCAATTAGATCTAGTAATAAAACTGGATGTGTTAAAGTGTGAAACAAGTCGGAGTGTTTAGAACACTGTGATACGTTTTTCTACAGTTAAATTGAGTTTTAAAAATCACAATATATCATCTTACTCATCGTATCGTCTTCCCTGTATCGCGATGAATATCGTATCGCCAGATTTTTACCAATACACATCCCTAATGTAAAGTAAGCCAGAGAAGCTGAAATCCTTTAAACACATTTTAAAATGACTTTAAATTCTACAGTAATGAAGAGGAAAAGTAACGTCTCTTGTTTTTTTTCTCACCAAAGATTAAGGTGAGAGAAACAGAGAAGAACCATATGAGCAAGGTGGAGGGAGAGAGAGATGGAGAGAAGGAACAGAAAAGTGATGGAGAAAAGATGAGAAGATCAGGGACAGAAGGAGGAGGAGGGAGAGAATCACCAAGATGAAGAGAGACTGAGACACACACCAAACACATCCAGTTGAGTTTGTCCACATGATGTGGAAATATTACCGCATAGTAGGTTACATCTTAATAAATTGGAGATTTTGCATAAAGAAATTCCTGAATTTTCCCACTGTGGGACAGTAAAAGATACTTCTACTCCAGACTGTAGAAGGAGACGGAGACGTTGGTCAGATATCTGTAAATAAATCTTTAGATTCATCCTAATTACTGTTTGGTTTATATATATAAAAAAGTCCAGATTTTTGAGTAAGATGAAGTGAAAAGGTATTTAGGAGTATTTGTCTACAGTGGATTTTGGGGTAAATTGTGACAAAATGTGACAAATTAAACCAAAAATGTTTGCTATGCTGAACGTGTTAAACACGGCAGGATGGTGAACTGTTAACACCAGAGTGACTGGAACAAATCCAATCTTTAGTTGGAGTAATCGCAATCTAAAGATTCAGATTACTGTTTTGCCTGCAGGCATTTTTTCGCTCCAAAGACTGTTTTCACCGCATTAGAGGACTACTGTAATTGGAAAACGGCAACAATGAAAGAAAGAAAATGTTTTTTGTTCTCATGCAAGATCTGAAAGCCATATCAATGCAATTATTGCATGGACAAAGATACTTCAATGTTGGGTATAGACGAGTGAAAATCCCATTTAAAAACACTAGCTAAGATCCTTGTTCTAACTGCCACAGAGAACAGCCCAGCGGGGTCATAGGGATTCCCATGATTCTGAAAAAAATGATGTTTTTCTATCTGTGTTAGATTTAGTGGGTAAGCATAATCCAATAATAAAAACTTGGAACAACAAGCTAAAAATGCTAAGTACACTAGTAAAACAATCCAGAATGAAAGCCACCAATGCTTGGCTGGAATGGTTAAAGTGGAAATCATTCAAGAAGTCAAAAAGAGCAAGCAGATTTCAGTGATTATAGGTGACACTGCATTTATTATATATATAATTCTGGCATATGGTGATAAGGGAGACCACTAGTCTGGTATGGTTAGTGTAGAAACAGATCAGTAGTGGTAGGAAGAGAAAGAAGCTGCTGCACAGGTCTAATGTTTAAAACTTTCCTTTTTGATAAAGCTTATAGTTAGAGTGGCTAAGGTCATCCTGAGCTATCTCTGTAGTTATGCTGCTATAGGCTTAGACTGCTGGAGGACAGACTTACCAATTTTCTTCACTCTGCTACTTTTCTCTCCTACTACTCTCCAGTTGTATTATTTGCTGTTATTTCGACTGTTAACTTTGTTTTCTCTCAGTGTTTTTCTCTCCATAGAAGATATACCTGGTCTGGTATCCTGCTTGGCTGCAATGCCCTGTTGGACGGGGGGCATCGACTGGGATGATCCTCCCAGTAACTGAACATCCACTGTGTCCTGTTATTAACTTTTTACTTTCTGTAACATAGAAAGTTCTCTTATATCAGATCTTCTGTTCCTTCTGTGTTTCTGCTCTGTCTTCTCAAACCCCCAGACGGTCGTGGCAGATGGCCGCTCCTACTGAGCCTGGTTCTGTTGGAGGTTTCTTCCTGTTAAAGGGGAGTTTTTCCTCTCCACTGTCGCTACATGCTTGCTCAGTATGAGGGATTGCTGAAGGATTGCTGTGGTTGGAGTCTGAATCAACGGAGCGTAACTGCCAGTCAATGACTCGATGTGATCTACTGGGATTCCTTTAATAGAAAACTAGCTAAAACTTTAAAATAATTGGAATGTTTGTATGATTGTATTGAAATGACTTTTCTTGTAAAGTACATCTGTTTTGAATCAGCGCTATATAGATAAACTGAATTAATTGAATTGAAATTTAAATAATGTGGAAGAAAATTATTGCATTTTGATTAGCAACTTAAAATAAATAAAATACAGGTTAAACAAAAAATTTCTGTCTGCAATATCCAATCTGCAATCATAAAACCAGGTCAACCTTTACTCCACTTCCTTTCTGATAAGAATAACTTCACCTTTTTTTGTATTAGCTTCTCTTATCAGATCTTTTGTTTTAAACATTTGTGATGAACAGAAACTGGACTTTACAAGCACGTCTGGGCTGAGTCATTGTGAAAATCCAACAGGAGAAGCAGAACGGGGAACTAAAACAAGAAGCTATGCAATAGTAGCATCACAAGAGGTGAAAATGAAGCCAGAAATGTGTTAATTATGTTTCAGCACCAAACAAAGCAGGTCAGCACAGATCATTGGATGTCTTTTATTTTCCTCGCAGGTACACTTTCCTTTTAGGGTGTAAAGTGCGTAGATTCTCAAACGTTTGGGGAAGGCGAGAAGGACAGAAAGGAGTTTACATTCAGATTTTTACCAGAGGGTTTGTGCTCCTTTTGTTTGCTTTATTTGAATACTTAGGAGGGGAACAGTTCAGAGAGATGAGCAGCAGCCCTGCTGGCGGCCGTGTGACACATTTCACCGGTTGGTGAAAGAAACCGAAGGGTTGCACTTCTTAGCTGACTGTGAAGCAACGACTGTGTGCGACGTTCAACAGTCCATGCTCGTCATACTCTATAAATTACTTTAAATAAAAATATTACAGCATTAAAAACACATTTACAGTTGTTGCGTCGGCTGGCTTTGTCTGATTGTTCTGTTTTTCCATCATCCTCGCTCCCCTTCCAAACTTGCTACTTTCAAACAAACAGCAACATGAATTTCAATCAGATACGTTTAATACATAAGAGACGCTTCTGATTTTTTAACTTGACCTGTGCTGATTTCTCAAAAGGGTTTTCTGCATAAAACAACTAAAAGACCTGTAACGTCACGTCGGGTTAACTCTAGTCGAACTTCTGAACGTTAAAGCTGGAGCTGCTCAATCTGAGACAAACAGTAAAAACACATACTAGCCTGATGTTATACTGGAGATCAATAAAATTAGCAAACGATATGAAAATGGGTGATTTTACTTTTTGTTTTCAAACGTCTGGCTGCAACAAAAGTATTTATTTGAAAAAAATTTCAGTTGAATTTTAAAACAAATACTATGTGATTATGGGTTTAAGCTGAGAATAAGAGAAGTCCCACCATTTGTTTTGCTAATAAAAAGGTTTCACAGATCAACTGTTTTACATGGGGAGCCGTACGATACGCAGCCAAACATGAACAGCAATAATTTGGGTTATTTCGCCAGTCATGAGAGAAAAAAAAATCATTTTTTCGAAGTCATATTTGCGTATGTTATTTATTCAGTTAGAAATGTCACAGTTTCAACTTACCAACTAAATAATTAGTTCAAAAATTAAATATTTAGGTAACAAGATAAATATTTAGTTTACAAATTAATTATTTAGCTCAGAATATTTGGTAAACCACTTCTGCTTATCAGCAAGTAAATTTGTATATTAGCTGAATATTTAGCTCTGAGATAAATGAAGAAGACAAATATTTAACAACCCACTTTATCTTGCGCAGCTTAAAAAAAATAATTAGCTTGCTAATTGAAGCATTAAGTTTACAAATTAAATGTTTAGCTCCAAATTAAATATTTAGCTTGTTACCTAAATATGTAATTTGTAGCTAAACATTTAATTTATAAACTAAATATTTAGTTTGAAACTGTGACGTTTATAAATAAAATTATCATATATATATATATATATATATATATATATATATATATATATATATATATATATATATATATATATATATATATATATATATATATATATATATATATATATATATATATATATATAATCTTATAAATAATACAATTATTGCTGTCAACTTTTAAGTGTAACTTTACAAACGGCCCCCCATACGTTTAAATCATTTGTAATTGGTTTTGTTGGCTGTTCAGCCAGTTTGCATCCAGTCAGTGAGGGATGAGAGAATCATTATCCAGCTTCATGTTCTTTGTTCTAGTTTTAAAACCGTCTCCGCCAGTGCTCCAATGAGGAGCAATACTGTAAATATTTTCTATGACATTTAAATGTTTCTCCTTTTGATAGAAGAAAAGCTTAAGACTGAATATTTGTACAGAAAACAAAACAAGTTACTTTTTGAATAAAAAAAAAGCGTCCTGTACAAGAAACAGATTTACAGCACCAGCAGACTTCGTTTGAGTCACATCTGTGGAGGTCCGCGGGGCTCCGCCCCCTGAAAGACTGAGTTTGACTTTTCCTTAATAGTGCTCTGTTGGGGGAAGAAGATGCACCTCAAAGCCCCTCTGCTCTATAGTGTTGATTGTCCCAAAAATGTTAGTAATCCAGCACAGTTCTAGCAGGAGAGAATCCAGGAGACGGCGGAGGTTCCAGGGAGGGCAGCTTATCCAGCACATGAGGGGCGTGTCTTTGCCTTCATCCATCCTGAACAGTCCACCAGCAGGTTGGACGCTGCGGGACGTCCCACAGCCGTTTAGCTCGCGGCGGCGTCAGGACTGGCTTCCTGTGCGCTGCTGTTCTCGCCGCCGTTGGTGTCGGGCCGTGCCGGCATCTCTCCCGTCACCGCCACTCGGATGACCTTCAGCCAGCGCTGCTTGAGCTCCTCGGTTTCAGCGGCAAAGTTGTGGACGGACTTGGACTGGGACAGGCGGAAGCTGGCCGGGGCGTCCGCGTGCCGGGGGCTGTCCTCCACCACGTACCCCAGCAGGGGGACGGTGCACAGCGCCTTCACGTCCTGAGAGAAACAGCATAAAGGATGATGTTATCAGTGGGAAGAAGCGCGTTCTTCACTGCTTTGGTTGGGTTCCTAACCTGCGGAGCGCCGTAGAGGTAGAGCACCAGACACTCCTTCTCAGGGATGACACACCAGACCTTCTGCCAAAGTTTGCCTTTCTCAGAGTGCTGCAGGAAGCCACACATGATGCTGCTGTCTGTGATCTGAGCCGCCTCGATCTGCACAGAGAGGGAGGAGACCATGCAGCCTTTAGAAACGGTGAATGATGATGATTCGTAGCAATGTGGATGTACACCGCCGCCGCCGCCGCCGCTGCTGCTTCCAACGTTACCTCCAGGATGCCCTTCCTTTTGCCCTCGGTGACCCCTTCTCCCGTCAGGATGCAGTAACAGTCTCTGCAGACTTTGTTCACCTTGTTGTTGTCATATTCAAGCTGAGCCTTGTTGTCCGAGCATTTCCAGCACACCACCTGAAAGAGTCGTCACAGTTTATAGCAATACAGCAGCGAGGGGGTAATAGATGTTTTTATGCACAACTGCAAACGCTTGACTACATTTTATCTTAGAGGTGATGCATCGCTTTGAGAACTGAATGTCTTTTCTCAGTTATTTATTATTAATTTAAAAAAAACAGCCAGTAGTGAAAAGGTTAAATTAGTCATAATAATAAAAAGATAATTCAAAGGAGGTCAAAAAGTTTTACAAATTTGTCAGCACAAAGAAGAAAAAAAACATGCCAACTAATCCATATTTATACCTTTGTAAGAAATTAGATTACAAAAGCATCACATACATTCACAAATAGGATTATTTAAAGAGGACATATTATGCAAATGTCACCTATTTCATTCTTTTGTGTTGCCATTTGGCTCTGCTGCCTGTATTAACACTCCGAACATGAATAAAAACCATCCATCCATTTTTTGTGTGTGCAAATTGTTGCCGTCAGAAATCTTGTGCTTCTACAAGCCGTTTGAAAAAGTGCCTCATTGTGACGTCACAAAAAACTCCCCTCATCTGCCAAACATGTTTTGTACAGACCATTAACCTTTTATAACTTATTTAAAAACAGGCATAACACGTCCCCTTTAACGTATGCAATTACATTTTTTGCAAGATATAATAGCTGGGATAGACTCCACCACACCCACAAAAGCCCTGTTTTTATTTACTGCTCATGTTTTTTTATTAAGAAGTTTCTTTTTTCGTCTAAATACATTAAGGGTTACTGAAAAGTTCATTTATTCATTTATTCATAGAGGATATATTTCATTTGTTTATTTCTATTTTTTTAATCATTCTGGCTTATAGCTAAAACAAAACAAAATTCTGTTTTACATGGAAGTTAAACTACATAAGATTAATAAAAACATTTTTAATTGAAAGTTATTTAAATTTCATGGGCACATTATGCCCTACCCAATCATTAAAGCTCAATACTAAAGAAATGATGTGTTCATGGAGAGCTAGGTCCAAGAATAATTGAAGGAAGCTGAGTGGAAGAACAAAATGTGGTAGAAAAAGAGAGAGCAAAGCCTATTTAAGAGTTTGTAGGATATTCTCCAAGTGTGGCCAGCAGCTGGAGTTCTGGACTGATGCTCAGAGGTCCAAAGTCCTATTTTCAGATGAAAGTTTCAATTTTTTCAGAAATCCAGATCCCAGAGTCTGGAGGAAGAGTGGATAGGCACAAAATTCTAAATGGTCTGCATTTCAAATCCAGGCTGCTGGAGGTCTAGTGGGATGTTTTCACAGTCAGTCATGATCTGATGAACCATGTCATCTCCTGGTTCTGGTCCACTGGGTTTTTATCAGGTCCAAAGTCACATCAGCCACGTACCAGAACAGAATAGAGCCCTCGATGCTTCCTTCTGCTGACGATCTTTATGGAGATGCTGATTTTACTGCCAAAAGTGCCAATGCTTGATTTAATCACCATGGTGACACCAGCAAACTGGCCTGACCAGAACCTCACCGAGAATCTATGGAGCATTGTCCGGAGGAAGATGAGAGAAACCAGAACCAACGATGAAGATCAGCTGAAGGTCAAAGCGACCTGGGCTTCCAGAACCTTAGCAGAACCACAGGCAGGATGGATGCAGAAATTCATGCAAAAGGAGCCCAGACCAACTGCTGAGAGCAGAAACTGAACAGAACTTGGAAATACTGTTTAGTAGGACCAAAGTACTGGGTTAAAAATATTTTTTTATTGGTTTAATTAATCATTTTAATCTTCTGAGAAACTGAATTTGGGTTTTCTTCAGCTGTGAGCCAGAATCCTTATAATAATTTACCCATCTCTAAATTGAAAACTTTTTGTCTCATCTTAAAGAGGAGGAGGAAAAGAAGGCATCTGTTAGTAAACAGTAGCGTTTATCATCAGTCGATCTCTCACACAAACACCAGCTCCACATAATCAGTGAATGTAAATATTTAATTTTTTTATTATCCAAATGCACACCTCCACTTCTGTTCCAGCCAGACTGAATGCACTACGGAGCAGGAAGGTAACTTACATAGCCGCAGGCTCTGCAGTGATGTCTCCGCCGTGTAATGGCGTTAAAAGGCTCCTTACACTTCATGCACATCGTCACTTCATTGTCACGAATCCAGCGGGGAGCCCGCTTCCCCAGCTCAGCTTTCTGCACCAAAATAAAACAGTCAGCATGACAATCCGAACAGCAGTTCCTCCGAGACGGGTTGTTTGATGCAGCGCTAACCGAAACTTCCTCCACGTCCTTCAGAGCGTTCTTGAATGACTCATTCTTCTGCTGGAAGATCTCGATTGTCTCCCGGAAAGCCTGCGAGCGACAGAAGAACGGCAACAACAAATCAGACTCGGAAAAAAAGAGAGAGAGAGAGAATATGACAGGATCGGGGCCGTCTGTACCTTGATCCAGCCTGCCTTGTCTTGCTCTGAGCTGAGGAGGAGAAAATAAGGCAGAATGCGTTTAAACCAAAGCTGGACTTTCTTCTTACTGTGCTGCTCAGTATGAGGGATTGCTGTGAAGTCAACGACAGAACGCAGGCAACTGTCTGCTGTCGCTACATGTTGGTCCAGGAGGAGTGAATGACTCGATGCAATCGGCTGGGATTCCTTAGATTGAAAACTTTTGAACGGATTGGAATGTTTGGATGATTGAATTAAAATGACTTTTCTTGTAAAAGTTCCTTGAGATGCCACGTGTTGTGAATTGGTGCTATATAAATAAACTGAACTGAATTGTGTCTATAGGGTTCCTAAAACCTATTCATGTAAAAGTTCCAGACTCAGCCTTCCAGAGTTCTAAGTTGTCTTTATTCATTTTACATTTTAAAACTAATTATTAGTTTATGGCAGATATATGGCAAAAAATATCAAACTTTAGCTGCACTTGTAAAAAAGCAGGCATGTAAACAGAGAAACACAGAAACTGCAAATAACAGCAGGGATGTAAACAGTACTGAGTTTGTTAGGATGGTTCTAGTCTAACAGCTGGGAGGAAGGATCTGCGGTAACGCTCTTTTATGCACCTAGGATGCAGATGTCTGTTACTGAAGGAGCTCTCCAGCTCTGCAACAGCTTCATGCATCATTATGTAAATACAATCATGTGCAGAGGTGGGAACTCACTACTTACATTTACTTGAATAACTTTTTGGAAAAAATAATTATGTTTAGGACACAGGTGTCAAACTCCAGTCCTCAAGGGCCGGTCTCCTGCAACTTTTAGACATGTCTCTGTTTCACCACACCTGAATCAAATAATTAGGTCATTAACATGACCCCACAGAACCTAACTGCGTGCTGAGGAGGCAATTTAATCATTTGATTCAGGTGTATTGGACAAGGAGCACATCTAAAGGCTGCAGGAAAGCGGCCCTCGAGGACTGGAGTTTGATACTCCTGGTTTAGGAGAAGTTTTACTACATCATACTCTTACTTGATTAGTATTATTACAAAGTATCGCTACTCTTACTTGAGTCAAATTTCTGGATCCTCAACCCGAGTAACTTCACTGAATGATGAACAAACATATTTTAGCCAATAATCAACCAGACACAGACAAACCGTGTATGTTGAAGTGAGACCTCTTGTTTGTACACAATCTTTGTTCTGTTATTTTCTGTCTACAGCTCCTGTTGTACAATTTGGAGATCATGGAGATACAGTAAACGCTGGAAGAACTTTACCCTGTTCTAACATAGCATATATATATATATATATATATATATATATATATATATATATATAAATATATCCATCCATCCATCCATCCATTTTCTTCCGCTTATCCGGGGTCGGGTCGCGGGGGCAGCAGCCTAAGCAAAGAGACCCAGACTTCCCTCTCCCCAGCCACTTGTTCCAGCTCCTCGGGAGGAACCCCAAGGCGCTCCCAGGCCAGCCGAGAAACATAGTCCCTCCAGCGTGTCCTGGGCCTTCCCCTGGGCCTCCTCCTGGTGGGACGTGCCTGAAACACCTCACCAGGGAGGCGTCCAGGAGGCATCCTGACCAGATGCCCGAGCCACCTCAACTGACTCCTCTCGATGTGGAGAAGCAGTGGCTCTACTCTGAGCCCCCTCCGGATGACTGAGCTTCTCACCCTATCTCTAAGGGAGAGCCCAGACACTCTGCGGAGGAAACTCATTTCAGCCGCTTGTATCCGTGATCTCGTTCTTTCGGTCACCACCCAGAGTTCGTGACCATAGATGAGGATAGGAACGTAGATCGACCGGTAAATCGAGAGCCTTTTGGCTCAGCTCTCTCTTCACCACGACTGACCGGTAGAGCGCCCGCATAACTGCAGATGCCCAAACAATCCGTCTATCGATCTCCCGCTCCATTTTTCCCTCATTCGTGAACAAGACCCCCAGATACTTAAACTCCTCCACTTGGGGAAGGACCCCATCCCCGACCCGGAGGAGGCACCCAACCCTTTTCCGGCTCAAGACCATGGCCTCGGATTTGGAGGTGCTGATTCTCATCCCAGCCGCTTCACACTCGGCTGCGAACCGCTCCAGCGAAAGCTGTAGATCACGCTCCGATGAAGCCAACAGGACCACGTCATGTGCAAAAAGCAGAGACCCGATCCTGAGGCCACCAAAACGGATCCCCTCAACGCCTTGGCTGCGCCTAGAAATCCTGTCCATAAAAGTTAGGAACAGGATCGGTGACAAAGGGCAACTTTGGCGGAGTCCAACTCTCACTGGAAACAAGCCCGACTTACTGCCGGCAATGCGAACCAAACTCTGGCACCGGTCGTACAGGGACCTAACAGCCCGTATCAAGGGGCCCGGTACCCCATACTCCCGGAGCACCCCCCACAGGGCCCCCCGAGGGACACGGTCGAACGCCTTCTCCAAGTCCACCAAACACATGTAGACCGGTTGAGCGAACTCCCACGCTCCCTCCAGGACCCTGCTGAGGATGTAGAGCTGGTCCAGTGTTCCACGGCCAGGACGAAAACCGCATTGTTCCTCCTGGATCCGAGGTTCGACTATCCGTCGGACCCTCCTCTCCAGAACCCCTGAATAGACCTTACCAGGGAGGCTCAGAAGTGTGATCCCCCTGTAGTTGGAACACACCCTGTGGTCCCCCTTTTTAAACAGGGGGACCACCACCCCGGTCTGCCAATCCAAGGGAACTGCCCCCGATGTCCACGCAATATTGCAGAGCCGCGTTAACCAACTCAGCCCCACAACATCCAGAGTCTTGAGGAACTCCGGTCGAATCTCATCCACCCCCGGAGCCTTGCCACCGAGGAGCTTTTTAACGACCTCGGTGACCTCGGCACCAGAGATTGGAGAGCCCGACCCCAAGTCCCCAAACCCTGCTTCCAGATTGGAAGGCGTGTCGGTGGGATTGAGGAGGTCTTCAAAGTATTCCATCCACCGAGCCAAAACGTCCCGCGTCGAGGTCAGCAGCACACCATCCCCACTGTAAACAGTGTTGGTGGCAGACCGCTTTCCCCCCCTGAGACGCCGGATGGTGGACCAGAATCGCTTCGAAGCCGTAATATATATATATATATATATATAAAAAACTTACTACAGTCTTAGTTTCAGAACTTTGATTTACATTGAAAAATTGTGAAATGGAAAAGTGCTTTTTATGATGATGTTTTATGACATCATCAGTTACTCAGTACTTAAGTAGCCGTTTTAGGAAATTACTTTTAACTCTCGAGTCATTTCTTGTATGACTACTTTTTACTTTGACTTGAGTAAAAATGTGTTGAAGTAGTGCTACTCCGAGTACAGTACTCCTCTGATGATCATTTTTGCCAGACGTTTGATGAGACTACAAGTATCTAGTACCACGTGACTGTGGGAGGAGACGAAATGTTCGGCTCACCTGGCCTGAAGCTCCAGTGTCCTCTCTTTGCCAGACACCTGGAAGGTGTGAGGGTAGTCGTCGTTGCTCGTTTCCAGGACCTTCATGCCGTCGATTCCAATTCTGGTCCTCACCGTGTACTTGGGTCCCCCCAGGCTGAATTTAGGCACGCAGTACAACAGCATGTTGTTGAACTGGTGGGGGGAAAAAGCACAGAGGTTAGAAGATGGAGAAATCAGTGCTGCGGTTGTATGGGGTACAGTTTGTAAAGTTGCACAGTGAAAAATTGACACCAATAATTTGGGTTATTTAGCCTGTCATAAGATGAATAAATGGAGGTTCAGTCATATTTCCATGGATGTTTTAAGTTAATTCATGAATTTTGCAGTTTCAATCTAAATAGTTAGCTTCTTGTGAAGCTCTTTTGTTTCTCCAGGTAAGATGAATTATTATGAATCTAAAAGGAAGCATAACTGCTTCATATATGAAAAGAGGTGTTGCTAACATGAAATGATTTACTTATTTCTTTTAAAAGGAGCCCATTTCCCTTAATTAAGCAGCAGGTTGTGCGTGTTCCTCACCAGGAAGAGGTATCTCTCCATGGCTGAGGTGTTCCTGGCTGCCAGCTTCAGGATGTGGCCCTCCCTGATGAACTCGTTCGAGGGGTGAACGATGTCCTCTTCTTCACCCAACATCTCATATATCTCCATCAGCTTCTTGAGGTTTTCCTGAACAGTTAAAGGAAGATTGTTTTTGGTCCAGAGGGGAGAGATTCTTTTTTCCCTGCAGACTCAGGAAATCTGCAGAGCTACTTACAGATTTTCTAATGGCGCTGTTGGAGTGGGTGGCTGCTGTAGCAATGATTTCTAATGATTCTGGAAAATAAGAGAGATTACATTTTTAAATTGAAAGAATTAAACAATGCCTCTTTAATGTCTACAGTAATGTACGCTTCCCAAGGACCAGATGGTCTTGTGATCATGATCAGTAATTCTCCAGGCTTCCTGAAGGCCATTTCTGTCCAAAGGTTTTATTTTTTTTATTTTCTACAGTTTATGTGCATATAATTTGGTCAGTGATAACTGGCTTAAATTACAGATGCACCAATATGAACATTTGGGTCGATATCCCATATTAATATTGCTGTCACGGCCGATAACTGATATTTCCAGATATTATATATATATATTTCCCAGCCCTTTGTGTTAAAAAACAACCATACCGCTGACCTTGTCTCTCTGCTTCAGGTAAACAACCCACAATCCTGTGCTGCTCTGAGGTGGCGCTAGACATTTTTGCTGTCCGCCATTTTGGCCGACAAGGTAAAAAAAAAAATCTATTTTACCCATCGATTTTAAAAACTCACATATTCAATAGTGTTTATTTTTTTATTCATTTTAATTAATATTCAAGCCAAACAAACTGAGCAGAGAATTACATATAAAACCTGAAATTGACAATAATAATATAATAATACAATTTATTTATAAACGCCTGTCAAGATACACGAGGAAACTTTACCGCAATTAAGAAAATAACCAAACAGAGTTAAAACAGGGAAGAAAAAAAAAAAAAGACTCAAAACCCTAAAAAGAGGACAAACCGGATAAAAAACAAGATAAACAGTAGGTGGTGTTAAACAGGGAGGTAAACCAAAGCACCGGAAAGCTCTGCTCCTCATGGAGCTAAGACAGAAAACGGGACAGTGAGGTGGGATGGAGGATGAAGATCTGAGGGAGCAGACGGGAGAGACAATGTGGATGGGGTCGGAGAGAGACGGGGGCGGGGGGTGTGGATGGCTTTGAAGGTGAAAAGAAGGACCCTGAATTCAATATGTTGCTTGAAAAACCTGCAGATTAGGTCCAGTTGAAATGTTTACAACACAACTCTGGCTGGTTGGAAGCCAAACCTAAAAACCAAGGCTTCACTCGAGTGTTTTTACGACCACACCGCATCCTAACTGATCAAACTGAAATACATTTGGGCGTACTTTCAGCATCCGTCCGGTCAGGGTCGTCCTGAGGCAGCTTCTTCAGGTAGTCCTTCAGCAGCATCTCGTATCGAGGAACTCTCTGCACCGGCTCCAACATGTGATGCTGGAGCGTCAGACTGCCGCAGATTTCCTGACTCTGTCGGCACGCAGACGCAGAGAAATGCTTAAATTCACCCTTAACAGCAGAAGTAGAACGGTGCAGGTTTCCATGCAGCGTGCGTACCTGTATCTCCTGAATGACGGCCTTGAACTGTGGCGAACGGTCAGTCCACTGCTTCAGCAGCTCCATGGCCTTGTCGAAGTTCTTCACATACTCAGCGTACATTTTTAGAAAGGGTGTAAGTTTCTGCAGAATGTCACCGATCCGCGGTGTGGATGTCCTGCAGAGGAGGAGCAGTAAGGATCACTGACTGCTGGACTGAAGGGAAAACCAGATTATCAATCATTTCTCAGGATGGAGACCAAAATATATCCCAGGTTTCAATGGCTGCATTTCAATTTTCCTGATGCATGGAAAAGAAAATGTAATAGTAATGTTAGCGTCATTCATCACCCTAAGTTTGAGTTTGACAGAAAACCATAGAAATACCACGCTGTAAATATTTACACCATGCAGATTTCTGATGTTTTAGTGTCAGATTAAACTAAATTTGATATTCAACAAAGATAACCTGGTACAAAATAATGGTTTCATATTGGGTCAATCCAGTATTAGTTTAATTTCTCTCCACCGAGACTTTATAAAATTTAAAGATTATTTAGACAGTACCTGTCTGACAACATGAAGCAGGTTAAAACATTTTTAAAAGAGGAATATCGTCCCACTCTTTGAACAAACACGTTCACTCAGCCACATTGGAGAGTTTTCCTTGTTTAGGACCACGGCACCGTATCTCAAGTGGATTCAGGCCCCGACTTTGACTAGGCCACACAAAAATCTTCACTTAGATCTTTTAAAGCCATTCAGAGGTGCACATCCAGGTGTGCTTTGGATCATTGTTCTGTGTGCTTCAGCTTGAGGTCATGAACTGATGAGCTGATATTCTCCTGCAGGATGTCTTCTATGACCTGAGCAGGGATGCAGTTCTCGAGTCCTGGACTCGAGCCACGTTTAAGGGACTTGTGACTCGACTCGAGCAGCAGGCTGATGACTTACACTTGGACTCAAACATGCAACGTTAGGACTTGGACAAGGTAAATTGCTGTTGGAATTAGAATGTAGCCGATGCTAAAGTTAGCTTGTTGTATTAGGTAAGATTACAGGACAAATGTATTAACTTCCCAAAGTCCCTGTAGGTGTATGGGTGACATGTCGATTACTAATTGTTTTCAAATTTATTTTAAGCATTTTTTTATTATTTTGCACATGCTACTGGGTTAGCTTGGTGCTAGCGTGGGGGCAACGAGTACGATTTGTTTTTAAAACAAAGTAAACCATGTATGACTGTCTTAAAATCTACACCCTGCTTTTTGACTTGGTGAGAACGACTTGACTTGGACCAGAAGATTCTTTTTGGGACATGAACTCGGACTTTGCCAGTAGGATCTAGAGACTTGACTTTGACTAATCCTATGGGACTTGGACTCGAACACTAAGGACTCTCGTGTGACTAGAGAGATGGTGACTTGACTTCATCACTGGTCCTGAAGCAGCAAAGCAACCCCAGATTATGATATTACCCCCATAAGTTTGTATCTTATATGAATGTTAGTTTTACATCTGATGTAACGGGGGACACGTCTTCCAGAAAGCTCCACTTTCGTCTCATCAGTCCACAGAATATTTTCCATAAAGTCCCTAGGATCATCAAGAGGTTCTTTTGTTTTTTTTTGCAAATGTGAGACAGGTTTTTTGTGTTCTCTTGGGTCAGCAGTGGTTCTGTTCTTGAATCTCTACCGTGGCGGCCATTTTTTTGTCTTTCCTGTTGTTGAATCGTGACCTCTGACCCTAACTGAGGCAGTGAGGCCTGCAGAGCTTCAGATGTTCTTCTGGACCTCCTGGAGGAGTCGTTGATGAGCTCCTGGAGTAACTCCGGTAGGTTGGCCTCTCCTGGGAAGGTTCTCTATGGATCATGGTTCTCTCTGTGGTTCTCTGGAGTCCAGAACCTTAGAACATTTACTTTGTTTCTCATCTGTTCTTGATTTTTTCTCGATCGGGTCACGATGTGCTGCTTTTTGGGCTCACCTCACGTTCTCCATCAGGTCGTATTTCTATCCGATCTCATGATTGTGCGGGTCAGATCACAGCTCTGTTTCACGTCTTTAAACGTGTGAGTGAAACCTACCATTCCTCCATGCGTTTCTCCAGAGCAGGAAGCAGAAACTGGCTGTGAAAGGCATGGATGGAGGTGATGTTGGAGAAGATGTTCCTCACCACATCCACGGGGAAAGTGCCTTTATTCGCCTCCTCCATCATCTTAGCACAGAACACCTGGACAGCCATGAATGCGGTTAGGGATTAATAACTGTGGTGTGTAACGGCATGGCTGAAGTACAGGGAGGCTGAAAAGAGAAGTGAGAGAGAGATTTCTACGGGGTTCCTCACCTGGTCCAGCAGGTTGAGTCGGGCCACGTAGGCCTTCTCTGTGTGCAGGAGCTCGTTGGCGATGTTCAACAGCTTTTGCTCATTTGTCTCCTGAGAAGAAAGAAAGAGATTTGAGGAGGTTTCTGTCTGACACCTCTATAAAAAGAAAGTGGTAAACAGTTTAAGCATTACAAGAAAAGTCCTGCAGAAACCAGGAAGTAGACTCTCGCAGCTGAACTCTTCTTCTAAAAGCGTTCCTGTAGGACTAGAGAGCTGAAAGATCATCGCTCTAAACGACTAAACTAACTGCGCTGATTGGGACTCCTCAGCAGTGTGAGTTACTTGTGTGAAACAATGTTTAGGACCGGGTTGTGGATCCGTAACTTGAGGACTGATGAGACCCGGGCTCTCAGAAAAGGAAATGAAAACATGGAATAAGGGAAATGACACCAGATGAAACAAAGCATCAGTTCACCATGAGAGAGAAGTCAGCCGCGGTCACAGACAATAAGAGAGGCTTGAAAAATGAACGTGTTGCATGCTGGGAAATGACCATCGGGGTGGAAGATTTCATGTGGTGCAGAGCCACAAAGAGGCACCATCTTCCTCTTAAATGCTGGTCAGAGCGACCTGAGAACAACCAGCCACACACTTCCTCATAACTGTTTGTCCATGTATGAAGAATGGTGCTGATTCTCTGGTCAGCTGAAACACATTTTAACAAACATATCAACTGTAGCTTTTCTGTAGTGAAACAGAAAGAAGTGGCACTGTTTGAGTGTTTCCACGTTAAACACACAGGATTGGAAAGATGTCTTATGGTATCACTCCTGTGCATAGGGCTGCTGTTTACCCCACTTTGTAAATAAATAACCAAAATACTTTATTAAACCCAGAGAGAAAAATTACGTTGGTAGTTGTTCAATCTAATACTTGTGACCTCATCAAATTCAGTAGTAAAAATACACACCTTTAAAGCAATGCTGTTATATATTTGGATTGGTTAAATTTACTTAAACCTTTACAACTTTAAACTTGCTCAAAACATACCCAGACTGCATCCATTTACAGGATTTTTAAACTCTTGAATTCAAAGTTTTAATTATTTATTACAAACAAGCTGGAGGAAAAAAATTCAGACGACGAAAACAAGTAAAAATATGACACATACAGTGAATTGAAAAAGTATTCGGCCCCCTTGAACTTTTCCACATTTTGTCACATTACAGCCACAAACATGAATCAGTTTTATTGGAATACCACGTGAAAGACCAATACAAAGTGGTGTACACGTGAGAAGTGGAACGAAAATCATACATGATTCCAAACATTTTTTACAAATAAATAACTGAAAAGTGGGGTGTGTGTAATTATTCAGCCCCCTTTGGTCAGTTGCCCATAGACATTGCCTGATGAGTGCTTTTTGAGGCTTTTGTGGCAAGAACACCAGCGTTTATAGCTGCTACAAAAATACAGTGAGAGAAATATCAGAAAAAATCCAGAACATCTTGGACCAACATCCTGCTTTGGAAAAGCTAGTCATTCACGCTGGATCAGCAGATATCGCGATGAGACAATCAGAGATTCTGAAGAGAGACTTTTCTGATCTCCTACAGAGACTTGATGGACTTAACGTAAACATCCTCATCAGCGGACCAGTCCCTGAAGGGAATGATGAAAGATTTAGCAGACTCCACATGCTCCATAAATGGTTGAAGAAACAATCAGCTGAGAAGTCGTTCACATTTATTAATAATTTCAAAGTATTTGGAAGTGCTAATCATCTGTTTAAAGCAGCCCAACATTATCTTAACAAGGTCGGAGTAAGGCTGTTAGCAGCAAACATTTTTTCTTATCAAAATCAGATATTTGAGGGAACCGGGCAATAAATCCACCCCTACCGTCTCCCAGAACTCGCCCGGCATACCCCCCCCCCCACCGAGTCTAAGATTTCAGTAATTATCAGCAGCAGGAAACATAAACCGTTAACCACACGCTCTCATATTAAACAAAATCTCAAATTGATAACCAGTAAGAAGGTTCAGCTGCCCATCATCACAATACTTAAGTTAGCTTTATTAAACATTAGATCTCTATCCGGGAAGTCTTTTCTTATCAATGACTTCATCACTGAGCATAATTTACATGCCCTTTTTTTATCAGAAACTTGGCTAGATGAAAATAACGAAACAACTTCTTTAATAGAATCTACTCCTCCAAATTATAATTTCTTAAGCGAGAGCAGAAAGCACAGACGAGGTGGAGGTGTAGCCACCATCTTTCACAACTCAATGAACTTTAAAAAGGTAACTCTGGGCACGTTTGATTCTTTTGAATACCTAGCCACCCAGATAAACGAGCCTAACAAAACTTTATTTCTAAGTTTATATAAACCACCAAAACTTAACTCTAACTTCTTTAGTGATTTCAATGACCTTCTTTCTGTAATATGTATCGACTATGACCAACTAATCATTGTGGGGGATTTTAACATCCATACCGACAACCCCCAAGATAGACAAGCAATAACATTAGATGATACTCTCCACAACTTCGGACTGATCCAGCATGTCAAACAACCAACAAACAATAAAGGACACACTCTGGATTTAATTATCATCAAAGGTTTAAATATTTCCAACATCTCTGTAATTAATATTGCTGTATTTTCTTTGAAAGTACCATCTCTGCTAAATTATCCAGCCACAGTAAGACCACTATAAAAAAATGTTTTCTAGGGGACAGCTCAGTTGAAACCTTTAAACGTATTTATCCTTCCACCACATCCCCCTCATCTCCCAACTCAAACTCAGTAAATAAGTTGGTAGATAATTTTCTTGCGAAAATCTCAGACATCATGGATTCCATTGCTCCAACTAAAGTGAAAGTAGTCTCAGGTAGAAAGAAGTCTCCGTGGACAAGTAATCCACTGGTACATAGTGAAAAAAGAGAGTGTCGACGAGCCGAGAGAAAATGGCGGAAAACTCGACTCCAGGTTCACTGTAAGATCTACAAAGAGAGACTGAATAGATATCAGCTAACTATAAAAGATGCTCGGGAATCGTTCTTTTCTGAAATCATCAACAGAAACATTAATAATGCACGGACCCTATTTGCAACAGTGGAAAGACTAACTAATCCTTTAGTGACAGTAGCCCCAGAACTAAACTCTACCAGGGCCTGCAATGAATTTGCCAGCTTTTTTACTGAAAAGATTCTAACAATTAGACGGTCGGTCTGTACCTCAATATCGAACCCACAACCAGTGCCATCCCCAATCAACAACAATGTAGAGAAAATGTCTGAATTCCACGAATTAAACCAGAACAGCCTTGAAAAAAATCATTATCCAATTAAGCTCCTCCTCCTGCTGTCTTGAGATCCTACCCACAGCTTTTCTAAAGAAAGTTCTTCCTGTTATTGGGTCTAATCTTGTTCAAATAGTGAACTCATCCCTCCTGTCAGGTGTCTTCCCTCAGGCTTTAAAAACAGCAGTTATTAAACCACTGCTAAAGAAGAAAAATCTGGACAACACGTTAATGCAGAACTACAGGCCAATCTCTAATCTTCCATTCATCAGTAAGATTATTGAAAAAGCTGTTTCAGCAGTTAAATGGCTTCATAACAATGACAAACCGTTTTGATGTTTTTCAGTCTGGTTTCCGTGCCAACCACAGCACCGAGATTGTCCTCGTCAAAGTATTCAATGACATCCGCATAAATACAGACTGTGGAAGAACCACAGTGCTGGTTCTGTTGGACCTCAGTGCAGCATTTGACACTGTTGATCATGATATTTTATTGGAACGACTGGAGAGCTGGGTCAGACTCTCTGGTACACTACTTGGCTGGTTCGAGTCTTACCTAAAGAACAGGGACTTCTATGTTTCAATAGGAAACTTTTCATCAGAACAAACAGAAATCACATGTGGGGGGCCCCAGGGCTCCATCCTGGGGCCCCTCTTATTTAATATCTACATGCTCCCACTAGGCAAGATTATAGCAACCAATAACATAAGCTACCATAACTACGCGGATGACACTCAGCTCTACATTACAATGTCACCAGGTGACTCTGAACCCATTCGAACCCTAAATCAATGCATTGACCAAATAAATGGATGGATGTGCCATAACTTTCTCCAGCTGAATAGAAACAAAACTGAAGTAATTATTTTTGGACCCAAGGAGAAATGATCAACACTCAGCACACAGCTTCAGTTAATCCAGCTAGAAACTACTGATCAGGCCTGAAATCTAGGTGTAGTAATGGACTCAGACCTGAACCTCCAGGGTCACATAAAGGCAATAACAAGGTCAGCCTTCTATCACCTGAAGAACATCTCTAGGATTAAACGACTGATGTTGCAACACGACCTAGAAAAACTCATCCATGCGTTTATCTTTAGTCGGATTGATTACTGCAACAGCGTCTTCACAGGTCTGCCTAAAAAGTCAATCAGACAGCTGCAGCTGATCCAGAACGCTGCTGCTCGTGTTCCTCACTAGAACCAGGAAAGTAGAGCACATCACCCCAGTTCTAAAGTCCTTACACTGGCTCCCTGTAGCTCAGAGAATAGACTTCTAAATACTTTTACTGGTTTATAAATCATTACATGGTTTAGCACCAAAATATGTTGAAGACCTGTTGTCACGGTACCAACCACCAAGACCACTCAGGTCCTCCAACTCTAGCCTACTAAACATCCCTAGACTCAGAACTAAACATGGAGAAGCAGCTTTCAGTTTCTATGCTCCCCTTATCTGGAACAGACTTCCTGACGAGTGTAGAGCTGCTGAAACTCTAAACTGCTTTAAATCGAGACTAAAAACCATCTGTTTAGAATTGCCTTCGATTAAATGCCTGATGTCATATGTATGAAATGTGTTCATGCTCTCTTGCTTTTTTTTATCTTTCTCTTGCTTTATTGTGTATCATGTGTGTTTCTTTTACCTTTAATTTCCATTGTTTTCTTTGTTTTTTTAATCACCAAATCATGTAAAGCACCTTGAATTGCCCTGCTGTTTAAAGTGTGCTATACAAATAAAATTGCCTTGCCTAATGACTAAATAGAGTGCACCTGTGTGTAATCTAATGTCAGTACAAATACAGCTGCCCTGTGACGGCCTCAGAGGTTGTCTAAGAGAATGTTGGGAGCAACAACACCATGAAGTCCAAAGAACACACCAGACAGGTCAGGGATAAAGTTATTGAGAAATTTAAAGCAGGCTTAGGCTACAAAAAGATTTCCCAAGCCTTGAACATCCCACGGAGCGCTGTTCAAGCGATCATTCAGAAATGGAAGGAGTATGGCACAACTGTAAACCTACCAAGACAAGGCCGTCCACCTAAACTCACAGGCCGAACAAGGAGAGCGCTGATCAGAAATGCAGCCAAGAGGCCCATGGTGACTCTGGACGAGCTGCAGAGATCTACAGCTCAGGTGGGGGAATCTGTCCATAGGACAACTATTAGTGGTGCACTGCACAAAGTTGGCCTTTATGGAAGAGTGGCAAGAAGAAAGCCATTGTTAAAGGAAAACCATAAGAAGTCCTGTTTGCAGTTTGCCACAAGCCATGTGGGGGACACAGCAAACATGTGGAAGAAGGTGCTCTGGTCAGATGAGACCAAAATGGAAAACTAACACTGCACATCACTCTGAACACACCATCCCCACTGTCAAATATGGTGGTGGCAGCATCATGCTCTGGGGGTGCTTCTCTTCAGCAGGGACAGGGAAGCTGGTCAGAGTTGATGGGAAGATGGATGGAGCCAAATACAGGGCAATCTTGGAAGAAAACCTCTTGGAGTCTGCAAAAGACTTGAGACTGGGGCGGAGGTTCACCTTCCAGCAGGACAACGACCCTAAACATAAAGCCAGGGCAACAATGGAATGGTTTAAAACAAAACATATCCATGTGTTAGAATGGCCCAGTCAAAGTCCAGATCTAAATCCAATCGAGAATCTGTGGCAAGATCTGAAAGCTGCTGTTCACAAACGCTGTCCATCTAATCTGATTGAGCTGGAGCTGTTTTGCAAAGAAGAATGAGCAAGAATTTCAGTCTGTAGATGTGCAAAGCTGGTAGAGACAGACCCTAAAAGACTGGCAGCTGGAAGTGCAGCAAAAGGTGGTGCTACAAAGTATTGATTCAGGGGGCTGAATAATTACGCACACCCCACTTTTCACTGATTTATTTGTAAAAAATGTTCATGTATGATTTTCGTTCCACTTCTCACGTGTACACCACTTTGTATTGGTATTTCACCTGGAATTCCAATGAAATTGATTCATGCTGTGGCTGTAATGTGACAAAATGTGGAAATGTTCAAGGGGGCCGAATACCACTGTAGTCTATCTAGTGAACTGCTGTAGGAATTTCCAAATTTTTTTTTCAAAATGCTTGTCTTTGTTTCCCAAAGAGAAAGGAGTATTTGGCTCTACATAAAAAATATCAATCCAAATAAAATCTTTGACATATCCAAAACTCCAGTGTAGTTTTTTCTCTTAGTTTACTGTCAGAAATATAGCAAAAGAGTTTAGGATCCAATTTGGCTGCCACATATACAGAACATAGTGAAGTAGGTGCCCATTTAAAACACTTTTAATGGTTTATATCATGTTGTGATGGCCAGATCATGGACTCTGTTGTCCTTCCGCCTCTCTGGAACCTCTCTGGCTGGACGCTGAGGGTCATCTGGACCCATCTGGACCCGAGCTTTAACTTGTTGTTGCTTCATTATTCCCCACATAATGTTCTTTCTCCATCTATTTCAGTTCCTCCTGCAGTAAAACAGCCCCAAAGCATGATGTTGCCACCCCCATACTTCACAGTAGGGAAGGTGTTCCCAGGTTTACAAATGTCCCCCTTTTCCTCCAAATGTGTCGATGGTCATTATGTCCACAAAGTTCCACTTTAGTCTCATCAGACCACAGCACATTTCTCTGGTAATGAAGGTCTTTGTCCCTGTGTGTATTTGCAAACTGCAGTCTGTCTTTGTTATGTTACTTTTGGAGTAATGGCTTCCTCCTCGCTGAGTGGCCTTTCAACCCATGTCACTACAGAACACTGTGGACAATGACACCGTCACATCAGCTTCAGCCAGCCTCTTCACAACGTCTTCGGCTTTTGTTCTAGGGTTGATGTAAACATTTGGGACCAGAATCCGTCTCCGTCTCAGGTGTGGCATTAAAATACATCCCCAGGTGGGCCTCCGTTTAACTCAAATGGGTCGGTTAACCTATCAGAAGTGTCCAAAGCTATGACATCACCATCTGGGCTTTCCCTTGTTGTTTAAAGAGACAGCAATCATTCTGTATGCAAACTTCTGATCTTGACATTAATAAATAAATCTCAGACGGATTCTCTCATTATTGAGGCTTTTAGCAAACAGAAATAAGTCGGGTGATTCTGACCTGAAACAAGAGAAGTTTGGTCTGATTTAACTTCAGACAGGGAGAAAAAAAGCTGAACGTGTCTTTATATTTACTGTATGTAAATTTTGGTTTCAACCATAATCAGTCTTTTTGTCTGTAACGGGAGTGTGTTACATACCAACACTAAAGTTCAGTGCTTGTATGCGACGCCTCTCGCTGATCTGCATCTTCTGGGTTCATTCTCAGGCTTCTTGTTCTCGCCTTTCTGCTTTCTCACTTTTTACATATTTCTGCTTTCGAACGTGAAAATGAATTTAACCCCCATGAGCTACAAGCCTGAGCACAGTGAGAAGGGGAAATATAAAAAAATTCACTTATGCTCTTTCAATTAGAAGTATTGTACGACAAATGGAATTGGCAGTTTCTGTTTCAGCTAAAACGTCCTGCAGACTGTCTCTCATAATTAACCCTTTCTTTTCCTCTTCACCTAAAGAGGAATGATCAACAGTCAGCACACAGCTTCAGTTAATACAGCTAGAAACTACTGATCAGGCCTGAAATCTAGGTGTAGTAATGGACTCAGACCTGAACCTCCAGGGTCACATAAAGGTCAATAACAAGGTCAGCCTTCTATCATCTGAAGAACATCTCTAGGATTAAAGGACTGATGTCACAACAGGACCTAGAAAAACTCATCCATGCGTTTATCTTTAGTCGTATTGATTACTGCAACAGTGTCTTCACAGGTCTGCCTAAAAAGTCAATCAGACAGCTGCAGCTGATCCAGAACGCTGCTGCTCGTGTTCCTCACTAGAACCAGGAAAGTAGAGCACATCACCCCAGTTCTAAAGTCCTTACACTGGCTCCCTGTAGCTCAGAGAATAGACTTCTAAATACTTTTACTAGTTTATAAATCATTACATGGCTTAGCACCAAAATATGTTGAAGAGCTACTGTTACTATAGCAACCCCCCCCCCCAGACCAATCAGGTCCTCTAATTCCAGTCGACTCAACATCCCTAGAATCAGAACCAAACATGGAGAATCAGCTTTCAGTTTCTATGCTCCTCTAATCTGGAACAAACTTCCAGAAAACTGCAAAGCTGCTGAAACACTGAGTTCTTTTAAATCACAACTAAAAACGTATCTGTTTAGAGCCGCCTTACAGTCATGCTTTCATGTATCATGTTTTGTGTGTGCTTTATGCTTTACTGCTGTTTTTACTTTATATGCTTTGTCTGTGTTTTACTGCTATTTTTATTTTACCCCTTAATCATGTAAAGCACCTTGAATTACTTTGTTGTTGAAAGTGTTGCTATACAGATAAAGTTGCCTTGGCTTCATTTAGACTCAAGCTCTAACCCAGTGAACACTGATTGAACTCTTGGCTTGGTACAACAGGACTAAACTACTTAAGCCTGTTGTTTACTGTTCAAGTGGCTTATCTAGTATCAGTTCCACGCCTTCCACCTCCCTATACCATGGTGCAGCACAGTAGCCTGTTCTGCTGTGAAACCCAGTGAGGTTACTGGTTTAAGGAAGGTCTCTGCATGAAATTTACATCAGATTCACTGGAAATGTTTTCCTCTTACTCATAAGTTGATCACCTAGAGATCAAGGACAGAACATTTTTCCCATGAATTGCTCAGATTTGCAGTTCAAATAGTGAAATATCTGATTTGGTTTACACAAGAGAGCCACTTTGTCAGTTGCTTGTTAACACACATCTTATCAGCAGACGAATGCATTTATCCATCCAGAGGAGGCAAGGATGACTCGCTCATGTTCAAACTGAGCATCACAAGTGTTTTAGAACCTACCTGCTAATCTGCTGAGATTTTAACCCACAACCATCTCTCAGGTTTACAGAGAATGGTTTGAAACAGAAAATATCCAGTGAGCTGCGGCAAAATGTCTTGTTGAGGTCAAAGGTCAGAGGAGAATGGGTCGACTGGTTTCCAGATAGAAAGAAAGACAGCAGGAGCTCAAAGAACCTCTGGTTCCAACCAAGGTCTGCAGAACACCATCTCTGAAGGTAGAACCTTGAAGCAGCTGAGCTACAGCAGCAGAAGACCACACACAGAAGTGGACCAGAACAGGTTGGAAAACGTTGCCTGGTCCGATGAGTCTCAATCCTAACCTTTAAATGGTCGGGTCAGAATTTGGTAAAAAACAAAAACAAACATGTAAGCATGGCTCCATCTTGGCTTGTTTCAACGGTTCAGGTTTCTGGTGGTGGCAGTGTCATGGTGTGGGAAACTATGATCTCTGTCAAAGAAGCTACGGCATATTTGCTCTCTTTGTGCGTTTATGGTACTTAGAAAAAAAAATCTGATCTCCGATCTTAAAGCCATAAATCGTGGCGTTACGTGGCGCAGTGGTTAGAGCAGGCGCCCCATGTGCAGAGGCCTCAGTCCTCAACGCAGCCGTCCCCGGTTCAAGTCCCATCCCAGGCGACCTTTGCCGCATGTCTTTCCCCACCTCTCTTTCCCTTCAAAAAACTTTCCACTGTCATTAAAGGCCACTCAGGCCCAAAAGAAACCTTAAAAAAAAAAAGAAAGCCAGAAATCATTATCAGACAGGAAAAGGCTGATTAGTGAATCTTTAATTGTGAAATTTTAAACTGATCATTGCTTATAAAGCTTACAAATTATGAAAATCTAACAAAAGACAAAGAATGGCTTAGAGTGATGATGGTGTTCTAATAAATATTTAAAAGATCTTCAATGGAAACAAAGCTCCAACATTGGTTTTCAATAGAAAAAAAAGAAATGGATACTAACTTAACTGAGCGCATAGATGGAGTTAGTCTGCGGAGCTGATAGCAAGCAGCACCACAGGTGTATAAATCCAGCCTCCAAGCATGCAGACTGCCCCTTTTTTTAACTTTAACCTTTATTTAACCAGGAAAGGACTCACTGAGGTCAAAGATCTGGTTCGCAAGATCATCCAGGCCAAGACAGGAAGCAACACAAAATCTGCTCCAGTTCTAACAACGAAGACCCTCCAAACCATGAAAACGTCCAGACTAAAAAACAACATAAAGGTAGTGGATCACGTGACGCGCCGAGCTGAGCAAACATGAGTGTTGGTCCAGCAACTTAAACAATGCTACTAGGTGGAAGCCGGCATTGATGCACCTTTATGAGCACATCTAACAACATTTCTTTGCACCCTTCTCTAATTTCCATCATAGTCCATTAAAGTAACTTTACAAAAAAATTTAAGCTCAAAATAAAGTTCAACAACCTATTAACGAAATAATTCCCACAATAATCCAACATAAAATATGTCCTGAAATAACATGGCTACTTTTGGATCACGTGACGCGATGAACTGAGCAAACGTGAGTGTTGGAGCAAAGCGCTGGATATCTGGAAAATGGCTGCATTCTAAATGACATGGATTCAATAGTTAATGTGTGATGTGGATTCTCTGTTCAGCTTGTTTGGATGGAATATTAATTAAAATAAATAACTAAATCCTATTGAATGTTACCATCTTAAAAATTGACAGGTAAACATGGATTATGATAGGATTATTTTGACCCCGTCGGTCAAAATGAGGAAGAGTCTACCGCTGCCTCTGACTCACAACCATGAAAAGCAAAATGAAACCACACTAAAGTTGGTTTTAGGTTGTAAATGTGACAGATATTCATTCAGCAGAGAGTTGTGACGCTGATCCAGCAGGTCTGATTATCTCTGTGTTGCTGCTGATCACAGCGGCTCATTTAGTGAATTTAGTAGAATAAAATCAGCAGCTTTCACTTCATGTTCTCTTTTCAGCCCAGGCTTATTCTACCAGACTATACAGACAACTCTTCCGATTTAACAACAACACTTGTTTAGCTCCAACGTCATGTGACTTTTCATTTTGACATTTTATTTTTTTAGATGCCGTCTTCTCTCTTTATTGAGAAAAGATTACAGAGATGTTGAAGAACTTTACCTTTAGGTTTAACATCTGATCTATGCAGTTGTTGCTCTGCTGGTAAAAGCAGCCATGTTTTTTCAGGACATATTTGATTACGGATTATTCTTGAAATTATTTCGTTAATAGTTTTGGAACTTTATTTTGAGCTTAAGTTTTTTTTTTTTTTTTACTTTGATACACTATAGTGGAAATTAAAGAAGGGTGCAAATAAATGTTGTTAGATGTTGTCATAAATATGCATTAATGCCAGCTTCCAACTAAAACCATTGTTTATATTGCTGGTTGTACATAGGAAACCTGTACACAGGTGGAATTTGGATGAATACAGAATAATGCTATAGCTCCTATTATGTATTCCATAACATTACTTAACATGCTGAAGGCCCACCCTGCAAGGCAAGCTGCAAAGGAGCAGGAGAGGGCAATTTCTTTTCATGCCCCCCAAATAACTCTCTGAAATGTTTCTGTTTATTGTTTTATATCTTTGAGGTCACGACTCTGATCAGACTCGGACATTATATCGGTGAGAGCTCCCAGCTTTTTGTGGACAAATGGAAGACGCCTTTGGAAGGACTGGGACCGTAAACTGGATTCTAATGGACAACCACTGTGGACATAAATTATCTCTAGTTATTGTGGGTTCTGGAGAATGTGTAATATTTTAGTGCTGAGCAATCATACTGTATTGGATGTAAACTAGGCTGTATTTGTTAAACAAAAAACAACAACAACAAAAAAACAGCATAAAGTTCTAAAAGAGGGTACTAGATCATCAATCATTAATGTTTCAAAGTTTTGCAAGTGTTCTAATGTTCTGAGGAGCTCAGGGATTTTCACGGTGGTACAATGAGAGGGATCGACCTGTGCAACGCCTCCAGAAAGGTCCTTGCTTCTCAAACTTGAACAGTCAGCTGTTGGTGGTTTTATAAGACAGTGGAAGCGATTGGGGGGCAGGGTTAAAATAAAATCACAAGAGCTGGGAGTCAATAGCTGCAGACCTCCAAACTTCAGGAATGGCTCCAGAGCAGAGTGTAGATAGATAGAATAGAATGGGTCTCCATGGCCCAAGCCTTACATCACCCTTGGATGTGGTGGCGTAAGGTACGTCACCACAGGACTCTAGAGCAGAGGTCCAACAGATGAGTCTGGGTTCGACAGCTGCCAGGAGAACAGCACCAACCATGTGTAAAGCCTAAAGTTTGGTGGAGGGATGAACATGGTGTGGGTCTGCTTTTCAGGAGTTGGTCTCAGTCCCTTCGTTCCAGTGAGAGGAAATCTGAGGAAATCTTTGGGACAGTTTCATTGCTCCTGCTTATGTGCAAAATGATTAGGGACGCCCCCCTCTTGTTCCGACATGACTCGGCACCAGTGCACAAACAAGGCCCTTAAAAACATGGATTAGTGAGTTTGGTGTCAAGAACTTTACCAGCCTGTGCAAGGTCATGACCTCAACCTGATAGAACACCTTTGGGATGAATTAGAGGAGAGACTGTGAGCCAGGTCTTTTCATCCAACATCAGTGTCCGACCTCATGAATGCACTCCTGGAAGAACGGTCACTCCTAAACCTCAGGGAAAGCCTTCCCAGAAGATGTTACAAAAGGATGGACCAACATCGTCTGACCCCCTCTTACTGCTGCCTTCAGATAAAAGGTAAACGTTCAGCTCAAAACAATGCTTTGTTCACAGCAGCAGAGAGAGAGAGAGAGAGACAGATAAGCCACATATTTCTGCAAATGATGAACAAAACACAGAGGAAGTTATGGAATGTGTATTTATAAATGGTATTTAAAGCTTCTCTTCACTCATTCAGATCAGATTTCTCGGTCGTTTTCGTCTCTGATAGGGCAGAGACGCATCCGAACACAAGATATTTTTAATCTCTGCAGACAACAGCCGGCACCGCAGATTCCCATGAGGGAGGGAGAAGGTTTGGTTGCTAGGGCACAAACTCAAATGTTCGACATCTGGCTGAGCTTCTCACACAGTAATAACCCTCATCACACACAGAGAACGACCGATGATGGTCAGTCTGTAAAAACTAACAGATAAGTGACGTACCTTGTGCTCCGAGTTCCCTTCTTCACTCTTCTGCACAGCTTCTGTTGTTTTCTCGCCGTCCTCGTTCTCAGCGTGGCTCTCTGCACCAGACCTGTCCATGTGCTGTGAAGGTGAGTTATCATCCACTTCATCTGCACCTTCCAAATCTCCATTCACAAGCCCAGCGGTCTCTATCCTCATACTGTTGTGCGACTTCTCCTCCGTCTCCTTGCCCTGCTCCATCTGCGCTACCACCCCGTTCGCCGCTGGCTTCTTGGCATCCTGCGTTGCTGCCACCGCCGCCGCCGAGGAGGAGAACTTCTCCTGAATCTTGCTGATGTCCGTCCTCTGGTAGGGGCGGTGAACCGGGCTGCAGTTAGCAGCTCTGGGCGCCGAGCCGTCTCTCTTGTTCTCTGTGCTGCTGCTGCTGCTGGAGGAGGAGGAGATCGAAAGGCAAAGGAGGAAGTGTGTCAGACTGACAAGAGCACAGCACGACTTACAGAAGAACTTTCATTTAAATAATATAGTCAAAGGCCGAAAAGAACGGTCGCAGACGCCTGTGTGGTAGCTGACATTTTTGCAGCGAGTGTGGGGCACAGCGGTGAGCAGGGTGAGTTTGCACGTGGGCGTCAGAGTTAAAAATAAAACCAGAGGATGTGCACAAGCTGGTTGCTGAAACAGAGGAAATGTGAGCAAATAGAGGTACAGTAATAAGGAGGTACACGCCGTCCTACTTTCCTCTCTGCTCAGAAATAAAATGAATTTGAAAAAAAGTTTTAAACAAAGAACAACACAATGTTTAAAGTGTAATGTAGCTGCTCTACATCCTGCAGCTGCTTCCCCTCCTGAATGAATCGCCTCACCTCCTGCATTACAAACAGCTGCTGGCAAAAATAAATCCCTTCCATTGATCTCTGCTCCTCTTTAAAAAAAAACAGCCAGCAATTTAAACTAATCGCTTTAAAATATCTATCGACTGAATCCTTTATCTGGAGCACAACCTTTACTGATACAAGAGACTTTCTGTGTTGCAATGAGCTCATAAAAACAGGAAGTGTGTATAAATAGAGGAACAACAGCCGGCTGGTGAAGCACTCTGCACATGAATCAGTTGTGAGCTGCAGGCCACCTGAGATCTACTGAAGTCAGACTAAAATACACTAAAGTAGCTGCTGTGGGACAACATTTGGTGTTAAAACACAAACTATTTTACTCTATGTTTGAACCTGTGGGTTTCTAAGTAAAGCGACTCTACTGAAACCAACCAGACAAGAATAAAAAGGGCAGTTTCACCAAGCGTAGCTATCTAGGTGTGTTTGAAGCAGCCCGGCAGCATGTGAATCAGATTAGGAAATGAGTGGGCTAATTCTGCTGTCAGAAGCTGTGGGTGTTTCCTTTCTTTCTGCTG
The DNA here is from genome assembly GCA_963556495.2 of Valencia hispanica. Lineage (NCBI taxonomy): Eukaryota > Metazoa > Chordata > Actinopteri > Cyprinodontiformes > Valenciidae > Valencia > Valencia hispanica. Next base: position 3,066,317 of record OY747706.1, read on the forward strand.
CAGCTCGGTCTGTAATCCCCACAAACAGCATTCTGAGTAGAAACCAGCAGACTGGGGTCATTAACTTCAGGAGTAGGAGGAGTTTGGGCCTGAAGGAGAATCTGATGTTCTGATGACTTTCAGTAAAAGAAACATAAGAACGATTAATTCTGCTGCTCATATGAAAAGGACCAAATGGTTAGGAGTTCAAACTGTGTTACATGTACCACAGGTGGCACACAGACTCACTTTACGTCAAGTTTTGGTCTCTGTGCTTTACAGGTAAATGCTAAGCTACATAATGATGAAATCTTTTTGAACCCAGACAAGAATTTTCACTCGAAGTCATAAAGTGAACCGTTGTTAAAGTGAACGAGCAATAAATTGGGTTATTTAGCCCGTCGTGAGATAAATAAACGAGGGTTCGTTTTTCAAAGTTATATTTGTGTCCATGTTTTTTATTCATTTATAAATGTCAGTTTCAAACTAAATATTTAGTTTTAGTTAGTTTATCTAGTTAGCAAGACCCGGCTTTTATTTTGATAGTCCACTTCTGCTTCTTGGCAAGTGAATTTCCATATTAGCTAAATATTGAGTTCTTAGTTCAATATTTACTTCAAAGCTATATATTCAGCCAGCCGGTTTAGCTTGCAAACTAAATATTTAGCTTGTTACCTAAATACTTAGTTTAAAGATAGATATGTAATTTGTAAACTAAATAGTTAGGTAACTAAAATATTTAGTTTGAAACTGTGACATGAATGAATGAATGAATGAATAAAAACATGGACGCAAATGTGACTTTAACCCCAATTTTTTTCTCTTATAACATGCCAACCCAATATTAATATTAATATTAATAACCCAAGTTATTGCTGTTAATTTGTGACTGTGTAACTTTACAAACGGCTCCCCATACAAATATGTTAATAGGTATTTCTCTTCATACTGTTCCTGTGGTTTGAAGTCTTTTAAATGTGCTGGACTGACTGGAGTCTTCTTCGACTGTATGAAGGCATATGTAACCCAGCATTGCCCCTCCCCCACTCGTTGCAGCACATTTCAATTGTTTTACTTTTTCCCCCAGTTGAAAGAAAAGCACGTTTGGATATTTGTTCATATCTCCAGTTGCAAAAAAACCAAAACAGACATCAAAAGGTTTGGAAACTCCAGGGGCGTCGACCAACCATCTTCACTTCTAGCGCCGCTTTAAAGCTGGAGCTGACGACCTACAAGCACTGTGCAGGCTACCAGAGCAGATTGCCTGACTAATGAAACCCCTAAACATAAGTTTACAACATTCTGTTAAAAAAAACCCCTCAAACTACTTCTAAATATAGCAGGTTTTCATGCTATATTTTTGCTTTCGCACCGTGATTCTTCAACATTTTCCAAGATGCAACCTCATGAACCAGTTCATTTCTAGCTCATTGTAGATAACCAGGACAATGGGAACAACAGTTATTGAATCCCACAGGCTGGGTGTGATGTCACTCTGAAACCATTTCTGGAGTCAATGAAAAGCAGGAAACCCACTGTAAGCTGAGGGCTGATGTAAAGTCGAGGCTCGGAGGCAAACAAACAGATGACTTGTTTATGGTCAATATAATCTTGGCTCCAAACGAGACAAACAACAAATGAACGAGTGCTCTGGAAAACAAACTCCTAATGAAGTTTGTGTTTGTGTTGTTGCTCTCAGTAAACAGAAGGAACGACCGCCTTTCAGTAAAATATTAGCTGTTATATCAGTTAAAGGCTACGTTCTGTCGTTTTAAAAACGACCTTCTTCACGGTGGTTCTTAGAGAACTTGGTATTTCCTGAAGCATTAAAAAGTTGGAGAATCTTTCAACTGAGGCAGAAATATAGTTCCTTCACCAGTCAAAGGGTTCAAGTGCCTATTGTGCAGAATATCAAACAATTTTACTTAACCGCTCTTTATAGAGAATAGTAAGAGTTCAACAAGCTGAGATTAGTCAGGCTATCTGCTCCAGCAGAGACTGCAGTCAGCGTGGCGCTCCTTCATCTCAACACCACAAATTTTCCTGGTTTTATGTGACCGGTCATACTTCCACACAATCAACTTTGTCTTTTGTCGTAAAACTGATGGAAAAGTTAAACTATGTGAGTGTGTGGCAACATGTGGGGGAGGGGCAACGCTGCAATATAAACTGTTCAAACCGTCTGTCTTCGCTGTATGTTGTCTGTTTTTATATTGTATTTCTTTTATTTGGAACAGTTTTTTAGCTGCTGTCTTGGCTAGAAGTCACTTGCAAAAGAGATTTTAATCTCAATGTGATATTTTCTTTCCCCTAGTAAAAAGAAAGAAAGAAAGAAAACAGACAGAGAAATCACAGCAAACTTTAAACAGTAGGAACTGTATGAAGGACTTATTTTTGGCAGTTTTTAAACCTGGATATCTTTCTACGTGTAAACGGCTAATAACCGTGCAAGGAGAAAGTCTATATCTAGAGATATTTACTCAACTTTCTCTGCTGCAGATTGGATCTTCTTTTAGGTGAAACTGTTTTGGGACAAAGACATCATTGTTGTGACTCTACTCTCTCAGAGACGAGGATGCAGCTAGATTTGACCCATAAAGCCACCAAACACTGGAGCGGTAGGACAATCTTCGTCTTCATTTAGGCCACACTAGCACAATAAAAGCTCCTGTCCAGTTTTAGCCTGGGCAAACATGGTGAAAATCTGGTTTATATCGCTTGGAAGATAGACCTTAATTGAAACATAACTCCCATAAAAGTGCTCAGATTTTAAATATTACGAAGGCCATTTGACTCTAGATTCAGCGGCCAACCAAACAACCCAGCACATGTTAGAAGGCGGTATCCAACAGGTAGTTTAGGAGAGTTACAGCAGTCCCATGAGGAGTCCCTACCTTTGTCTCCTGGGTTTAATCTGGCAACAGTGAGTCCTGCTCTCTGCCGGCTGAATGAGGACCAGAGTTTCCCCTCGCCTGTACAAATCTCCTCTCATCCCCTCACTAACGCGTCGCTTGTCAGACACAGACTAATCTCTGTCTGAGGTACATTCCTTTAGACTGAGGATTTTCATCTGACTTCTTCTGCTTTTCGTTATCTTGAAATAAACCCAGACATTGGGAAAGAAAAACTCTTCTGCCACTTTGATTACGCCAGCAACACGGAGGGTGTTTTGTTACATAAAAGGAGTTAGCCAAGAAGAGCAGCTAATTATATTGAGCTCCCTTTCCCGCGGGCAGACCAGGAGTCTGCAAGCTTTAGGATCCATAGAGGCATTTTGACCCTCAGTCCAGGTAAATAAAACGGTTTATTATGCATTAATTAAGGGCAAGAAAGAGTCAAAACGTTCTGGTTCCTTTCCAAGTACTCAACCAAATCTGTTCACCTCTATATTTAATCTGGGGTTGCTGTTTTAAACCTTTCAGACTAAGTTACTACCTTGTAAGCACAAAGACTTCTTCACACAATGTGAGGCTGCAATTCGAGGCGACGATGAAGTGAAAAAGGAAATAGAAAACATGAAGGCAGCTGGTACGTTGCTTCCAATTAGAAGAGCCAAAGTCTGTGTGAACGCCGACTGGGTTCTAAGTCCTTCTGTTTGTTTGCTGCAAATTGAACTGAAGAAAAAGAAACTACTCAAAGATCTGTTTACCTCTGTGTTGAGTTTCCACACAACTAAGAGATGTGCCTGATATTTAATTTTTATTGTTTTTGTTTTGTTTTTGAAGGTTTTGTTTTGTATAAATGTGCGTAATTTAAGAGGAAGCAATAGAGCTGCGCAGTTACAGAAAAGTTTTCTTTTCCTTGTTTTGTATGTTCTCCTGTTGTATGCGTGGGTTCTCTCTGGGTAGTCCGTCCCCCCCACAGTCTAAAAACATGAGCGAGTGTGTGCACTATCGTTTGTCTTGTGTGTCTCTGTGATGGACTGGGGGACTTGTTCAGGGTGGACAGCTAGAAACAGGCACCAGCCCACCCTACGACACGGAAGCATAATTCTTTATATGCTATAGAATTATGTTTATAAATGCTCATTCTGCTAATAACTTCAGATGAAATATAGAAATTAACAGATTTAGCTCACTTTTTGGCAAGAAAACGCTTTTGTCTGTAAATTAATGTATGATAAACACTTACTAATCATTTATACAGTGTTTACAGGTTAATTAATAACATATCTATAAATGATTTATTAGCCGTTTATGACGGGGGTCTTTTTGTAAAGTGGTACCGGAAATTTAACTTGTGTTTTTAGGTTTTGAGATAAAGAAACACAAATCCTTTGCAAAAACAGAGGACGGATATATTTTATGCTATGGGATTTTTATTTTTGTGGATAATGATGTAAAAAAGCACATACTTTCCAACTGAATTAGTTAGTTAATTAGATTAATTAATTAATCACACAAGCACCTGGTGACGCAGAGGAAGGTAAAAATCACCTTGATCTGTCTAAAGTCAAGAACATTAAAATCTAATGTTACAAATGAGACATAATGAACATTATAGCACTATTTCCAACTGAATGATTTGAAAAATATATCTAAGATAATATTTCTGGTACCTTTATTGTCGTACTGTTGCGGAAATGCAGTGAAATTATTCTACGGAGAAAACTACTAAACCCTGCATTTGTTCCATCCATCCATCCATTTTCTGTACCCTATCTCCAGCTGTCAGGGGGCGAGAGGCGGGGTACACCCTGGACAGGCCGCCAGTCCATAGCAGGGCACCCTGCATTTTTTATTATATCTAAATCTAAAATCATTAGTTGGTATTAGCTATTGTGGAGGACCGGAGGTTGCAGACCCCCCTGGGTTAGACTTAAACACCAGAGAAAGCACAAAGCCAGTACCTGTTCTCCTCAAAGCGGCTGATCAGGTCTGACACCTTGGACTGTTTGTCTCTGATCCTCTCTCGGGTCAAAGGTCCCGCTTTTCCTCCTCCCTCCTCCATGATGAGTCTCCCTGGGGATTTCTGGACGCTGCCCAGCGGGGACTGGAGTGGCGATACTGGACTCAGGAGGTGAGTTGGCTTGGGTGGCACTGAAAAGGAAAACATGTCTGAGCGCTGATAATTGATCATTTTCATTGCAGTTTCAATCTGAAGCTGCAGAGGGCAGCAAAATCTATCCTAAGAGACAACTGACAGGCTTCACCATCAAACATCAACTCTGTCAGAGCAACACCTTTACAGCGCTGGGGAAGTTTTCCTCTCAGATTTCTGCTGCTTCTGCTTTTTTGGCACACTTTAAAATGTTTCAGATGAAAAAAAATAATAATTGAGGAAGAAAACTGAAGTAAAACAGAAGGCAGTTTTAAATAATGATTGTATTTATCAAAGGAAGAACTCTTTCAAACCCAACCTGGCCCTATGTGAAAAAGTAATATTGCTCCTCCCTCTTATGGTACCATGAATTTATTGTGAGTTCAATTTCACGAGTCTGATTCCTGCCAGACCCGTAGAATCAAGAATCATATAAGCAGAACCCCAACATGAAGGAAGGCATCAAAGCAATAGATCATGGCCCAGGCTGGGTATGGTGTTTTACCTTTAAAACATGAAAGCATATGAAAACTGCACATTTATTTACTCTGGTTATTTTTCTCTGAAATTAACATTTATTTGAGAATCTAAAACACAGAAAAGAGTCACAGGGCAGAAACTATGAACTCAGCTCAGGTTTATAATGTGACTGTTTGGTTTGCAGCAGCGAGAAGGCAGAAGTTCTTTATTATGATCTTTGTAGAATGATTAACTGAACTCAAACAGAAAAGGTTCACCGCTCTCACGGCTCACTGATATTTCACATAAACACACTGAACTGTTAATCCTAATTTATTATGCAGCACACGGTTTTCCCGTGATTTACACAACATCACACTTGATTTATAATAAGGTGCCAATGTGTACCTTGTGGTTTAGACTGTCGCAGAGTTCGGCTTCCAGGTACTCTTCCATTGACCCCTCCCCTGCTCCTGTCAGCTGCTCCTCCAATCGCCCGATTCAGACACTCCTGCAGGATGGGCGAGCCGCTGGCGGCCTTTCTCGGCGAGCTGCAGCCGAGAGCTGAAGGCCAAAGAAACACGTCCATCAGAGAAACGTCACTATGACACCAAAACACAACGTTCCTGATGATTGCAACAGCCTACGCTACTCAGATGATGCTGAGGAATTTCATTTACACACACCCACTAGAGACGAGCAGATCCTGGTCATTAAAGGATTTATTGGACATTAATGAATGCTCTGGTTTTATTAGAAATCTTGACTTCATATTTCTAGCATGTAATGAAACATCACTATCAGCAGTCCAGATATCTGAGTCGTTTTCCACCTAATCGACACCTGCTGAAGTCTTTGTCTGGTTGCATCAGATTAGGTTGGGACCACAGCTTATTTCCAAACGCAAACTCTCATACAGAAAATTATTCATGGGGTTGAATCACATCAAGGCTACAGTAGTCATTAAAAGTAGGATTTAGTGCTAAATTTAGATAGTATTCTTAAAATTATCGATTTATTTAAACGTTATCGTGTAATTTGTTTATTGCAAAAGGATGAACAATTTTGAATTTCTCACGTGAACCTATTTTAAACAGTTGGGGAAATAATTTTAGATGCAGCTGTGTTTTGATAATTGGGCTTGGAAGATGTTCTCTTTGTCTCCAGATCTAACTTACAAAAATATGTGTTCCCCTCCTTCATCATTTATAGAACTTTGCTTTGGATGCTGCAAATATTAATGAGCAGAGTTCCAGCTGCATGCTGGGCTGCAGTCAGCTCTCGTCTTTTTCTACGTTTGAGCTGCTTTGTTTGACAAACAGTTTTTCTTTTATTTTTTGCATTTTGTAGGAAATAGAAAAACACGTAGAAACATGCTTATTAATGATAACTTTTTTCAATAGTTTTGGAAGAGAAATAATAGTAAATTCAAAGGTCCGAACTGATCAGATATAACCAGAAAGGGTTGGGTTTGTAAGGTCGCCTCACTGGAAGAAAGTTTTGGATTTTTCTCTTCTTACAGTGGAGGTTCTTTTCTGTCCGGAGCTGTTGTAATGGTTCTTCTGCAGGGTCCAAAATAAAGCATTTTAGGTTGAGTGGTTCCTCTGAACTGTGAGGGCTTTTGACTTTCTGACTCTTTTGACTTCTAAACCTGACGGGCGTCTTGGGAGGCGTGGTTCCTCCCCGACTCTTCAGCTGCAACAACGTCACGCAACCAATAAACCGTCAACAGGACAAAGCAGGTCTAACAAGTGGGAGCTTCCATACAGTATATATATAAAAAAAAATCATTACTCTTCTCAGTCCGCTTCTCAAATGAAAGATGTGCCTGAAGCCTCGCTGAGCAATCATATTACATGCAAAACGGAAGCACCAGACATGAATTAGCGGACCAATACTAAACATCAGCCTGTTTGAGATGTCTGAGCAGATTATCTCACCAAAGATCCAACTGATGAGCTCCACCAGTGAGACTTTCACCTGACCAGCTGCTCCCGGACGGACCAACATGAATGTTTAAATGGAGCAAGTGACACAGACAGACAGTGTTTACAGGACGCTAAATCTTCCTAGCTCTGACCTCACAGAACACACACACATACACACACACACAATGTCCTCACAACTACAAATGTCCACACAATGCTGGTGGCCTGTCAAAGGTTGGTCCACACAAGTATAGCTATACATGTACACACACGCACACACACGCACACCCACCCACACAAACACCCACCCACACACATGCACACACACACACACGCACCCACACATGCACCCACACATACACACGCACCCACACACATGCACACACACACACACACCCGCACACATGCACACACACACACACGCATACACACATGCACACGCACACACACGCACACACACACCCGCACAAATGCACACACACACACACACACACACCCGCACACACGCACACACACACACACGCACACACACACGCACCCACACACACACACACACACACAGTACATGTTGTTTTGTCGAGGGGTAAGGAAGATGGCCTTATAAGGAGTTTCCACAGGCTCTGAATAGTTTCAAACTATGAGGTTTGTTCATTAGTTTCCATTTAAAGGGTCCTCTTCTTAGAGGCTGGATATAGAAATCAGAGTACGGTGCATTGATGGTGTTAAAAATAAAAAAAAAGCTTTAAAAATAAATTCACCTTTTAATACAGCAGCAAAATCTCACTGAGAATTTAAGAAAAACAACTTTAAATTTATGTAAATTTAGTAGTGAAAAAAAAATCCAACATTAGGGTATAACCATTATTATTATTTATTAATTAATTTTTTTTACAAAAATCACTGATGTCAAATGTTCTGGAACTCCCACTAGTTTCTTTAACTCCACATTTGGAGTCTTTAACTTGACCGGAGCGCCGAGGAACCTTTAATCAATAAACCATGACTTCATGTTTCCACAGGATAGAAACATGACACCACACACAGGCTCGTTTCCCTTTGGCCCTCTTCAAAAACGGCAAGAGAGGAAAACATACCAATCAACTAACACAGATGTGTGTTAATCTAGATAACTCGGCCAAACGACTGGAATAAAATCAGAACTAGTCGAAACGTAGACATCTCGAGTCATAGCAATAATTTTACATTTTAGTCACTGATTACTAATTGAATGTTCTGATTCATAAAAATGATAAAGTATAAATTACAATAATGCCTCAAATACTTTAGGAGGAAATATAATATGTTAAAAAGGTGAACGGATTTTTTTCCATCCATCGACTAAACCTGCATGTTGTTGCAGGGCTGCAGGTGGGGGGCGGAGCCTATCTGCAGCTGTCAGTAAGGTGAGTGGCTGGGTCCACTCTGGACACAGTGTGTCTCTGACACAAAGACACACAGGATGAGCAACCATGCACACACTCGCTGACAGTTTACAGAGACCATTTAGCCCAACAGACTGTGGGAGGAAGCTGGAGTACCCGGAGAGAACCCATGCACACACAAGAAGGGCTTACAAACTTCATGCAGAAGGAGCCCAGGCTGGGATTTGAACCCAGGACCTTCTTACTGCAAGGCAGCAGTGCTACCAGCTAGCAGCTCTGTGCATGGACACATTTACAATAAATACATTTATTCAGACTGAAACATAAGGCACTGGTGATTTTTTCTGAAAACATTATTTCTGGAAGTGGTTTTTTTTTTCTTTAATGTACACATTTGTTCAAATCAAAGGTTAGATTTTAATCACTATTCAGTTTTTGTTGCTGCAATAAAATAATTGAAAGTCTTTTCACACGTGTGTTCCAGGGATGCCGACAGAACCCACACACAGTTAGGGATTCAACTAAACTGAATATTGTTTTTTTTTAATTTTATTGTTAATAAAAATGTTGCACATTTTACCGTTAGCCTGAAACTTTCTGAACAGATAAAGATGCATCATGTTGCAGAAAACTATCCAGCAACATAAACAAGCAGTCAGTTACCGTAAAATTCACAAAATCAGCAAAACTAAATGGTTTCTGATGATTTCCGCATTCAACATCTATTATTTTGTCTGTCGCGTAGCTACATAAAGACTTTTGCACAACCAATAACCATTTTCTTCCATGTTTAGCCCTTTATTTAGGGAATTACACACAGATTGTGTAAATACTGAGTTATTACTTTAGCTAGAAAGAAAAAAAAATAGTCCGCTCTGTGTGGAGTGCCTCTCAGGATGCAGTTTGTTTGCTAAAAAATTATTGGTTTGGGGCAAAATGGTGCTTTGTGCCCCATATTTATTTTTCCTAACATGATCTTTATTGAGCCAACCCTGAAACAGAAAGAGGGAGAAACAACCACAGAATCACATAGTCACAGTTTTAAGTCCTTACAGTCTGAGCTTAATTAAAGACAACAGCTGGAGGAGCCGTCTGCCTGGAAACGATCCCACACTGCGTTCAGACGGCCACCTTCCTAAAATAACAGACTCATTACGAAGACGGCCTCGACAAATTTCTCTTGATAAGGTGGTTGGCTTCCCCTCACAGCCACATGAAGCCCTTGCAAGAAAACTGTCAACATGTTATGCGTTATAAAAATAGCGCTCAAATTGTTCCTTAATGTTTCTGCCTAGGAACTGATCGTTACAGACGGCCTTCGTCCTGGAAAACTGCAGGAAATCTACTCCCCCATCCTGAGCCTGGAGCTCCAGGAACAGCGAGCCAGCTTCAGGTTGGACTGAAATAACTCTGTAGCCGCTCTGATGACAGCTCCAGATAAGACCAACGTAAACAGAGATGGAGAAGTGAAAGTGTCTAAATCTCATATCATCTTGTAGCTCTCATTAAGTAAAGATCATCACCGCTGTGGGACAATACATCCCAATCTGAGGTGTTATTAGTGAAAAGTGAAGGAGCTATGATTGCTCCCTCATAACTGAAGAGCTTGGTGAAAGCTGCCGGTGCTCCTGTTCTCAAACTTGTTCTTGCATCTTCTAATTAAAACCATCCAAGCATGAGTGGCAGACCGCTGCATTCAGGAAATTACAGGCAGGCAGCCACCACCCTGCAGAAACACTCTGATTCTCCACCAACCAGGGAAGGAGCTCCTGCTCGCTGCTACGGTAGCTCAGCCCGCTTGCTGCTGTCCCTGAACAGTTCAGCGGTAATCTGCTCATTTAAGGATGCTGAAACCCTTCTGGGCGCTCTGCCGCAACAGAAGAAGTGAAAAACGAAAACCTGAGCTGACCTTCGCCCCGGTTGCTGCAGCTGGTAGCTGGATGGAGAGGCTGGTGATCATCGCATGCACCACATACTGCACTGAGCCTGCAGCCATCTGCAGCCATTTTAAAGCTCTGCAGCAGGACTGAGATGTGGGTTAAGGGCTTTAGGAAATGTTGAGTATCAAACGTGGACGCTCGCAAAGCGCAGTTTTGTTTTCACACTTATTATAATAGCAACCCCCCCCCCCCACACACACACTTACAACCACATGCCCATAAATACAATGCAGCTGTGGTTAGAACTTGATGGTGACTGTATATCTGGGTGGTGAACCAGTAAAGAGGACAGGAGGAATGCATCGGTCTGGTACAAACATCTATTTCTGCAACAAAAAATAAGAAATGACGAAAAAAATAGTAAACATCCAAACCGGAGCCTAAAATAACCCTACAAGGACTAGAGATTCTGTTGTTCAAACTGTTGCATGGGTTCATAGTAACAGTTTCAGGACTGAGGTGTGTGTTAATAAAAATCTCCGGATGTCTATCTTTAAAAGGCTTTCAGAGACTGAAGCGCTGCTGGTTGGACCCTAAAGATCGTTTCCTCTTTGCAGAAGCAGTCAATCTAACTGCTATCATTTTATTTTTGACTACCTGAAACAGTTTTCTTCCTTATAACATACATTATTTATGGGCTGTCGCAGATCAGATCCGCTTTTGATTTTCTTGAATCTGAGGACGTTTCTGAAGAACCTTCGAGGGCCCATGCGTCATCTTCAAACCGTTTTAGCTTAGCAAAACATGTAGATATCTGGGCTGATTGCTTTTTGCTTACGATCTGAAATGATCTTGTTGAAAGTAATTTGATAAAAAGGTCATTTATTTATGCGATATCCTCCAGTTATTGTGAACACTTGTTGGACCCTTTGAAGGAAACAATGTCCTGTAAATGCATTTGTACGCCTTGCAGTTTTTCACACTTTGTCACGTTAAAACCTGAAGAGGAAATGGAAGGGATATTCTACATGGTTTTAAGAATGAAGATCTGAAAAGTGTGACATGCAAATGTATTTAGCCTACATGTGTCAATGCTGCTTTAGGGTTTGTTCTCTACCAGCTTTGAACATCTACAGACTGACGTCTCTGTCCATTCTGAAGCCGAAACTCAGTCAGATCACAAGGAGATCATCTATAAACATCCGTTTTCAATCCTTGTCACAGTTTTCAATACGATTCTAGACCTTGACTAGGTCCTTCTAAGACATGGGTATACAACATATTTATTAAATCAGCTGAACACCTTCTTCCACATGGCTTGTGGCAAACTGAACAGGACTTCTTATGAAGTGGCTGTTTTCTTGTAACTTGGCCGTAGAAACCCCTACCTGAGCTGGGAGATGTTGCTGTAGAACCGGACCCTGCTTTAGACTGGACCAGAACCTCCTCCCAGACCTGCTGCTGGGTTCCTGGGTTTACATGATGCTGGTTGTTCTCTAAAGAACCTCTGAGGCCAGAACCAGAACAGCTGGACTCTCTTTACAAAGTCAACTGGCTGAACTAGACATCAAAATAAAAACAACTATAAACTCTTCTCCATCCACATCACAACATGTTAAGAGTAAAATGTAAAATCAGAGTAAAACACGTTGAATTCCATCCAGCGACTGCAAAGATGTTCAATTCAAAACCTCAAAATGTTACTATCTGAGGTAAAGAAGGATGTTAAGTTGATTTAAGATGAAAAAGCGATGTTTTCCTGGAACTTTGCAGGCGGACTGGTTCATCTGCTGCCGGTTTCCCTCTCAGCCAGAACATTTTTCAGATACTTTTCTCTCATCCCCGTCACCTGGCCAGCCAGGCTGCCTGCTCTGTCCTCTACCTGTCCCTCGCCTGAATGTCGCCACCCCAACCATTTCCTTCTGGCAAAAATACTTGCTGAAAGCTACGTGAGCGAGAGAGCCAGGTGAAAAAAAAAGAAGACACACCTGTTTGTGCTGTGTGGCGGGTCCCCACCCTCCCAGCAGTCCAGTGCCGAACCGAGGAGTGTCAGAGCCTGAAACTAAGGCGTTGTGGCCCCACAGGAATCTCAGGTACACAATCTCCTTCTTCTTAACTTTTACTCAGTCGCAGCAATGCTGGTAATATTCATGTCAATAGGGGTTTTAGCTCCAGCAGAAACCCAATGGGAATGCATCTTTATCATAAAACCGATAAAGAACTGTACTTTAAGCGCAGCATGCTGCCAACACCTGTTTGCGTTTGGCTTATTTAGAATCCAAAAGGCTGTGACAGTGTCAGCGTCTCATTAATCACGAGATAAGATACGAGATTTCTGTTTTCCTTCCAGCGAATGAGCAGGTAGTAGATCAGCTGACCTCAAAGACAAACGAAGAAGAATAAAGGATCCCAGTAAATTCACTCACCGTGTGTCTGAGACGAACAGGACAGAGGGAGGGCCAGTCTTCACTAGGGGGACTCTGCTGTTTGCTTCCAGAAGGCAACTAAGTTTAGGCTCCATGCAATCTTCCCAGGGTGTGCTGCTGTGAGTGAGTCAGCCCAGCCCAGCAGGGAGGTTCAGAAGAAAACACAAAACTCCTCCCTCCCTCACTCACACCCCCCAAAGGAAACTAAATAACACCATCCAACACAGGCCAGGAGTTTAGATCATAAATATTAAGGTGCTGATGGTGGAACAGCTGTTTCATATGGGGTGTCGTTTCAAAAAAAAAGTTACAGTCAAAAGTTAACAGCAATAATTTGGGGTTTTTTCGCCTCTCATAAGATAAATAAATGGGGGTGAATTTTTCTAAGTCATAATTGCATCCATGTTATTTATTCATTTATAAATGTCACAGTTTCAAACGAAATATTTAGTTAGCGAGCTAAATATTTAGTTTGTAAACTAAATATTTAGCTCAAACTAAACATTAAGCTTTTCAACTAGATATTTATTCTACAAACTAAATATTAAACTTCAGACTAAATACTTTGTTAGAAAGCTAAACTGGCTAGCTAAATATCTAAATTAACTTCCCGATAAGCGGAAGTGGACTACCAAAATAAAAGCTGGGTCTTGTGAATAGGGGTGCACCGATCCCACTTTTTCAGTCCCGATACCGATACCGATACCTGGGCTTTGTGTATCTGTCGATACCCGATACTGATCCGATACTATTGTTGAATTATTAATAAACTGTATACCCTCCACCATATAACTTACTTGAAGAGACTAAAGGCTCCAGACTTTACTAACTAAACATAACTAAGACTTATTTTTTCCTTTTGTTTTGCTGAGGTGCAGGAATTCAGCGCGCTCCTTAGCATAGTGTTTCTGGATCTGCTTGATTAAAGTGGTAGTTTTGTACTTTGCAGTAATACCACCTCCCCTCGAAACATTTACTTTGCAGACATTGCAAACAGCCGACGAACTAGTTGGAGTGGCAAGCGTGAAATATCTCCACACAGCCGACCCTCTGGCTCGCTCATGTTGCTTCTAGCATGCGACTCACGTGAAGCTGACGCATGAAATACGTTCTGCTGCGACGAATAAAAACAAAAACAAAAACCTGGATCGGCCAGTGGATCTGTTCATTTTCCCGATCCCTGATCCAGCTATTTTGTCTGTATTGCGGCCGATATCCGATCCTAACATTGGATCTGTGCACCCCTGCTTGTGAACCTCTTTATCATCGTTTATTTTTGTCCCAACATGTCCAACATTTCAGCGTAAAACATCGATGGGCCTTTTTAATGGCGATAAAGACGTTAACAGATGGATTTACAGCAACAGTGATGCACCAGCAGCAGGAGGTTATCCAGAATGACCCAGCTTTTACATTTTGATAGTCCACTTCCGCTTCTCGGCAAGTGAATTTGCATATTAGCTAAATATTTAGCTAGCCAATTTAGCTTGTTAGCTAAATATTTAGTTTGAAACTGCGACATTTATAAATGAATAAATAACATGGACGCAAATATGAGTTTCTCCTATGACAGGCTAAATAACCACAATTATTGCTGTTCATTTTTGAGTGTGTAACCTTACAAACGGCTCCCCATGGTTTCACAGGTTCTTTTTAACTAGTTACATTTACTTGAGTAACTTTTTACTGGACTGTACTTTTTACTTTACTAGAACAAAAAGAAGTTGAAGTAGTGCTACTCTTGAGTAGAATTTCTAGCTACTCTACCCACCTCTGCATAGTTTCGCCTGGTACTGTATGCAGACAGGAGCACCAGCTGGAAATGGAAAGTGGGACTTTATGCGCTTCATCTCATTTGTTTGGGTTCAGCCATCAGTGAAACCAAACCAGAAATCCTTATCCTGTGAACCAGTCAATCAGATCAAGGCCAGGCAAACAGGACAGTGAACCCGACCAAAGTGCGTCATAGCTCAACAACAACAAAAACCATTTCTGTTGACTTATTATGCAACTCTCTCAATGCTAAATCATTATTCTGTAAAAATCTGACATTATGACGGTAAAAACCAGGAGCTGGTAGTAGTGTACCTTTAACCGGAGTTAGCTGTGACCTGTCCATGTTCTCCATGTCCTCAGGGCTGCAGAGCTGTTCCCTGGTGCCTCCCTCAGTCTAGTTACACATTTATTGCTCTTTTGAGTAATTGCAGGTGGACATCTCAGTGCATCGACTCTGAGCACTCCCACCGTAAAAAGAAGAAGCAAACCAAACACAGGAAGCTTTCACGTCAACAGTAATGATGGGGAATAAAAGTAGCTTCTTGTGAAAATCAGCTGAATCAATAGAAAGGTGTGTGCTTAAGCTGCAAAAACATTCACATGTAGACAGTTTCCAGACTGATCAACGCCTGGCGGCTCAGTCCGGTGAGTTACAATGCGGCGCAGCAGGACTGGAAGGAATGACAGGCACTACACCTTGCTCTTCAGGGAACCAGTCAGACCAGAATGGATGCCAGTCATTATTTCCCCTCTCAATCACCTGTAACCAAAACACAGCTCTCTGCTCGGTTCACAGTCAGATGGCTGGTATACCTGGCGGTGAAAACAAACAAACAAACTGCCTTTTAAACCTAAAACTCTTTAAAAAAAAAACCTGCAGCTGTGCTGTTCTCAACATGTTTCTACTGCTTGCACTAATGGCTAAAAATACTACTGCCTTTTATGAAATAGTGCTGCTGTTGGTACATGAAAGCTAGTTTATGAGGCTGATGATGGAGGCAGCATAGAGCGGCGGGGGCTTTACCGGATCATCATCATATTCTAATCGTTTACCATGTAATATCATTACATCACCTTCTCCCAGTAGCAGATGACAGGTTTAACTGGTATTAGCAGATGGGGGAACCAGGGGGGCTAATGGGAACAGTTTCTATCATACTGCGTACTTTCAAGCTCCACCCACAAATTATCGAATACACATAAAAGCTTTACTAGAAACATGAAGTGACAACTCAAGCAGTCCAACCTCCCACAGGAGCTGCTGGTCATCTTCATCTTCCACGGCCATGATTCAGTCTGTAATGTGTTTGTCCATCAAGACTGCGGGAAACCATCACGTCTGACCTGTACAGGGCCAGGAAAAGGGCAACTAACATCTCTGCAGACCCCACACATCCTGGACACATCCGGGACACATCCTGGTTAAACTCCTCAGCTCGGCGCTACGGAGACAGTTTCTCCCCCCAGGATGTCTCTATGATGAACACTAAACAGAGTGATCAGAACCAGTCATATTTCCACTTATTCAAGCATGCCTTTCTGTAAAAAATAAAAATACATTTAAAAGACAGAAAACATTTGATACTTGATCGTGTTCCCAAACTTACAACCACGCGGCCAAGTAGCCAACAAAGTTACTTCTGATTGTGCAAACACATTTTTTTGAGCATTTACAGAAAGCAGAAAAAAAAATGGAAACAATTCACATGGATAAACTTTTACTTTTATCCAAAATTAAAGACAATTAACTGATATTGTACTAATTGGGGATTTAATTCCTGGTATGTCCTCAAAGAGCTTTTATAGTCCAAGTGTTGCTCTTGGTGTAAAAGGTAAATGCACAGTATGATGGTACTTAAAATGTGGTCACTGTATGTTGTGGCTTTCATTGAAATAATAATAAGGGTTATGATAAAAAAATACTGTAAATAAATCACAGCAGTATTTTCTGTATTATACACTATCTACAGTCAGAGCCACACGAACACAAATGAAACACATCCATCATCGAAGAAGTTACTTCAGTACACCAATTATGATAGGTAACACAATATAACAGCTAACAATAATTATAAAAATCAATATTTTAAAATCAGTCGATATGTATTGATGCCCTCATGGCGCGGACAAGAGAAATAAAGTAGTTGTTCTGGAAACACACATGTAGCGCAGCATCAGGTCAGGTCAGTCAGCGTAATCATCTGTCCACTGTCGCCACATGCTTGGTCAGGAAACGCAGCAACTGTTTACTGACTGCTATTATATGATCAAATGATTGTACTGCACTAAAACTAGGATTGAACTGTACTGATCTGAGCGTGAGAAAATTATTAGATTTTATCGACATGAACAGAACTGATCTGAATCTGGACCCATTTTGATTCTGTTTAACTGTGTATGAATTGAACCGGATTGTTTTTGTTTTTTTTTGCAGCTAAATTAATAAATGTCTCTTCTTCACTCATGTTTTGGTGTAAATGGTAAAGCAACAGACTCTACAGATGGAACGGTTCATGGAAGCTGAATGTGATTGGATTCGGTGCGTGTTTGAATGAGCGTTTAGCCAGAGAGAGGTGGAGCGTTGCAACCCGCTCAGTCACAAAGCGAAAGCGGGCCCAGAGTCAGAGAATCCATGATGCAGATCAGTCCTCCATGTTAGAAACCTGCTGCCATGGCAACCAGATGCACAGGAGGCTATGGGGCATTTCTTAAGCTATGCAGTCAAAACTTAACAGCAATAATTTGGGTTATAAGAGAGAAAATGGGGGGTTCATTTTTCTAATTTATTTGGTTTTATACTAAATACTTAGATTCAAAACAAATATTTAGCTAGCAAGCTAAACTGGCTACCTAAACATATAGCTTCAAAGTGATTATTTAGCTCTGAGCTAAATGTTTAGTTCGAAGCTAAATATTTAGCTAGCCATTTAAATATTTAGTTTGGAGCTAAACATTTAATTTGTAAACTAAATATTTAGACACATGAACCCCCATTTATCTATCTTATGACAGGTTAAGTAACCCAAATTATTGCTGTTAAGTTTTGACAGTGCAACATTCCTAAACGGCCTAGATACCAGATCTGCTCGGGGCCTGGACTGGCTATGATGTCATACTATACGACTGGCTGGACGTGGGCACGTTGACGTAGTGTGCAGTTTTTTTTAAAGAACTTTATTGAACAAATAGCAAGTGTACAACCCGCTAACAAATGAAGTATACAGAAGAATTCAACAGATGCATACAGCCAGGGGTGTTCTATAAATACTGTACATGGAAAACTTTACTTATATGAATTGTTTTGAGAGCCTTTTTCCTTGATAGTCTGTTATTGATTTTAATGTATAGTTAAACATTTATCATCTTTTTAAGGTATTGTAAAAAAGAAAACTGAATAAAACATTTTTCCATCGTAAGGGAACATCAGTCAAAATATGGCAAATAACAACCTGCTAAACTCTTTCCAAAGACCAAGTGTGTAAGAGCAGTACCAGAAAAGATGTCATGTTTTCTTGATGACTCCCACAGGAACTGTTATTAACATTTATGTCTCTTTTAAATTTCACCACATAATGCTTGGCAGGGTTAAAAATGGGGGCGCAATGTAGTTTGTCCGAGTGGCGTTGCCGTAATGTGACGTTATCGGCAAGCGCAGGGCCTCCGAGCAGATCTGGTACCTACACCAGCATCCCATAGGAGCCCGCTTCAAAATTTAGGACAGAGCCAGAATCGACTGTGGATTGGACTGCAGCCTGTGTGCAACATGTGTTGCTCCTGCCTCAGCAATATGTCCAACATTGTTGACTCCGCTATGGAGACATCACCCTGATGTGTCAAGTCACTGGGAACAGCTAGCTGGGAAGCAAGAACCTTTAAAAGACTTTAAAACACTGAGATGTTTCAGATAAATATGGAGCGCGCTGAATTACAGGATTTAACAGGAATTCCTGAACTTCATGCAGAGCCCAGAGGTCTGACTCACCAGATGTAGCCAAGAAATATAACATTATTACCTCTGCCAGGAGGTTATGTTTTTGTGTCCGTCGGTCTGTCTGTTAGCAACATAACCTCAAAAGTTATGGGAGGATTTTGGAAGAAATTTTCAGGTGATTTCCGCAATAGGACCAGGAATATGAAGTGAGAACGCTGACATAATCTGAAACCGAAAGAAAAAGTTTTGAAACCTTGAAAATCAGTGGTTGAAAATTATGGGATCAGAACAGTATCACCTTGAAATGAAACTGAAATTAAATATCGGCATTGAAAAATATCATTGTAACTGAAAATATTAATTTTGAATCTGAAATAAATCTAGTGAAAATTTTGGTATTGAAAGTGATTTTTTTCTATAAAACTCATGTATATGTATTGAAAGAAATAACTCAAGTTTTCAAACTTTCATTTTTTTTTACAATGCTAATCTTTTTTTCAATGCCATCATTTTTTACAGCTTCATTCAGGTGATACTGTTTTGACGCTTGTGTGTGCACGCTCATGAGGGGCGGGGCTTCAGCCCCCCATATGTTTGCATGTACGAGGCAGGAGGGAAACTCCGACTGTCAGAGGCGAGACGCGAGAAACTACAGGACATTTACGTTGCTAATAATGTGGTTTGTGGAAGAAAAAAAGACAAACAGTTTCTTCTACTGACCAGTAGACTAGAAGTCTTTGTGATAAAGTTTTATGCTTGTGTAGCCTGTCTTCGTTGGAGGTTCTCCTCATTACAGACAGTTTGGTATGAAGGGATGTAAATACACACTATATAGGCTATACCATATTAAATAACTGCATTTATTTCAGATCCACAATACATATTTACAATACATGTCAATAACGTTAACAAATCAATTCATTAAATTGCAAAACGTAATTGTGACACACACTCTAAACCAAAAGGTGGCGCTAATGCGTGCCAACTACCATGGCAAACTGAGAAGAAACCGTTTATATCTTATTTTTCTTTATTATTATTATTCCAGAAACCACATTATGCTTTCTGTACACCTAGAGACTTTGAAACGATTTAGAAAAGACTCTTAAAGATTATCAGCTCACATCTAAAGACTTGGGTTAACAGTTTTTTAGTCTCAGACTAAAGATTTTATAAACACTGAATCTGGTTGGGACACTATTTAAAAGACAACACCGAGGCTATTTTAGCTTCCCACGAAATTCCTCCCATTATGCTCAGCATTATACAGTTTCTTTATGTGCCAATGTTGTAGCATTCTTTGCCAAGATTAATGTTATGTCAAATAAAGACTTGCATTCAAAGTGGGTACTGTATCATCAAGTAACTGGTTAACTCATATCTTATTAATGCAAGGTGTTTATGCTGCACCACTGGCTCCATGCATATGCACAGATAGCGCTGGTTTGTGCCTGTATTCCAGGGGGCAAGGTTGGCATACACTTTGTAATTTATGGCCCATTTCTCAGCCATGCAACACAAATATTGTATTTGTTGTGTATAGACCCTGCCAGGCTCCATAGGTGGCTACAAAACAGTTATTTATAAATATGACATCTATGTTTATAGCCTACTTTCCAGCAGGAACAAAAATAAATTTATATGTGGCAAGGTGCAAGACGATATCATAAACGAGACTCAAACCCACCATCATCGGCGATGTAATCCTGCTTATTAACCATTGTGCCATAGCAGTAAAGTACAACTCTAACCAGCCAGGGTACACTATGAAGCGGACAGGACCCCCACACGGTCACATAGAATGAACGGAGAGAATAGATTACGACTCCATGCGCATGGTTTTATAAACCGAGGGTACAGATTCTTACCCCTCAAAAATTATTTCTGCACCTGACCCCTGCCGGGATCTGTTGCTTCGTGCTTCCGCTTGTGTGAGAACAGCTTTATTGGTTGTTGGTTGAATTACGTCACAACGACTACATTAGGACGTGCGATAATATCAAACATGTTTGATTCAAAAGACTAAAGAAAGACTGTCATAAATCGGGTGGCCCTGGCAGAGATCTGCAAACTCTTAGTCCTTTTCTAGTTATAACTTTTTTGGCTGCTAACTGACAATTATTTGTTTTGGACAGCAATGAAGTAAAAAGTTGTCATTGCTGTTAATTGAATGTTCTGCCCTCCTTTATACTGCATACAGATTCAAAAATAATAATCTGAACTGCATCATGATTTTAGTTTGATGGAATTATAATAAAACTGGAAACATTGGATAATCAGTTGCTTATGAAGAGAGCTGCAGACGATGACGTCAGGGCAAAGGAAGGAGGGGATAAGAGAAGAAAAACAGGCAGAAAACAGGAAGTAGAAACAAAAAAAATGATCAATAAAGAAAAAAGCAAGCTTTAAAGTTATAACAAATAAAATGGGTTTTCAAGAAAAAAGGAGAAAAGAGGTCAGATGACACCAAAGAAAAGAAGCCACTCATCAGAAAGGAACAGGCCATGGATGAGACACAAAACCCCCCATAGACACACACCTTTGGTATAAATTCAGGGCAGAAATGTGCAGCTTCTGTTTTATTTTTGCAGTCAGAGGCAGAAAGACTTTTCCTTTTCCATTAGATGCATGAAATAGAATAAAGCTTTGCTGCTTTACTTTAACGACCTCTAAATCATGGACTTCTGCTTTCAGTCGTCTGTGCAGAACCAGGGGGGGTCAAGCCTTCAGTCACAGTAATGTTTTAATTTTTTTAACTGTTTATGCTCAGTGGGAGAAATAAAAAAAAGCACCTCACCTTGGATTTTTCACAGATATTAAGTTGGAAACAACTGAGGCGCTGCTGCTGCTTCAGGACAGGCACAGGCCTGGAGTGACTAACAGAGGTTAGTTTGTGACAGTCAGATCTTTCTGTGGAGATTGTGGTGACTTTATAGAACTTATAAAGCGTAATCGCTGTCGAAGAATGATCATTTATAGTTTTACTGTAGAAACTCCTATAATTCTTCTAATTTTCACAAGTCTTCCAGTTTTCAATCAGACGGTGAAAACTTGCACATGGCGGAGTACCATAGAAGCTTTAGGGAAATGTAAGTTTCAGGGGAAACAAACTTTGTGTTTGCAGCATAAAGGAAGAACAAACACAAAAAGGAGCTAGCTAGCAGGTGAGCTAATCAGGAGTGATGCTGCGTACCTCGAGACTGTTCGATTTTCACCGCTATGCAGGCCTCATCGTCAGCGCTTCTGGTCTGGCAGCACGGAGCTTTGCCTTTCCTCTCTGCAACAACAAAACACATGAACAGAACTGAAATATTTTCTGTGTAACATGTGAAAAATATTCTTAGAAAACGGCATGTTTTATTTAGGACCAGCACCGACTCAGAGACGAGTGAGGAAGGATATCAGGCTCTCGGGCTTCAACAGCAGAATATGAAGCTGACATACACTAAACCAGAGCAAAAGCTGCCAGGCTTTTCTTCAAGCTGCATTTTATCCAAACCTGAAGCAGACGTTGCTTTGTTCAGAAAAGGAAAATGAGCGAGGGGTGGTCTCTGGGAGACATAAACCCTAATTAGCCTGTCTGATCAGTGGGGGGATCCAGCACAGTCGGTTAATATGCACATTAAAGATTAAAGAGGAAAACAGTGGCGGCCGTAAAAACAGTGATGAGTTCAAGCGTATCACACAACCCTCAAACCAGATCCTGTCCCACAGTTCAGAGCACACAAACACAACCGGGCCATCTACGAAGCATCAGACCCGTCAAACATAAGCGAATCACTCAAGAATTAAATAACATCAAAATAAACCCAAATCGTCCTCTAACAGGAGCACTGTTTAAAATCCTCACGATCTAATCTACTTTCTGTTCAGTGAAACTGTGGGCCGTGTGGTATCAGTGATACCGACATGAACTCTCAGAGGGATTGACAGGAAAGAGCAAAAGAGGCCAGTGGTGAGTTAGCACACTAAAAATATCAGCAGTATGTAGCGAGGGATACATTTTGTTTCTTTTTATTTCAAATTAAATTATAAATAACTCACTGTCATGCTTTGCTTTGATCTAAACCATCCCATAATATCTCTTGCTGGATGTACAGGGTGGTTGTCCTGCTGAAAGGTGAAGCTCCACCCCTGTCTCAGGCCTTCTGCAGCCTCTAACAGGATTTCCTCCAGGATCGTCCTGATTTAGCTCCATCCATCTTCCCGGTTTCTGCTGAAGGAAAGCTGTGGGCTGCTGTTTGTTACACACTCAGAAATTAACATCAATAATTTGGGTTATTTAGCCTGTAGGGGTTCATTTTTCAAAGTGATATTTGCATCCATGTTATTGTTTGATTTATAAAAGTTTCAAATATTTAGTTAGCAAGCTGAATATTTAGTTCACCAATTATTTAGCTCCCTAACTACATATTCAGTTATGGAGCTAAATATTTAGTTTGCATATTAAATATTCAGGTTCCGAAATAAATATATATTCTGTTAAGAAGTTAAATATTTAGTTCCTAACTAAATATAAATTCTGTTAAGAAGTTAAATATTTAGTTTGCATATTAAATATTCAGCTTCCGAAATAAATATAAATTCTGTTAAGAAGTTAAATATTTAGTTAGCATAATAAATATTCAGCTTTCTAACTAAATATATATCCTGTTAAGAAGCTAAATATTTAGTTAGCATAATAAATATTTAGCTTCCGAAATAAATATATATTCTGTTAAGAAGTTAAATATTTAGTTCCTAACTAAATATAAATTCTGTTAAGAAGTTAAATATTTAGTTAGCATAATAAATATTTAGCTTTCTAACTAAATCTAAATTCTGTTAAGAAGCTAAATATTTAGTTTGCATATTAAATATTTAGCTTCCTAACTAAATATATATCCTTTTAAGAAGCTAAATATTTAGTTAGCATAATAAATATTTAGCTTCCTAACTAAATATAAATTCTGTTAAGAAGCTAAATATTTAGTTTGCATATTAAATATTTAGCTTCCTAACTAAATATATATCCTTTTAAGAAGCTAAATATTTAGTTAGCATAATAAATATTTAGCTTCCTAACTAAATATAAATTCTGTTAAGAAGCTAAATATTTAGTTTGCATAATAAATATTTAGCTTTCTAATTATGACAAAGAAAAATGAACACACTTTCTTTCTCCTGTGACAGACTAAATAACTCAAATTACCTGTATCAATTTTTGACTGTGTAACTTTATAAATGACACCCCATTAAAAGCATGCCCGTAGTATAATGCTGCCACCCTCATGTTTTACTGTCAGTTCACCAGAGTATTAGTGGACTTGCACACATGCATTATCTATTTTATGGGAGGTTCACACATTTCTTGTCCAGGGCCAAGAATTTAGGACGGATCAGTCCGGATGTAATGGGGCAGTAGAGCTAAGCTCGGATGAGGTAATGGTGCGTCAATAACGGTATGTAAAGGAAAAGTTGGTGCGGGGGGGGCAATGCAAGCTGATTCAGTTGTGATTGTATGTGTGCGTGCAGAAGGCGGGGGTAGGGGAGGTAATATTGTGGCTCAGGGATTAAAGGAGGGCTTTCTCCATGCACCATCTGGAGTCCCAATGATGGGCATGCCTGCTGTTCATGCTTTCAGACATTCAGACACATAAACTTCTTCTTTTACACAACCCAAACCCAAAGAGAAATTCCTTTTTTTGAGACTGTAAAACATGTAAGCAGCTTACAGGAAGCAGTCCAAGAGCTACAAACCAGACACAACCTGCTAAAGCCCCTCCTCCAGCCAATACTAAGATGTGTGATGCTGCACATCCATTGTTTCCAAGTGGGGGATGTGTTTCTACAACTGCATGGAAAAAATATGCACGCAATAAGCAAGGAATAACGCTCATAATACAAAAACCTGGGCGACACTATCTTTGACGAGCTGATTAATGATGGGATGTGGGGAGAGTCTGCGTTTTCAGGCACTCGGCTGACCCAAAAACTTCCCCTTCCAGTCTATTAACTTCTTGTTTTTTCTTTCTTTCAGAATATAACCTCAATGTCTCAACGTTCAGCAAAGTAAAACTGTGAAAACTCGAACAGAAGGAGAAGCTTGGGTTTGGGATGCCAGTCAAGATTAACTGAAACAAACTGGGTTTGTTGCTTAAAGAAGTAGAGTTGAAGGAGGGAAAAGCACAAATAACACCATGATTTACAGGAATTCATGTTAATACAGTAACAGGAAAACATATTTATTCACATTAGCTATTGAGGAACTGTAAAACACTTATTTTACTGACATAGCGTCAAGACACAAACAGCAAATATTAAGGTTTACTAATAACCTGCCAATATAGAGCGCCTATTAGCTGAGAATCTTCTACATGTCGTTATGAAGGGATCAGAAAAACAGCAGCAGGTAATAAACTTTAAGCTCTGAAGTTCCCAGATAAGCTGCCTGATCTATATGATGCAGGTATTAATGCAACACTGGATTTATGGCTGATTTTTCTACAGTAAATTAGAAATCTGATACTCCCAATCCAGTTTTCAGAACTGCAGAAGGCTCTTGGATGACAGACGAAACGTATTCAAGACAATAAGAAAAGTCCAGTTGCCTTTATTTAAACACTCAGGAATATAATGCCCTGGAATCTACACCAACGTAAAGTAAAAGGTGTTTGCAGTCTTTGTTTTTTGCAGGTTGCATAATCAAAGAAGTGGACTGACGGACGGATGGACGGACGGGCGGGCAGATGGATCATTGGATGGATGGATTGATGGATGGATCGTTGGATGGATGGATGGATTGTTGGATGGATGGATGGTTGAGACAGTGGCATAGCAAGCTTTTCAAAAGTGCGGAGGATGGATGTGGTTTGTTTGTTATAAAAAGGATGAATACAATGACAGAAGAGTACAAACGACATAACATATGGATGCCTTATAAAAAGCTTCCAATTTGAAGGAGTAATACTAGAAAAGTATATAAACAAAGTAATAAATTGGTCAGTTGTAATAAAAGTATATAAACACACTCGGAACACAAAGAAAATAAGTCAAAACTCTGTTGTCAAACTACATAACAGTAGACTTGCTAAAGAATCCGAAATACTTTAATAATTGAATAATTGCAAGAGAAAGTAATTTTTTGCTACAAACTCCAAATATAAAAACAAAATATTTTGAGAAGATCGAGAATATATATATATATAAATGCAACCAACAACAAGCAACTGACCAATAGACATAGGACCAACAACCTCTAATGTAAAAGTACTAAAAGTTCTCTTTCTCCCCTTCTTACAGGAGACAAACTGTTCAGCAATCTTTTTTCTGTTTACCCTGTCCAGCTTCTCTTTAAAAAGTACGGGTGCGACGTCCCTGGATGGCTGGATCGTTGAATGGATGGATGGATGGACAAACGGATGGATGGATCATTGGATGGATGGATTGTTGGAGGGATGATGGATGG
The DNA here is from genome assembly GCA_963556495.2 of Valencia hispanica. Lineage (NCBI taxonomy): Eukaryota > Metazoa > Chordata > Actinopteri > Cyprinodontiformes > Valenciidae > Valencia > Valencia hispanica. The sequence continues at coordinate 3,092,565 of OY747706.1, forward strand.
ATCTGGTTCATGGTTAGCATAAAGAAACAGACTCTTGGCCAGACATTCCTTCCAGAGAAGCCCTGAGCTTGTATTCTAACCCATCCATCCATTATCTGTGCCCGTCCATCCTCTGCAGGGTTGCGGGGGGTGCTGGTGCCTATCTCCAGCGTGTTTCACCCTGGACAGGTCGCCAGTCCATCGCAGGGCAACACAGAGACACAAAGGTCAAACAAACATGCACGCACACACTCATACCTAAGGGCAATGTAGGGAGACCAATTCACCACACCACCAAGAAGCATGTTGGGTTTAAGGTGAATTCCTGAGACGTTTCATACCAGCTGAAGGCTTGACTCCAAGGATTACCCGTATACAATCCCTATTTCCTACCCCATAATCAAACGTTACGAGGTATAGTGATTAAAAAAAGTGTATTTTGGATGCCCCTTGATGTTGCTGACACGTCCTGATTTGTTTCCCCACCTCCAGTGAGAACATGAAACAGTAATATAGAGAAAGGTTTGAATTGATCTACTATAATAATGATGCTCCAGCAGAAGTATAATTCTGGCCCACCGCATGTATGCAACACTGCTGTAGAATAAATGCAAGTGCTTCTTAAATGTTACCAACTCTCATACTACACTATGCAGACACTGATTAAGATTTAGATACCTGGGAGAGACCTGGGAATGCTCAAAAAAGCTCTACCTAACTCAGTTAATAATCATCTGATTACTTGTTGGATCTCACAGACTGTGTAAAGAGCAGAGGAATCCAGCCTCCTAAAGCTTTCAGCCTGTCTGTTCCAGATCAGTAGGATCAAAAACGGAACTCTAAAACACACCTCAGTGTCTGGAAAACCTTCCTTATCTTTGCTCTACATTAAAGCATGACACCATACAGTTTGTTCATGCAGGATAGTCAATGAGTTGTGATTGTATGGGTCTTATCAGATCCTCAGAAGAATACATGTGTGAAACATATTTAGTTTATGTTATCTCATGATCAAAATGTGTGGGGTGAAAAAATCATTTATAATAACGGATAATCTCTTTGAGGTTATGGGTGACATTTACGGACTTTAGAAGGAGTCTGACCTTCAGTCAGCAACGTCTCAGACTCTCTGAACTGTAAGCCTGTGTTCAGTTAGAAATGTCACTGCAATCTATTGATGTGCTGTAATCTGCTGGAGGAGATACATAAAAAAAAAATCCAAAAATCAAAATGTGAAATAAAATAAAAAATAAACTCAAAGAAAAGTTCCTATTTATTTGAGGAATGAAAAATGCATTAAACTCCGACAGTCACTTTGCATTAGACATGCCAAAATAAACAGACTGCATGTCTAGAATGCTTTAAAGGTGACTGCGCCCACAGCGCACGCAAAGAGCAGGACACTATGTGGGAGTTTTTTGTTGTTCAGAGCATTTCTTTCACAATTATTAGCATTTCACCAACACTCCTCATGACACTGAAACGACAGGGTTTTCTAACTCCGTTTGGTTCCCCGAGCAGCAAAACAAAACAACAAAAAGAAAGTAAAGGAAGTATCTGTACCTGCACGCCTTCTTCTCATCTCATACAGCTGGGTTTTCCCCGTCCTGTGAACAGCACAGCGTCGGTCCATCTCACTTTTCAGCTCGCTATCGTCATCAGGATCTAAAAGGAAATCGCTCTTCTTTCCTCAAACCCAAGGTTCCCTGTTGGCTGGCAGATTAACGTCTGTGTTCATCACCCAGACGTTCAGTGTACCTGCCCGTCACTGCACAAACCGGTTCCATAGAAACCAGCGTCACCAGGTGAAGGAGAGCCTGGCAGGAAGGGAGGAGGGAGACCTCGTCCTTGAAGATGTAGCTGATGGGAAACTGCCTTTATAATGGCTTTGTGTGTGTGTGTGTGTGTGGGGGGGGGGGGTTGCCAACATTCAAGGGCACAAGTCCCCCTGCAGTGGGAGGAGGCAACGGGAAGACGGGGTTTAAACACTGTAAATCACTGATGCAGGAGCAAAAACTGAGAAGTGAGAAAGATGGAACATCAACCAGCCGTAGCAGCTGATAATTCTAATTATTGCTGTGATTTCCGTCCGTGTTCATCCTCACGGTTTCCAACATGGAAACGGAACCATCCAACACTAATGACAGAACCTCCAGGTTAACCTCAGCAGCGATGCACCACATCAGACATTCATAAGAATAAGAGATACTTTAGGTTTCAGTACAACCAATCCAAGATCATACAAACACTTAATGAGACGTTCAGAGACTCTACGATTACATAGACTGTAATGTTAACATGTTATGTTAACAATAAACAGATATATTTAAAAAGGACTAAGCACAAGCAAAAAAAGGCTAATTTACCTCTGGTTCATTTGCATGGCTGTCCCAGATTGAGATAACTGCCATTCAAAATGAGCATATAAATAATGTATAAGGGGGGGATGACATATTAACATGCTAAGTCACACCCCTTTAATGATGGCCTGCTGGTGCTAATGCATGTGTGTAACACACGTCTGAGGCTCGTACTAGCAGCCAGATGCGTCTGTCTCCATTAGCTCCCATCCATAATGGATAATCACCAACGACTGATGGCTTTTTGTCACAACACATAATGGACTGGAAATTAATCAGCCTTTTGGAGATCTTAAACATTTAGAGTAACCAGATCACACCAGATGTAGTCCGTTGCCACAAATGGTCTACGGCACATTAAATATTTTAATTTCTTACTACATTAAAGGTAGTATGATGAGCATTCACACACAGATACCATCTTTTAACTGCTTTCCCAAAAGTTCCCTCAAAAATAACCTAAAAAGATTCTGTTTCTACTCTGTGGGCAACGGAAACTCCACAGGACATCGACAGGCTGCCAAAGGACCCGCCATGTTTGCAGACGTCACTAACTTTCCCTTCTATTGTTCGCTGAGGAGAACCTTGAAGGAATTTCATAGCAGTGAATCAGCTGCCAGAATGAAGTCAACGATGCAGACATTATTAGACACTGATTGAACAGGAGCAGCAGAATGAGGACATTCCTTTTACAAATGTAACCAAGAAAATCTTTGGCCCGCAAAAAAAGAAAGAAAAAAAATCTGATATTTCTGCTTCTTTCCCACGTTTACTTCACCACATCTCATTAATTATGTACCTGAAGAGCAGATGTTATGGATTTCCTGAGTGGCTTCCCAGCATGCTTCTTTCACACAACCCAGCATGATTAGATAAGCTCCTAGCATGATCTGAACATGTTCTCTGGCCCATGTCTAATAAGGGCCGGCCAACAGGGTAAGTGCTTTAAATAAAGGTGCTGTGATCTTGAACGAGTGTTAATCTTCCAAACATCAGAGTCGACTCTTATCTCCAGAAAGACATGGACTGATAACACTGGCACAAAGATGCTCTTCTCCTTTATCTCGCCTGTTTTTGTTTTGTTTTTTAATCACCATGACGCCCTCTATGAGGAGCTGTTTGTAAAGTTAAACAGTCAAACATTAAGATGAATAATTTGGGTTATTTAACCTGTCATAATATAAAGAAATGGGGTTCATTTTTCACAGTTATATTTGCATGCATATTATTTATTTATTCATATATGTCCCAGCTTCAACTAAATATTAAGCTAGCAAGCTAAACCGGTGAGCTTAATATACAGCTTTGAACTACAAACTAAATATTAAACGTCAAAGTAAATAGTTAGCGAGCTAAATCTGTAGGTTAAAGTATTTACTAGCAAGTTAAACTGGCTTGCTAAATATTTAGCACTGAGCTAAATGTTTAGCCAATATGCACATTTACTTGCCGATAAGCGGAAGCGAATACCAAAATAAAAGCTTGGTCTTGTGGAGCTCTATTTAAACTGCTGGTGTTTTATCATCCCGACATTTCCAACATTTTGGCTTAAAATTTAAGATGAGCTGTTTTAACGGCAATACAGACTTTAACCGATGGATTTACAACAACAGTGATGCAGCAGCATAGAGGTTAGCAAGTGCCAGCTTTTATTTTGATAGTCCACTTCCGCTTAGCAGCAAGTGAATTTGCATATTAGCTAAACACTTAGCTGTGAGTTAAATATTTACTTTTAAACTTTATATTTAGCTAGCCATAGGACGGACGGATACAGAAAATGGATGGATGGATTTAGCTTGCTAGTTAATTATTTAGATTTAAACTAAATGTTTAGTTTGAAGCTAAATATTTAGTTTGAAACTGTGACATTTATAAATGAATAAATAACATGGACGCATACATGACTTTGAAAAAGGAACCCCCATTTTTTGTTCTGAATTTATTGTTGTTAATTTTTGACTGTGTGACGTCACAAATGGCACCTCGTATCCCTCCACCCACTGTGTCCTGTCCGTCCCCCTTATAAGGATTAAAGGACGGATGTCGCAACAGGACCTCGAAAAACTCATCCATGCGTTTATCTTTAGTCGTATTGATTACTGCAACAGCGTCTTCACAGGTCTTCCTAAAAAGTCAATCAGACAGCTGCAGCTGATCCAGAACGCTGCTGCTCGTGTTCCTCACTAGAACCAGGAAAGTAGAGCACATCACCCCAGTTCTAAAGTCCTTACACTGGCTCCCTGTAGCTCAGAGAATAGACTTCTAAATACTTCTACTAGTTTATAAATCATTACATGGCTTAGCACCAAAGTATGTTGAAGACCTGTTGTTACTATACCAACCACCAAGACCACTCAGGTCCTCTAATTCCAGTCGACTCAACATCCCTAGAATCAGAACGAAACATGGAGAAGCAGCTTACAGTTTCTATGCTCCTCTAATCTGGAACAAATTTCCTGACGACTGTAGAGCTGCCGAAACACTGACTTCTTTTAAATCACAACTAAAAACGTTTCTGTTTAGAGCTGCCTTTGAGTCATGCTTTCATGTAACATGTTTTGTGTATACCTCTTGCTTTATTGCTTTACAAAACAGACCACAGCTGCAGGACAGAAGCGCCCATATGTGTCAATCAATATACTGTCGGTCCCATTACCACGACTGACTGAGTCCCAACGGACTCACAAATGAACAACTATGCATTCACAGCAGCCATTTACTTTAGAAGGTAAACCTGTTCCAAAAGGATTTACAGATTAAAGACGGATGAGTGAAACAGACCCACATGAAGATCATACTGTAGCTTTTTCATATATTATACATTCTAAGCTAACCCCAGGGGTCATTTCAACATAACATACTAATGAGTGACTTTTTGCTTGCTAGCATCTTTTAGTCGCTTACTCTACAGAGTGTTTTCTTACCCAAGACTTCTGCAGAGTCTTTTAATTAAAATTCACTATTAAAAGGCCAACCGTACACTCATTTTTCTGGACCTACCTCCTCTGACAATCAGTGATTTAAAGCCAGTTTTCTCTACAGTAATGTGACTATATGACACCAACAGATACTATCTACTGGCAGGATACAAAGTTTTCGGATAATAATGTACAGGTAAGACATTTATATGTTGTCATGATTAAATATTTAAAAAACAATAAAAAAAGAAACAGCTGCACCAGAATTTGAATGGTTGTAAAATAGTTTGCTCGCAGGAATGAAGTGGAAGTAACAAATAAAAGCAGGTAATGGGGGCATGAATTAGTGACAGGTTGAACTAAGTTTTTTCACAATGTTCACTTAACAAAATTCGCCAAAATAATAGAATAGAATAAAATAGAATAGGAAATAATCCTTTATTGTCCTACAGTGGGGAAATGTAGGTGTATGAGCAGAAAATGGAGGGTAAATGCAGACTCAAACTAAGCCAGAAATATAAAAACAGAGACTGTACAAAACGTGGAAATTTACAACATAAGAAACACTTTACAGTTATTAAAAACAGCACAATCTGTTTAAAAAGAAACGTGCAACTGAGTATATGCATGCATTTTTGTGCAGAAAACAAATCGTCAGACTTTGTATAAGAAATTAAGAAACTGTGAAAATAACAGCAGGGACCTGCGATAACGCTCCTTTGTGCACTGAGGATGCAGCAGTCTGTCTCTGAAGGAGCTCTCCAGTTCTACAACAGCTTCATGCATGAGGTGGGATACATCTTCCAACAGTGAGAATATAAACTAATCTTGCAAACGTTAGCACTACTTTATCTAAATTACCGCATTTCTCTGAATCACTAAAACATCACCTTAAAGGCTTTCTTTACTGATACACCATACATTTATAAAACTGATTTATGTGCTGCTAGTCTGCAAACCAAACATTAGCTTTACCAACTAACTAAATCCACCAACAAGCTACTCAGAATTGTTACACAATGATAAAGGCCTTGTTATACATTCAAAGTGTTAGATAAATGACAGAAATTAAAAAAAGAAAGCGGCTAAAAACTAAATTAAACGCAATTTCTGGTATGTTTCTATAAATGTCTTGTTTTGTCTCTTGTTGATCCTGGTGATGGGAGAAAATTGAGATCAGGAGATTTTCATAAGATCTGACCCAATGCATTACGTGTGAAGTAAGTGGATGAGGAACATAATGCCAGTCAAACAGCACAACTTGTTTCTCGAACAGCATCTTTGTGCTGAGCATGAATGAACCCTTCTGACTGGAAGAGCTGGAGCCCATATTCTCAGCACAAGCTGCCGGTGCAGTGGCAACCCCCGCAATCCTGAAAGCAAGCCTGTAGATGGGCTTGATGCCAAGGCTGGAGCACCAGTGAGACAGAAAGAGAAAGACAGCAGCCAAGGGTTAACATTCAGACTGACACAAACTTCCTCTGTAGCTAAATGTAAGTTCTTTCTTCCTCAATTTGCCCCGCAGAAAACGTCTCTAACAGCTGAAAGTGCACATGCAGTCACCTTCTTTTCGCTTCAGTTCTCGTGCAGCTAATCTGACGGTGGAATAAAGCACCAAACAGCATCAGCATTCCCGGTGAGTCAGAGGAAGCTCAGAATGATAGAAAGACAAACCTCAGCACACACAGAGGACAAAACGACAGCATGATCAGCTGCCAAAACCTGAAGGACAAACCAATCAGTGAAGGTATAATGGAAACACATGAAGCAGACGAAGTGACGAGGATGAAAACCCCGATGACAAAGCTGCAGCTGCTGACAATGCAGAATCAATAAACGAAACGGGACGCATCTTTCTTAGTCAATTACATCACATAACATGGATATCAGAGGCAGATGTAGAGATCTTTCTGAAGTCTTCATGGTGATTTTTGCTCTATCTGCACGTTACAGACTCTGTGAACAAACCATGTTGTGAGCTGAAATCCCCAGAAATCTGTCGGTTTGTTCATCTCCATTTACTACTTTTAGAGCAGAAAAGCAACTCAGAAACATGGATTGATCAGTTTTAAAGTTGGTTCCTGCTGATTAGAGCTGTTATTATGATATAAAAGTCAAACATACAACAACCCAGTCCCCCCACTATAGTGTTATACTGATAAAACAATGAAACCTTTGTATGAAAGTTCAGGAAGTCTTTTAAGTTGGAAGCTTTGTCGTTGTTTTTCTCACCCTTACGGTTTCTTGAGCTTTGAGGAAGCCAGTATCTAACCGTAGAAATCTTCAGAGACACACTTCAGTTGTATGTTAATAACTCAATATTTGCAAGACACTAAGCTGGGACCTGATCTCTGCCTGCCTGCAGGGATCATCAGTGGGAGACTGAGGAGGGGAAGAAGCAGCACAGCAGTTATGGAGCTGCTGATAAAGGGAAAGAGACTGGGTGTCATTCTGAGTTACAGTGAGGGCACATAGCAGGTAGGGATTTTGAACCACTGGAAGAAAAAAAAATGCATTTATTGGCATTTTTATTAAATATTTGGTTCTGATACAATAACTGCAGTCCTTTTTTTTTTTAGCTTTTTAAAGAAGGCAGGAAGTTGCATGATTCTCTATCGGATTGTCTAACTGCTTAAGATGACAAACTGACTGGCAAAGGATAAACCAAAGATTGATCCCCAGCATTTATACACATCCACAGACACATGTAGCCAAATACACACACACACACACACACACACCGGCCAGCTGAGGCCGATTACACATATCGAGGCAAACAGAGTTAACTGAAATCAGCAGCCTCTGTGTGCGAAGACATGTGGGTATGTGTGTGTTGCAGCATATCTTGAGACCGACTGCAGCTGGGAGGCTGATTCAATATCATCTTAAACAGAATTAATAGTTCTCTCTCAAGCCAGTGCAGATTCTGCTGCTGCTAAGAAGATCCACAGAGCTTCCACAGACACCCACAATCACTGCCAACACCGCCACACACCACCTGCAGGATCTCATCCTGTGGTGAGATTAAGGGTTTGTCTTTTGTCTCGTGTCCCCCCCCCACCCCCCCCCCCTTTGTAACCATCACCCTAAGCAGGTAATTTGCCTCTTGATGTGTGCAGGAAAGCAAAGCAGCCTCTTTCGCTCGCTGTGGATGCAAACCACACACATTTCGTCCACCAACGCCTCCAGGGCTTGCATTGTGCATCTTACTCCTGCAGCCTACCGGTGCTTCTGGGTAAGCCAGTGAAATAAAAGGCAGATGCACTGACCTTAGCGGAGGTTGTGTCCAGTGAGAGCGCAGAGATGAAACAGAAATCCTGAACTGAGGAGACCTCTCTCTCTCTCTCCGTCCCTCTCCACCAGCGCTCTGTCGCTCAGACTGGCAGGTTCAGCCTCATCATGTTAAACTGCTGCCTCACTGCATTGGTTGCATCTTCCCTCCCTCAGATTGGTCTCACACACACCCACACACACACTTCAGCAAACTGATAAAGTGACTCGCCCTCGAGCTCCGTTCCTCGATGGCTTCCTCTTCTCATCGGTCGGCTTTCCTCTCCATGATAAGGAGAAAATCACATTCCAGCGGAGACGGGGCATATGGAGGAAGGGGCGACAGACACTCAGCCCCGGGAGTAAAGCCTCCTCTGTGAGCGAGTGTGGGTCTGCATATGTCTGAGTGTGTGTCGCATGGACAAGTAGACCCATTGTGTCGGACGAAGGGGAGGGCCGGTGAGAGGGGAAGTGGCCAATGGCCGAACTCATCTGCTGCCTCTGCTGCTGCTGGCTATAGAGGATATATGTTCTGAGTGTGACACAGAACGACCCCCCACCCCAGCCCACCCCACCCCTTCCAAGAATAAAGCGGGGTGGGGAACAGAAGAAAGGGAATGCATCTGGCCAGAGATGTGACAAAGAATTGATTTCTTTATTAGAAAGAGGAAGACCAGAGTATTGGGCTGAAAATAAAATCCACTTAGCTTCAGTCATTTTCAGTGATTACCAGAGCTGAGGGGCGGGTTCTGAACCCACCTCCTCCAGGGTTTAAAAAAGAAAAGAAACCCACTCACCCACTCTTCTTACAAATCAGAAAATGTTCACTTCAAAAAAGGAAGAAAAACGAGGAAGTTTAAAAAGAAGGGACATTTTGAAATCCTCATATACACTAAGTCTGCAATGACAAAACATTTAACTGAATGAAAGACTAAAATTAATTTGAATTAAATTGATATTTATAGTGAGTGTTGTGATGGGAATATTTCAAAGTGATGTTGTTGGTCTGGGTTGACAAGCAACATATTGAGTCGAGTTAAACAAAACAGTCAACACAGCTTCGGTTTTGGAATACAGCCTCTGCCGGTTAATTAGTTTACATACCTTCTCTGAGCAGGAGAAAGCATTGATGACATACAGTTCTGTCGTTTTCAATTACCCCAGCAAGACTCCCTCTCTATCATTAGCACACCGATTTTTATACCTAGTCTGACAGTATCCAGATGTTTTCTCTCCACAACAACTTATCAACTCAACACTCCTCTGAGGAAACGCGTCCTCTTAGCCAAGGCTTTAATTCAGCTGGGCCACGACTCAGGTCAGCCTGAACCGAGCCTTTCCTCTGGATGAACACACAAATTCCCGCATCTAGCATTTTTGATGGGACCACCTCGGACGTACAGCATTTACCACAACAATGTGGATCAATTTATTAGGTACATGTTAGTAAATGCATTTGGGAATGTGTCATGTAGAGATCATCAGAGTGTTTAAATGTCAGTGAGGAGCAGATTTGAGCAGGACAGCCTCTGACCTTGTTGCCTTTACCCTACAGTGTGAAGTGTCGGTGCAGAAGAGTTCGAGCATGGCCCAGTTCTGGGTGCACTCTATGTCTTGTGATTCTGGCCATTGTACTTATTAGATATGAAAAACGCCTAACGGACTGCAGCCTCATCTTTGTTAGAAGAAGAACATGTTTTTCTTCCACAACAGTGTAAACCTGAGCTGTCTTTATTATGTGTAGATAAATTAAAATTTACCCTATTCTGAATCAAAAAAATAAGAGAGCAGGGTGTAGATTTCAAGACTAAAATAATTGGCGGCCGTACATGGTTTACTTGATTTAAAAATAAATGGGACTCTATGCCCCCCTGCTTAGCACCAAGCTAACACAGTAGCATGTGCAAAACAATGAAATATGCTTAAAATAAATGTGAAAATAATAAATATTCAACATGTCACCCCTATGCTTACAAAGGTTTTTGGAAGTTATCAAATTTTTCCAGTAATCTGACCTGATATAACAAGCTAACATTAGCATGGGCTTCATGCTAATTCCAACAATAATAATTTAACACATCGGAGCACGAGTCCAAGTCATCGGCATGCTGCTCAAGTCAAGTCACAAGTACCGGAAAAGTGACCTTTCCTGCTTTAGGTCACTTAGGGTTAATTAAATTATTTCTAGTTGCTAAAAAGAGAATAATGAGTGATTTGTTTTAAGTTACTTCCTTGAAAGACAGAATTTGGTAGAATTTCCTTAAAGGGGACAATATTATGTTAAAATATCTGAATTAGGACAGTGCACATTAATCATCAAATATAGATATGCTAGAATTAGCACAATATCTAAATGTCTTCCGTTGTCCTATGGCAGGGACCACAGAAACACAAAATAGACATTATGTCCCACATCGTCACACAACAGATATATTACACGGAAACAAACAAAAACCAGGTACAATAAACAGTAGTCATTAATAAGCCTCCACAATCAGTCATTAGATGGGGAACTAGTTTACTTATGGCTGCATTGCTGATTCAGTTTCAAATATTGTTTCAGGTTTTCCTTTTTAAAAAAAAAAGTAATTATGATAGTTCCTAACTTGAGCTGGTAAAGTCTTCCATGACTGTGTGCATCTAATAGACACCATAGTTTGCCTAAATTTAGTCCTGCATCATTGTACATCAGTCTCCTCCGGTTAGTGCTCTAGTGTTTACTCTGTTATTAGTTTTTTTTAATGTATAAAGTCCCATCATGTGGTGGGAGTGCAAGCCCATTCAAAATGTTATGAGAATGAGAGAAACATCTAAAAAACACCTGATAGCTTTTCAGGTCTAAAATATGAAACTTAATTCAAATTTTATATTAATGAAAATGTAAAGACGTCCTGTCTAGAATTCTCAGTGTGTTCTTGAAGAGAGACTTGATGGGTTTTAAGATGCTTTCTGTTGTCTGAGACCAGATTGTGTAACAGTACGATATATGAGTAAATTTATATATATAGATATATTCTAGGGATGTAGGGATGGAGGGCAGACCTGTGAAGACGCTGTTGCAGTAATCAATCCGACTAAAGATAAACGCATGGATGAGTTTTTCTAGGTCCTGTTGCGACATCAGTCCTTTAATCCTAGAAATGTTCTTCAGATGATAGAACGCTGACCTTGTTATTGACCTTTATGTGACCCTGGAGGTTCAGGTCTGAGTCCATTACTACACCTAGATTTCAGGCCTGATCAGTAGTTTCTAGCTGGATTAACTGAAGCTGTGTGCTGACTGTTGATCGTTCCTCTTTACGTCCAAAAGTAATTATTTCAGTTTTGTTTCTGTTCAGCTGCAGAAAGTTACGGCACATCCATCTATTGATTTGCTCGATGCATTTACTTAAGACTTGCAAAACAATGACATTGTCCCACCTCTGGAGGTTTCTTCTCTTTAAATAGAAGTCCTTCCCTTCCACTGTCACCATATGCTTTCTCGGGATGAAGGACTGCTAAAAAGTTAATGATTCAATGCAAACAGCTGCACATCTATATGCATCTGTTTACTCACTGGCATAACTAAGTACATTTGACAGTATTGTATTATAACTCGGATCAAATAGTGACAAATGTAACTGATTTTGAATCTGTTTATATGATATCATCATGATATATAATATCATAATATATAATATCATGATGGCTTGACTTTTGTTTTGTAGTTATGGCAGTCAGTTCCAGTGTTTTTTTTCAGAAGTCTAGCACCTGCATTTATTGATGGGATTTCTAATGTACATGTGCCGTTATTTTGTTTACAGAATTTTTGAATGTTACTCCACGCCATATATCTTTTTTACTTGCCTGATATATATAGTTGTTCATCTGCATCAAGTCAATCCATCTTTTTAAAACTATGATCATTTTCTGAGATATTGTCACACATCTCCTTTTTTTCAGTCTTGACACTGGGGTGCAACTTGTATTACAAAAAACTAAAACCATAACAAACCAATAAAAACTAAACATGTTCATAAAATTAAAACCAAACTAAAAATGGTAAAAACTAATTAAAAATCTGAAGAGAAAACTAAATAAAAACTATTCAAACCTCGCTCAGATGACTGTAAAGTGAAGTCTGACGTTTCCCTTTAGCCTGAATATGTTTCAAATTTGCAGCTCTTGCCACATCCCCTAAGAGATCTTTCATTTCAGGAACTAACTTTCTTTAGCTTGATGACATGCACATTTTTAAAAGGTTCTGAGCTAATTTGAGAAGAACAGAGATGTTATCATAGAAACAAACGCAAAAGTTGAATTATAAGTCCAATGGCATGCAATGAGGTTGTAGAGGTGGAGGAGTCTTCTGATAAATAGATTAGCAAAGTGTTGAATATAATATGCTCATCTTAATCTACACTGCACACATAGTGCTTGTGGCTGAGCGGTGTGGTAGCTTGGTGACAATGTGTGAAAGAACCCAGCTGAGAAAATGACCTGCAGATGTTGATGGCTGCTAAAGTAGAAGGAAGTGGTGCTTTCTCAAGCGTTGACCGTGACGCACATATACTCAAGCCATGAGTGTGAGGCAGAAAATAAAATGCATCTGTTCTCTACTGGAAAAAGACGGCCGTTACATTCCTGACCTCTCTCTGCTCATTTTACGTATACCAACATTTTCCTGTTACGACTCTCTGATCTTGTTTTTCATTTTCTTGGTTTTTATTAATGCAGCATATTTATTATGGATCCAGTGACTCCCACCACTTCCTTTGTTTTCCAGCATCTACATGAAAGGGCTTACTAACCCTCTTCATCTCAAACACACCTTGAACCACGCTGCGAATCTGGCTGGACCTTATTATGCCACACGCTAATTAGAGAGCGGAGGGTCTAGAGAGCGAGGACTAATAAAACCAGGCCTCCGCAGCACAATATGCACTGCATGTGTCAGGGTAGCCACGTGTTTATGACACAGAGAGAAATTGTTCTTGAAACAACTTCATGCTCAGTTTCTCGTAATATTTTAGGGAAGGCAATAATTCATACACAGGGGAATTCAAAGTGAAAACAAAGGAACAGGAGTAAGATATGAAGCATAACTTGCAGTCGACTCGCTGTCAACAATAGCGGACCTAAAACATGCAAAGACATTGATTAATATAGTTGAGAAGACGTGAATTTAACAGGTTTAAAATTTACTAAACAACACATAGTTTGGTATCTAAAGGCAGAATAATAAATGTAAGAACCTGCTTTTAAGAGTCATTACCACAGGAAGTGTAACGGTCAGTCGAACAAAGTCGAAAACAAACCTGCAGCTTCAAAGTAGGAAAGATTTACTCAGAAAAGCTGATTAAAATGTTCCTGCTGGATTATACTATACATTTCTTCAATAGGTTTAGATATTGACAAAGTACAGTGGGGCAAAAAGAGTCTGGAAGCAGCCGATTGTGCAAGTTGCTGCACATAAATAAATGAGAAAGGTCTGTAATTCTTAGGGATGTAAGAAAATATCGATACGCAAATATATCACAATATTTTATGTCACAATATTGTATTGATATTCAAAAGCAATGCATCGATTTTTATTTGTATTCTATTTTTTAGAATTTGAATGGAACCATTGTTGATGACATTTTTGTAGCAAAACTAAAAGTATGACTGATAGTTTGTGGCCGTTTTCACCTTCTTGGTTCCAGTGGATCGACTAGATCTAGTAATAAATCTGGATGTGTTAAAGTATGAAACAGGTTGGAGTGTTTAGAATGATGGGACAGTTTTTCTACAGCTAAATTCAATTTTACAAATCACAATATATAGTCAAGCAGGAATTCTGCCCCCCACAGACCTGTTACTTCTTCTTTAAGAAGCTCTTCTATCCTCCACTCGTTACCTGTATTAATGGATCCTGTTTGAACTCGTTATCTGTATAAAACACACCTGTCCACACCTTCAAACAGTCAGACTCCAACCTCCACCATGACCAAGACCAGAGAGCTGTCCAAGGACACCAGGGACAAGATTGTTCAAAGGTCCCCCTGCTTAAGCCAGCACATGTCCAGGCCCGTCTGAAGTTTGCCAGAGGCCATCTGGATGATCCAGAGGAGGATTTGGGGAATTTTATGTGGTCAGATGAGACCAAAATAGAACTCTTTGGTATAAACGCCACTCGCCATGTTTGGAGGGGGAAGAATGCCGAGTTACATCCCAACAACACCATACCCACTGTGACGCATGGGGGTGGAAGCATTATGCTGTGGGGCTACTTTTCTGCAAAGGGGGAGAGGACGACTGATCCGTATTAAGGAAAAGATCAACGGGGTCATGTATCGTGAGATTTTAGACAAAAACCTCCTTCCATCAGTGAGAGCATTGAAGATGAAACGTGGCTGGATCTTCCAGCATGAAAATGATCCCAAACACATCGCCTAGGCAACGAAGGAATGGCTACGTAAAAAGCATTTCAAGGTCCTGGAGCGGCCTAGCCAGTCTCCAGATCTCAATCCAGTAGAGAATCTGTGCAGGGAGATGAAAGTCTGTGTTTCCCAGCAACAGCTCCAAACATCCCAGCTCTAGAGAAGATCAGCATGGAGGAAATGGCCAGAATAGCAGCAACAGTGTGTGGAAACCTGGTGAAGACCTACAGGTAACCTTTGACCTCTGTCATTGACAACCAAGGTTACATTACAAAGATGTACTGCATCTATGTATTTCTGCACCATTATACAAATAAACTCTTAAAATCATACAATGTGATTTCCTGGGTTTAATTTTCTGTCTCTTTTAAGTTATAGCCACTGATGTTCTGGCTATACTACCTTTAATATATAGTTTTTTTGGGACATACTATCTAGTGGATTCAGTTCCTATGCTCTGCCAGCAGATAGTAATGTCTAAACCAACTACATGACAATTCAAAAGAAATTCCTGACTAAGGCTGAACCACTGATCACGTCTCTATTTAATTTAGATTCCCAACATTCCTATAAACCACATTTATCCTTTAACCTGGTTCTAAGTAGTGTTTTAGGTGGAGCCTGAACCAAAAGCTGGAAGAAGATGATTTTCCTCCAGGGATGACAGAGTGATTCAGGACCACTGTTAAACATCCTAACCCAATGTGACAAGTGGGCTTTTCAGGAGAAGGGCTCGTACAACACAGTGCAACATTTCATGTCGCTTTCAGCTTCTAGGCTTTAGAAAATGCTACAGCAATAAATGCTTTATGCAACGTTAATGTGACACCCCTGTTAAATCAACCTGGTTGCTTTTATGTGAATAACTGAACTCCATTTAAAAACTAATTGGGTTTCAGAAATGCGTCAGGGACCTGGGGAAGGGGAACACTTAAAAAATGATGTCAACACTAATAACATCTTATAAACCAAAATGCAGTCAGATTATTTATCTGAGAGATGGCATGTTGTTTCCATGGTGACACTTCTTCAGACCTATTTATTCACAGTCCAGGCTGCAGAGTGAGGTCCATGCACAGGATGCATGATTACTGTCATACAGGTGAACATACGGCTTATTATACACGTGCTACAAATGCATTATTGTGCACACAATAAGCATAAAGTATTCTTTAAATCACACCTGCTATAAGGTATGAATAATGGTAAGCCTAATAAACAAGACAAGCAATTTCTTCCTGCTTTGCAGCCAAAGATCAATTTACAGTCAGTTTACAGAATAGTTTCTGCATCTCTTTCCCCATAAAGTCTGTAACATAAAATCCCACTCTTAGGATAAAAAAAATAATGAAATCTATAATTAATGATAACTGCTGGGATAAACTGCATACTTTGATTCTCTGCAACCACAAACTCTCTCTTCACGTTTTAAACACATTGATGTAGAACGATTTTACAGGAGCTAATGTGGATTTCTGAAGAGTAAATAAACTAATGCGATTTTGATAGGCTGGTAGATATCATTTAGATGAATTTATCATGTTAGTGCAGATTTGAAGTGGTGGAAACATTGAATCATTGTTTAAAATTGAGCTGTTTATTCTATGGAGTAGTTCGGCGTGCTGGAAAGAGACAAAGTGCCTCTTAAAACCAGCTCCTCTTAAAACCAGCTGCTGGTACGTTCACCACTGTCCCAGTAACATGGACTTATAGGCCTCCTATTTAAAGAGTAGGTCGAATAGTGTATGCATTTAACTGCTGTCAAAAACATTGTAAAGAGAAAAAGAGAAAAAAAGAAAGAAGTATTCAAACAACAAACTTAACCTGAGTAGATAGGAAAAGTGAATTTGAAATGAGGATTGCATTTATTAGGAGGAAGTAAGCAACCTGATCCTGTATAAAACAGAGCAGCACCAACTAACAGTGTTGTGTTGTCATAACGGGCTTTAAGTCCTTTAAATCACTGTTGGGAAAATTTGACCCACTCCTCTTTACAGAATTGTATTACATGTTGAAAGGAATAGGGAATAAATAGCCTAACCCTAACCCTAACCCGTTGTAACGAAGGAAACAATAATTAGTGAGATTAGCCAGTTACTAAGTAAAACTGTTCTTTTAAACAACGTTGTTACAAACCCTGAGAATCATTGTATTAGAAAGAAGATTGTGAACCAACAAATTAGCACAGTGACCCTTCAACACAATAGATCTGCATCAGTAAAGAAAACGATTTCATCACATCGGAGTTCAGGAGTATTTCAAGTCAAAATTCCAGGAGTTTCCTCTCTGTTCCTCTTACTTTTGGACCTAAAGAGGAACGATCAACAGTCAGCACACACCTTCAGATAATACAGATGGAAACTACTGATCAGGCCTGAAACCTAGGTGTAGTAATGGACTCAGACCTGAACCTCCAGGGTCACATAAAGGTCAATAACAAGGTCAGCCTTCTATCACCTGAAAAACGTTTCTAGGATTAAAGGACTGATGTCGCAACAGGACCTAGAAAAACTCATCCATGCGTTTATCTTTAGTCGGATTGATTACTGCAACAGCGTCTTCACAGGTCTTCCTAAAAAGTCAATCAGACATCTGCAGCTGATCCAGAACGCTGCTGCTCGTGTTCCTCACTAGAACCAGGAAAGTAGAGCACATCACCCCAGTTCTAAAGTCCTTACACTGGCTCCCTGTAGATCAGAGAATAGACTTCTAAATACTTTTACTACTTTATAAATCATTACATGGCTTAGCACCAAGGTATGTTGAAGAACTACTGTTACTATAGCAACCCCCCCCCAGACCAATCAGGTCCTCTAATTCCAGTCGACTCAGCATCCCTAGAATCAGAACCAAACATGGAGAAGCAGCTTTCAGTTTCTATGCTCCTCTAATCTGGAACAAACTTCCAGAAAACTGCAAAGCTGCTGAAACACTGAGTTCTTTTAAATCACAACTAAAAACGTTTCTGTTTAGAGCTGCCTTTTATTAATTGATTAATAATAGCTGGAATGTCCCAACAGTAGCATGTTTTAATGTTCTTTATGTCTTCAATGTTGTGTTTTCTGTTTTTATAGTTTTATTACTGCTTTTATTTTATCCTCTAATCACCCAAAGCTCTTTGAATTGCCTAGTTGCTGAAAGTGTGCTATACAAATACACTTGCCTTGCTTAATCTCTTTAACGTGTCGCTACATGTTGGTCCAGGAGGAGTTCATGCTACAGGTCAATGACTTGATGCAATCTGCTGGTCTCCATAGATAGAAAAGCTTTAAACTGATTGGAATGTATGCATGATTGAACTTAACATGTAGCAGGTAACACAGCCTTATAAACAGTGGGCTCATAAAGCAGATTGGTATCTTTACGTGGTATTGTTATGCTAAATAAAGTCATCCTAGAGAATGTCACAGTCAACTGTGTTAAAGAAGTAAACAAATGAAAACTTGTTTGATTTGAGTTGGATTTGAATAATTTTGCTTTCATGGAAACATTAAAACAGACATTGTATTGCTTGTTTATATAATAAGACCTTTCTGTCAGACATGTGAAAAATATAAAGACATTTTATGCAGTCAGATGCCTCACTCTACCTTCCTCCCACACACAAACACACAGCCTACATCACACTGTTCTCTACCTCCTCGCAGCTGTAGCTGTTGACTCCTTTCACCACCTCTTCCGTCTCTCCAACACCTCCACCCCTGCTTCACCAGTCCGTCCACCTCAATGTCCTCCCACTGGACGAATGCCTCCGAGCCATGACTCATCACCTCCTAATTTCTAATGAACAGTGTATGCCCCACCCCCACCCACATTAATTCAACCCAGATCATGTAAACTGCATGCAGAGTAGACCAGACGGGCACACACACACACAATACATCAGAGCCGTAGCTGTTTTCATCGACTCTCATTACTGCCACACATAATGAAAGGATCTGTTTTATCCACAGACACAAGCATGTTAATGAATGCACATGCAAGATCCAAAGCTACAGGAATGCTACAAACAAGGCTCCAGGGGCTGAATCAGAGTCTATAAAGAACATATGAGAAAGGAAACAGGTCAGCATCGACGCCTGAGTCCCAGCAGCAAGACGTCCCGGATCGGCCCCATAATCAGCAGGACATGAACAACATCATGTCGTCTGGGAAACCTGCTAGAATGAGTGGCAATATGCAGCGATAGTGCAGGGCATAACTGCAAGAGGAATAACAAAACAGCTTCATTTATACACCAAATTGATTAAACAATTAGTTTAGTGAGGGTGAGAAATGCATCTGGTTGCTCTCATTATCCCCCCCTATCATCTTCTTCATCTTGCCTCGAGGTAAACACATTAGAGATCCAGCTACAATCCAACCTGAATTAATAAACAGGCTGATGAGGACCTCCCAGGCTCATGAGCATTTTAATAATTTCATGTTTATAACAAGAGGAGAAACAGTAGTTGTTTGCGTGTGCGATGAGAGCTAAGCACACAAGAATATTTTTTGATCTTCTAAAACACGGGGTGCCATTTGTAAAGTTACACCATAGGGATGTAAGAAAACATCATGATATCTTGTCACGATATTTTATAGATATTCAAAAGCAATGTATCGATTTCTTGTTGATTTTTTTATTATTTCAATGGAACCATTAATGATGACAGTATAACTGGTAGTTGGTGGCCTGTTTTCATTGTTCCAGTGGATCAACTAGATCTAGTAAGAAAACTGGACGTGTTAAAGTATGAAACAGGTTGGAGTGTTTAGAATGCTGTGACACTGTTTCTACAGTTAAATTCAGTTTTAAAAATCCCAATATATAGTCTTAATCATGGCATCGCAATATATTGTATCGTCTCCCCTGTATTGCGATACATATCGCATCACCAACATTTTTACCAATACACATCCCTAACCCCTCCTTTCCACTGGACGCGTAAGCGGCGCGTTACAGGAGCAGCACGTTTCACTTGCGTATTCTGCTGCTGGGCCCTTTCCACCGGGTGCGTATGAGGCGCATAGCAGCAGGGAAGCAGCTGTCACAGAGAGAGTGCAAAATCACGCGTGGTTTCGTCAGTAAACACAACAACCATAGACATATATAAACGTCTATGACAACAATAACCAGGAAAAGACAACAACATGGCTCCAAAAGGTTGGTGTTTTATGTTATGTCTGTTTTATATTCACCAATAAGTTTATGTTATGTCAGGGAAAATCAAAAATCGCTCATCTGTGTGATGACACACAAATGAGACCCTCCCGCGAGGTACTGACTTCTCACCGGGCCGCACAGGTAGGGACTTTTTTTTTTTAAGTCAAGCAACTGCAAAGCAGCACGTTTCTTTTATTTTGAAAATTTCCGGTGCCGAGCCGTTATATTTCCTGTCTTCCCCTATCCAAAATGTAGAAATTTATGTGTTTCAGAGGCGTACTGAAAATAGGACTGCCGTGTATATTTAGAAAAGTGCTGCGACATGACGCTCCTGAGACGCTGCAGACTCGTGCTGCTGTCGCCTCCGGTGGAAAGGAGGGATAATACACAGTCAAACGTTAACAGCAATAATTTGGGGTATTTGGTCTGTCATAAGATAAATAAATGAGGGTTACATTTTCAAAATCATTTTTGTGTCCATGTTTTTTTATGCATTTATAAATGTCAGAGTTTCAAACTAAATATTTAGTCAGCAGCCTAAATATTTAATTTACAAGTTAAATATTTAAACAACAAACTAAATATTTAACTTCTAACTAAATACTTAGCAAGCTAAATATTTAGCTAGCAAGCTAAACTGGCTAGCTACATTTTTTTATTATTTTTTGGTTGGCTGAATATTTGGCTAATAAGTAAATTTACTTGTTGATGAGTGGAAGTTAACAACAAAAACAAAAGCTGGGGCTTGTGAACCTATATCAAAAACTACTGACTAGACTGAATGTCACTTCTTTATCACAGTTTATTTTCCTCCGGACATTTGATGAGCCGTTTTAACGGCATTGCAGATATGATGGATTTACAGCAACAGTGATGCACCAGCAGCAGGAGGTTATATAGAGGTTTGCGGGACAAAGCTTTTATTTTGATAGTCCACTTCCACTTCTCAGCAAGTGAAGTCGCATATTAGCTAAATATTTAGCTCCGAGTTAAATATTTACTTCGAAGCTAAATATTTAACTATCCACTTTAGCTTGCTAGCTAAATATTTAGCTATCCACTTTACCTGGCTAGCTAAATATTTAGCTATCCACTTTACCTGGCTAGCTAAATATTTAGCTTGTTACCTAAATATTGACTTTTGAGCTACATATTAAATTTTTTGACTAAATATTTAATTTGAAATTGTGACATTTTTAAATGAAGAAATAACATGGACTCAAATATGACTTTGAAAAATGAAGCCCCATTTATTGGCTAAATAATCCTAATTATTGCAGTCAAGTTTTGACTGTGTAACTTTACAACGGCCCCCCATACTGAAAGTCCGGGGGTCTCATTCAGAAAGCTTGCTTACGCACAAAACGGGGTCTGAAAACTACGTGAGCAACTTTCTACGCAAAGTTTGGGATTTATAGAAAAAAACGTGACGGAAAAATGTGCGCAACTTTAAGCACACTAAGGACCTTGATTACGCACTTTGTGGACACAGAGAACACTAACAGCGCAGCAGGAGAGATGGCAAAAATGAAAATGAAAGATACAATTTCAAACTTGTAGAGCTTTGTGCACACAGACACACAACCAGCAGTCACACCTCCCTCCCCATCCCATCTCTGAACTGAGAATAAAAATGAGAATCTGAATGAAAATATGTTGCACATAAGAATTCTATCACAGTATGTTCATATGTATTTATCTATTCAGATTATATAGAAATTACACTTATTGGTGTATTAATTGTGTGAAGTAGGAATACTGCAGCGTCCCCTGCATAATGCTGCACAATGGATGCTGGCGCTCATCGAAGATCACGCCACTGGCAGCATCTGGATGGGGGACCCGATGTAGATTCCTTAAAGCAGTTCTATTAGATCCGTGTGCTGTACTGGACCCGGTGTTGGATCTACTGGAACCGTTCACCCCGTCCCCCGCTCTTCTTATTTATATCAGGAACGCTGCTGCATCAACGCTGTCATTTGCAGCTCGTCCGTTTGTTTGTGACCCCAAATCAATATTTTGCAAGGATGATACTTTTTAAAAACCTAGACTTAAAATGCATCTTTTCTGTCAGGCTTTAAATATCTAGTTTTATTTGGTTTAATAAATCCCAGTCTTAGTGTTGCTACAAGAAGAAATCATATAGGCCTAATTGAAACTTTATTGTTCTTATCTTTTTTATTGCTTGTGCTGCTTTTATTACTACATTTTTAAATCTTTTTACACTCTTCTCGTCACACATTTTCTTTTTGCAACTGTATTTTTGTCTTTTAATGTGAAGCACTTTGGCTGAGTAAAGCGCTGATTGAGTGATTGATTGAAATAAAACTGTTTACCGTGCCTCTGAGACTACAGCTGTCTCTGTGGAATTACTTTCTCCGCCTCTCGGTTGCCACGGTTACCCGTGAAACGCCCCATATTAGCTGGCTTAAGTCGATTCAGGATATTCACTAGACACTTTGCATGGACTGTTTATGGCAGAAAGTGGGTGTGTAGGAGGCAGGATATGATCCAAAAACACCTGCGCACATTTCTAGGGAGAGAAAGTGCTGCAGCTGTGCTACTCCAAGTTTGATAGATCCGAAACTTACCAGGTGTAAGTAAAAAAAAGTTCCTGAGCTTAAGTACGGTTTTAGTAATGATTCTACGCAAAGTTTATGAATGAGACCCCGGTTCATTAAGTCAAGTGTTGATGGGTATATTATTGATCTACTGGTAATTAGAAAAAAAAGCAACTGTTGGGTTAGATAATGGAAAGTATTGTGTAAGCGCACTGTGTGTTTCCTACAGAACTTCAATTTTATTCTGTCTATGCTTCCGTTGTCACATGCTGGCTATCAGGACGGACCATGTTCCTGTTTACTCTGTGCAACACTTCAGCAGATTGATCACGCCTGAGCTGAGGACAGGCCATGTTAAAGCCTGAGGTGTCATTTTGAAGGATTTAAAAATAGATTTTGGTATGTAATCATTTTTTGGTTTGCCAGAGTGAACGACATGGAGATGATGCAATAACATTAACAGTGATAGATGCATTTTAAAATGACTATATCAGCCGGTATGTGTTACAGTGTCCTACACTAAGGCACAAAGGTGACAAAACCGCAGAGGAAGCAGTTTATGCTTCATCAGCTGTTAAATATATTGGTGATAATCCTTGTGGATAAAGAAACCAAATACTGTAGAAATATCTGTTTAATATAATCAGATTAATTGAAATGAATTACCTGGGACATACAGAGTTAAAAAGAACAACTATTTAAAAATTTAAATAGATTATTTAGGGATTTAGGGATTTAAAAAGGCTCAACAACCTGATAAAGAAGGCTGGTTCTGTTCTTGGGACAACTGTGGAAAATCTGGAGATGATAATGCAAAGAAGGATTCTTCATAAAATCAAAAAAATTATGGACAACCCTGAGCATCCTCTTCATGAGACAGTCACACAACAACAGAGCATCTTCAGTCGGAGGCTTCTTCAGTTTCGCTGCAATACAGACCGCTACAGGAAATCCTTCCTGCCCACAGCCATCATTATCTACAACAACTCCTTAAAGAATTGATTATATGAGCTATACCAACACTTAATTTCCCTCTGGGATCAATAAAGTATTTTTGAATTTGAATTTGAATTGAATTGAATTAAATATTAATCCAATACTGAAAAAATTCCCAAAATATTCTTTTTTTGATTGGTTTAAAGGGGAGATATCAAAAAGGCTGAGAAGTAAGTACAGTGATCCATATTTTCACAAAAAAAATCTGATGTTTTATCTGGTTCATTAAAACTAAATAATCAGTCAGTGAACACAGCAACAGACACCATGTTCTTTAATGCACTTCATTCTTTGTTTATTCTGAGGTTTTCTGAGTTTACTGATCCAAATACAGTACTTTGATGCATGAAGAAGGATTTTCTTGCAATTTCTCCATTTTCTGCTGAATTCAAACTACCACCTCCATCAAGGAACCTGGAGCTATTTTCTTTTAATATCAACGTTTGCTATATTTAGTAGACTTTAGGCGTAGAACTGCACAGCGGCACAGCTGTCAGCAGAAAGAAAGTCCTGGAGCATCGACTTCCTGCACACAGTTTTTCTTAAGAAAGATTTCCCTGTCATTGGGTTTGAACTCATGCTTCCTGTCAGGTGTCTTCCCCCAGCAGTTATTAAACCACTGCTAAAAAATAATAATCTGGACAACATGTTAATGCAGAACCACAGACGGATCTCTAATCTTCCGTTCATCGGTAAGATTATTGAAAAGCTGTTTCAGCAGTTAAATACCAATGACCAACCGCTTATTAAATGTATTATATATATAATATTTTTTTGTCTGGTTTCCGTGGTAACCACAGCACTGAGACTGTCCTCATCAAAGTTTTCAGTGACATCCGCATAAATACAGACTGTGGTAGAACCACAGTGCTGGTTCTGTTGGACCTCAGTGCAGCATTTGACACTGTTGATCATGATATTTTATTGGAACGACTGGAGAGCTGGGTCGGACTCTCTGGTACAGTACTTGGCTGGTTCGAGTCTTACCTAAAGAACAGGGACTTCTATGTTTCAATGAGAACATTTTCATCAGAACAAACAGAAATCACATGTGGGGTGCCCCAGGGCTCCATCCTGGGTTTCTCTTTAGTCGGATTGAGTACTGCAACAAGGTCTTTACAGGTCTCCCTAAAAAGTCAATCAGACAGCTGCAGCTGATCCAGAACGCTGCTGCTTTACAAATACATTGGCTTTGCTTCAGGGAGCATGTTCTCATTGAGCATGCGTAGGTTCTCTGCAGGTACTCCTGCTTCCTCCTACAGTCCCAACTGGTCTCTCTATTTCTGTTGTCTTTTTTCACAGTTCTTTCTGTATAACTATATGTACAGTATTTTAATGTTGTACCCTTGGCACTACAAGCTCAAGACAGATTTTCCTTGGGACAATAAAGTTTAATCAAATCTAAACGAATGTAAGGTGTGTGTATGTGTGCGTTTGTGAGAGACAGATAACTTTAGGTAAAACTACCACAGTTCTACAGTATTTACACAAAGCTGTATCACCTGATTTTGACTTGGTTTTATTTCAAACTTAAAAGCAACAACTACTCAACTACTGCTAAAAAGCACCATGAATTGATTGTTACATGATGCACCCCTCTTGTCTCTAAATCTCTGCAATAATTGTTTGTGACAGCAGCAGGTGAACAGCTTTCATTGCAATGAACACCAAATTATTATTAAAAACTGTAAAGAGCTGGTATTTTAAGAACCATGTTTTGGCAGGAGTTAGAGGAATCGAGTACACTCTGCACACCGTGGCGGTGCAGAAAGGCCTCATCAGAAACGCAGCCGTTGTACCTGAAGACTTCAAGCTGCTTCTTAAACAGCTGCAGCTTCTGCTAATAAAAACCTACTAAAAGAATCGGACTGTGTACAGCTTTATTTGCTCACTTATTAATACATTTTACACAAATGAGCCTCCAGTTCTCAAGTACATTTTTCCTCTTTTTGTATGTCAGGCATGAATCTGTGGTTACTGATGTGGGAGGACTGGTGATAAACAGTAAAAAAAAAAGGCCAATAAAGAGTGACCTACCAATCAAAACCAGCATTGGTTTGAAGAATCCCTCTATTTGTTAAAAATTAAAATCAAACCAGACAACCCATCATTTCTCAGTGTGAGATTATGGTGCCGCAGGAGCTGTATGTAAGAAATGCATTTCAATTAATGATAAAATGGCCCTGATATGTCGCTAGACATTAAGAAATCATGTTCATTTCAAATACTTATATCACTGACAACAGTAGTACGGCCAGGATATTGTCATTTAAAAAGTGAATCTGCAGCCCTGAACTGATGTTGATGATGTCATCTTGTGTTTTGGCCTGAAGCTCCGCCCTCCACCTATCTACCAATCATGAAGTCAGTAGTGTTTCGGCATCGCGGTTGCCGGTTTCCGATAAAAAATGTCTGACGTTACTACACCTAAAAGACCTCATTATCATTGAGAAATACATCGTGACAAAATCCGAAATAAAACATTTTGTAAAGGAGATGAAGACAGACGCCAACGTTGCTAATTTTCTCCAGGACAGGTAAGATTCATCTATGCTTGGCCAACTTGTACTTCATGTAAATGGTTTTCAAGTATTCATGACAGTCGAACAAAGTTATGCATGTTGGTGCAAAGTAAGGTTACGTTGGCGCATATGGAGGAGGAGGGTCATCATATTGAAAAGATAAGGAATTGTTTGGGAAATAAAAACGGCGAGTCCTCATTGCTAACATCAGCGATGCGTTATCAGAGCCCGTTTCTCTGGCATTATAATTAAACATAATTAACAGAAAAAAACTTACTGTTTAGGACTCGTCACTTGTCATTGGAGGCTCCTACGTTCCTGCAGCCCATCTTGCGACCTCGAGTCGGGAGGGAGGGGTAGGAGATATATCACTCTACAGTAATTTGAAAGTGATTGCAATACCAGGTTTGGCCACAATCGTACATACAGCTCCTTTAAAGAATAACCCCCCCTTTGCCTCAGAGCGATCGTTCTGAGGTGGAGGATTTCTCTCCACCTTCTTCACCAGAGGAAAGGGAGGGAGGTTCTGTGGAGGAGGCGTGGGCGGAGACTCGACTTGTTGTATCCTCCACGGCGGCAGGAGGACTGACGTCAGCCCCCACTGCAGGAGCGAATAGCAATGCCCGAATCAAACTCAAGTGCAGTATAGAGTTTTGACCTGAAGAGGGCGCCACACTGATGGTTTTAGACAAAAACATTAATATTTTTACTAAGATGCACTAGAATACCAAAAGTAATTACCTGAAATGTAGACAGCACTATTAGCCACTCATTTATACTGTTTGTAAAAAAATAAAAGAAACGTTGATTTGGGGACGAGTTGCTCTTTAAGTCAAATATTATACTGTTAAGGAGAAATTTGACTCTAATGTTTTTACATAAATACAAGGACAGAAGCAAAGAAAGAAATGAATAAAAATTGAATATATATACACAACTAAATCTTTAACTGTGAAGAGTCATAAAGGATTGTTAACTGACTGACTGAAACGGCCATCTTAGTTTGGGGTATTTACATCTAAAACGCATCCTCCAATAAAAGTTCTGTTTCTGGCCTCAAAAGTTTGTTGGAGAACATTAGAGAACAAACACCATCATGAAGACAAAGAACACAGTAGACAGGTCAGGGAACAGTTCCTGTTCACTGCATATTACCCTAGACACACCATCCTCATGTGAAACAATGTGGTGGCAGCATCATGCTGTGGGGAATCTTAGACAAAAACAGACAAGCAGGTCAGAGTTGATGGGAAGATGGATGGAGCTAAATCCAGGACGATCCTGGACGAAAAACTGTTAGAGGCTGCAGGAGACCTAAGGCTGGGGTGGAGGTTCACCTTCCAGCAGGAAAACCAACCTGAACATCCAGCCAGAGATATTATGGGATACCAGGAACAACAGACACAAGTTTCACTATCAAAAGCAGGTTGAAAAATTCCATTTTAACCAAAGAAAATTGTGGTATTGACACAGAAAGCCTAAAAACATACACACAAAGCACTTTTCAGATTTTCATGTAGAAAAATGTTAAAAACAAAGTATTGTTTTCTTCCACCTAACAACTTTGTAGTACTTTGTGTTGATCTATCAAACAAAATCTTATAAAAACGGATTTAAGTGTGTGGTTGTAATGTAAAACGTGAAGAAGTGAAAGGGTTAAGAATAGTTTTGCAAGGGCCTATGTGTCTGAAACTCTGATGGTTTGGGGATTTTGTAAACTTTGTGTGGTAGAGAGTATATTTTTATTTATTATTTGAATGGATTTTCAAATAATTTGAAAACACACCGAAAGGCTTATCAAATCCAAATTTAGGCTCACCTTCCAGCGGGACAACAACCCTAAAGGGCCTAGTCAAAGTCCAGACCTGAATCCAGAGAAAGATATGAGGCAAGATTTGAAAAATTCATGTTCTCCATTTAACCTGACTGAACTTGAGCTGGACCTGCAGCAATACAGTATAGACTGGGGGGGATGAATATTAATGCACGCCACATTTATCTAATTTTTATCTGTATAAAAGAGAACTATCTATCGTTTCCCTTCCACTTCACAAATATGCGCTATTTTCTGCTTGTCTATGAAAAAGAAATTCACTTTGTGTGAAGTTCTGTCCAATATCATATCAGTATTTCAGTATTGATACTGCTACAATAAAAATTGTTCCATGAATTATGTGTTTTGACATTAATAATGAGGGGATTCCACCATCCAAGCTGAGAGTGACGAATCATAAGAAACAAAAGTAAAGCAAAGTAAAATAAAAAATCATATTCTCCCTGGAGCAGAGACAGCTATAGACGGTTCCTGTAAAAATAGAAAACAGCGTCCTTTAGACACTGAAACAATGAGCGTGGTGAAAGGAGCCGGGCCAACTGGAGCTCCCAGCCTTTTCCTTCCTGCCGACAAGAAAGCAGCAGAAAGTCTCACACTGTTTCCTCCAGCCTGCTGCAGGCTGAGGTCGGTGCAACCTTAGTCACCAACGGTGCAAAGCATCGTGCACAGTTCCAGAGTTCATATTTAAGGACATGCATAATCGCCTCCAGTGCAGCGCGTGGTGAAAACAGTTAATGAGCCACTGGGGAAGCTGCCAAAGGGCCAGAGTGGTCAGAAGAGGAGGAAACGGTTCCCAGGCCTCAGAGAACAGAACAGTGTCTCTTTTTTCCAGCCTGGCGGCTTTAAATTCTTTCTCTCGTGCTGCTGAACACCAACGAGACGCTTCACATGGAGACCGAAACAGTTTGTTAAATCAACATCGGCTCACCCAATACACTCACTGTTCAGGAGTTCTAAAGAGAATTAGCTTCATGCAGCAGGAGCATTAGCAAAAAAAAGAAAAATACAGCAGAAGCATAATTAACGGTTTATCAGGGAAAAAGCAAGATAACAGGATTAGAAATCTGATCCAGCTTGCTGGATGAAAACAGATAAGCTAAAAAGCCAGATGAGCAGGGATGAAGATACAGACACATTTCTGTAGGGTCGACTCGAGGAGTTTCCAGATCTTACCATAACAGCAGAGCAGACACATCTTTGAGTTTTTACCTTTCCGGCTCCAGAACCGGTACTTACGGCGCCGTTTCATTACCAGTCCACTCAAGGTCTCTTTCTTATGAGTGTTTTCAGGCTAATCAGTGAGCTCTCCTTCATTGTGAAGTCCAGACCGATCATCAGGAAGACCTGCCAGGAGCTAACTGTCTCAGATAGGACGCCCAATAAAGACTGGAGAGGTAGTCCATGTTGTGTCCAAGTGGAGAAACAAAGATGTGTGAAAAGATGAGGTAAAAAAAAACTCACTTCGCCTGGGAAAAGTCCAAAAATACTCCTCTGTTTAGTGAATGTAGGATTTCTTCTTTCCTCCCGAGTAAACAAAGAGGTAGATGAGATCTGCCTATACGACTGTGAGAAGCTCCAAAATTCTAGTGAAGCAAGATGAATCGTCCATCCGGCAGCGTCCTTACATCCGTCTGTCTTCTGGGGGAAGGAACATCCCACGTTTCACAAAGGTGACGAACAGAGACAGGATTACACAATCTGGTTGAGAAGTTCCACTAAAACGACTTCCTAAAAATGCCTCCTGGTCCTCGGTGTTCAGCGGGCTGAAACGGCCGCTTTCCTAAAGCTCAGCTTGAACTCAAAAGGTAAAGAAGAGTACAGTAAGTTTCTGTGAAAAGCCTCCCTGTCAAACAATACGAGTCAGGAGAGGGAAGCAACACATCCCAGTCAGGAAGCTGAAGCTGGTGAATGGAAAGAAAAACACTCTCCTGGCTGAATCATGGCACTAACTTTGATTTCTACTAATATCCTGGATTCATCTTGTGAACAGGTTTTCTCCTGACTCCTCTTGAATCATCTGACAAAGAGGATTCCTTCTGAAGCAAGAAAGATAATGAAAGTATAAATCTGTTTAAAATATTTCCAATATTTCAAACTAATAAATCAATGTGTTGATGGTTAATTTCTTTAATATTTCAAAACAAAACGTGCAATAAAGCATTGTACTTTCAAAATAAAACGAGTTAAAAAATAAATGCATTTAAAAATGTAAGTAAGAAAAGTTTCACATTTTCTTAGACTTCCTCTATTAAAGAGCAACTGATTAATTTGAGCAGTGAGAGTAAAGTGGCTGTTCATCACACTGAACACCTTCTTGATGAAGAAAAAAAAAATGTTTTGGTATTTATCTCCACCTGCTGGAAGCTACTGGAACCGCCTACTACAGCAACACCCGTCATCTGTCAGGATTTCTGCATGTTCTGAGGTATATTACACAAACTGGCAATAGCCATATCCTGTTACACGCAAGAAAAACCCCAGCTGATTACCAACCGAGCAAATAAATGACGTCCTCTCCAGGACAGTTCTGATAAACGACGTCAGGAGATTCACAAGGAAGCAACACACTTCTGCTTTCCTTCATCTTAATAACCTGCTTTATTATAACAAAGATGAGTAATTATTGGGAAGCTGTGGACTGTATTTATGGACCTGATTCACTGTGCCCACTATCGATAAACGCTTTAATAACCAGTGACCATTAGATCATTTTTATTATAAGGGGTAAATAAATCCTCAGGTTGAGATTTCAGAATTTCCTTTGCCCACATTAAAAAACAACTGAACTGCCGTTTATGATAATGTGTTACAGCAAAGCACAGAAAATAATAAAACCAATAATTTTTAAGCCACAATGAACTGAGCCGAACAAGAGAACCACTAGAAGTAAGACACGGCCAGTGCAGGACAGAAAGATGGTTTAGCTCAAGATGAACGAGCATCAGTGGAGCGAAACAATAGCAGCGACAGCAGACGAACAAGCCACACAGCTATAATTCATACAGTCCCACTGCTCCTTTCTGAGCCAAGAACAAGCTGCTTCATTGTTGATGAATGACCCGGCTGTCTTCACAGAAACACCAGCACTAAAGTACAGTACAAGGTCCAGAGCTGAGCACTAAAACCGCTCTGTGTTCGTCTACTAGGGGAAGAACGGTACATTACACTCACGGTTTGGTATATGTTTTCAGTCCTCTTTATTCAAGAAAAACAAATACAAGTATGCATATGAGTTGTTTTTGATCAGCATTTAACAAAGAACATTTTTTCCTGAATTTCTTCCTTTCAGTTCCTGAAATTAATTTGATTTTATTATGTTCTGTAAACTTAAAAACATTGAAAGTATAGAACTGACTGGAGATTTGATTTGAAACAAAATAGTACAAGCAGACATAGCCAGAGTAGAAAATAATATAATCGCTTGAAAACATTCAGTGTTAATGTTTAGAAATGTTTAAATAATACTATGTCTGAGAATAAAACATGCTTAAATCACTTTGGAGTTGTTTTGATATTTCGACAGCCCAGTCTCCCAGCTGTATTTGAATGCAGCATGGGCAGCTCCTGGGAAAATCGCTTCTCATCAGCAGAGATTAATAAGGAGTTAGGTCTGATTGGATGCTACTGGTAGCCATGTTGGATGCCAGCTGGTTTTTCTCTAGTATCAGTGATGTTTCCATTCAGCTTGACATTGTTTCAGGTGAGTCATTCAGTTCAGTGCAGAGCGTGTTATGGACCTTATTGCTGTTGAAAGATGCATTCGCTGACAAAGTTCTGGTTCGGTCCATCTTTCTTTTTCTACTGTAGCTGCATGAGAAACCATTAATGTTCCCAAAAAGCAGAGTTTAGAGATAACTGGGAGTCCTTTCAGTTTTGTTTTGGTGTTACTTTGTAAAGTTTCCCTGCGGAAACGTTGCACTGCACTCTGAGTTCTGCACAGAAACATTCTGCATGTTTTCAGGTAGAAAACAGCTGGATTCGTTCGGTACCGAACCAAAAAATACTAATACATGTACCGTTACACTCCTACTGTCTACTGTAAATACCTGCAAAGTTAGATTAAAGATACTTCTATTTTGTTTGGGAACAGAAAATAATTTTTATGTTTCCATCCATCATCTTCCACTTTTGTATTTTAATGCATTACAACCACAAAGCTCAACATATTATATTGAAATTTCATGTGACAAACACAAAGTAGCTCATATGTGTGAAGAGCTAAGAACATGCTTTTTATAATTTTCTATTCTTATTTGCTTTCAGCCCCCCTAATTCAATCCGTTGTCGTCTAGGTTTGATCTCTAGCAGCTTTACACAGAGTCTCAACTTTTTGCCCTTTCTTTTTTTCAAAACATTATGGAGAACGTCTGAGAACATCAGCTATGAAGTCTTGACACAGATTCTTGGTTAGATTCAGGTCTGGACTTTGACTATGACCATTCTAAGACATGAATCAGCTTTATTCTAAACCATCCCATAATATCTCTGGCTGGATGTTTAGGCTGGTCGTCCTGCTGGAAGGTGAAGCTCCGCCCCAGTCTCAGGTTTTCTGCAGCCTCTAACAGGTTTTCTTCCAGGATTGTCCTGATTTAGCTCCATCCATCTTTGTATCAACACTGACCTACATTCCTGTCCCACAGCATGATGCTGCCTTCACTATGTTTCACAGTACTGATGTGGTATTCAGAGTGACGTACATTGTTAGTTTTCTGCCACACATAGTATTTGTCTGTAGACCAAATTTTATTTGGTCCGTTCTGAACAGAGCAGCTTCTTCCATGTGTTTTCTATATCCTACATGGTCTGAGGTAAACTGCTACCTAAATTTCTTTCAACAATTACTTTCTCCTCATCACTCTTCCATAAAGGCCAGCTCTGTGTCATGTATATTTGCCCTGTAAACAAACTCTTATACCTGAGCTGTAAATCTCTGATTATTGCTCTCCTCTGAGGAGAACCGCAGTTAGACTCCGATTAAATTAAAATTACTTTAACTATTTACTAATGAGCCGACTTCTGTTAGTGTGGGAC
Source organism: Valencia hispanica (assembly GCA_963556495.2). Taxonomy (NCBI): domain Eukaryota; kingdom Metazoa; phylum Chordata; class Actinopteri; order Cyprinodontiformes; family Valenciidae; genus Valencia; species Valencia hispanica. The sequence goes on from OY747706.1 coordinate 3,125,583, forward strand.
TATCTTTAAGGGCACGAGAGTGAAGGGGGGTGAATACAACTGCACTTCAGATTTTTATTTGGAACCTGCCATCCATCGTCTATACCAGGGGCTTGTACCATGAAGGTGGCTCAACAAACTCGGGGTTACAGGATTGGTTTTGAATCGACAAAACCAAACCGATGCAATCAGGCTTCATTGGTACCATGACGCAGGTTATCAACTTTCTCTGTCAACTCAGGCTTTGACCTTAAACTATGATTAATCCACAGGCGCGTGCACATAAAAGAGTGACGACGACACTGAACAACCAATCGCGTTCGATATGGATAGAGCGAGAGCTATATACTTTTCAACGGAGGAGCAAGAGATTATTCTCCAGAAATATGAAGAATTTAGAAATATTTTTCAAGCACGCAGTAACACTGTATCTGCTGCCAAAGCAAGAGAACAATCGATTGCTGATTGTGTTAATGCGTGGGTTAAACAATTAATGTACATTTAAGTAGGCTAAGCATATTAAAATATATTAAATGCTAAAATGAAAATGTATTCGTGTATATATATATATATATATATATATATATATATATATATATATATGTATATATATATTATGTGTGTAGATGTATGTGAAAGTATAGGCTATTACATCCTAAGAAAGATTGATATTCATTAATTTTTAGATGCAACCCCAACTCCAAACGGTCTTGGCAGCAGATCAAGACAAAATATAAAAATATAATTCAAAGTGGTGAGTATTTACCATATTTTTTATTATTTTCTTAGAACATTTAATCACAAACACTTGTTTGCAGCAAACAGAAAAAAATGTGAAATAAGGAAAACTGGGGGAGGGCCACCTCCTCAAGATTCCACTGTGGCAGAGGAGTTGGCTCTGAGCAACAACAAGGGGCGGCCGATTATGGATGGGATTGGATGTGCTGTACAGTCAGGGCGTGGTTTCGATGAGTCACATTTGTTATGTGCGGCTCAAGAAGCTCACAGAGATAAGACATTCCTTCCGCGGAAAATCTGTATCTTTCATACAAGTACGCATCAGGAAAGTCAAATGGATTTTGTCTGTCCCTAAAAACTTGTTCTCTACGAAGTGCTCGTCTAACAATTTGCGCGGAGATGTCCACAGGATTTGGGAGAAAAGGTGAAGCCATTGCAACAGAGAACAGACGCTGGGAATTAGTTACGTCACATATATATGTTTCTTTCCTCACAGCTGATTGGTCAAACTTCAGTCTGAGATCTCGAATCCAGAACATAACCTGCCCCGGAGCAGGTTAGCCGTGCAGCGTAAGATACCATGGCAACGAACACCGATCAAAGCCGAGCTACTTTCATGGTACCCAAAACCCAGGGTTGGTGGAAACTAAGCTGAAACATAGCTGGCTAGCCACCTAATCCGGCTTCATGGTACAGGCCCCAGGTCACAGGTCATCATGGGACAACACACAGGGCAAACAACCATGCACACTCTCAAACCTAAGGGCAAAATAAAGAGACCAATTAACCTAACAGTCATGTTTTTGGATGGTGGGGGGACATGGGAGTACCTGGAAGGAACCCACGCATGCACAGGGAGAACATGCAAACTCTTGGGATTCGAACCCACGACCTTCTTGCTGCAAGTTAGCAGTGCTACGAACTGTGCCACTGTGCAGGCCCACCATTTGCATCAAGTACTCTTTTACTTCCACTTTACATTTATGCACTTTTCATTGTCAGTCATTTCTGAAAATTCTAAATAAAATGATAAAATGTAGTCAAGTTTGTGGATCATAAATATTTTTTTTTATAAAACACTGACTGATGACTTCAGAGAGAGAGAAAAAAAACAAGCTGAAGGGACATGTTCATCCCCATAAAGAATAAAACCAAGATTTGCTTTCTTTTATGGCTCAAATTTGGACAAAACATTTCATTCACATACAGCCTGCTGAAAAATAAAGTTCCAAATATTATAGTTCATTTCCAAAGCACTTCTTTGGGGACAATGGGATGAACACAAACAAAAACTTTATACATAAAAAAAACAGTCTTCATTATAAAATAAGGTCCTTTTAAATAATTTCAGGACCAGAACAGAGAGTCTGTTATTATTATCAGCTTGTTAAATGTAGAGAACTATATCCCTCCTGAAATGCAGACAGTTTGTATGTTCAAAGGAAAGCTGGATCATCTAGTTTTAATAAGCTGCATCATTAAGGAGCGCAGTGAACCAAAGGAACGGCTGCAGCCGGACCTATCAGGTTGATTCAGAAAGTTCAGAGTTTCATCTGCTGGGAGGCATGGGGACATTATACAAATAAATCCAACAGCAACACACGGCATTAAAAGCTAGCAGCATGCAGCCATGGGAATAACCATGGAAATTCAGGAAAACGGCTGTTCACTGCAGCTTGCAATCCTCTCTAGGATCATGGAAATGGTCAGGAAATCTGTACAGACTAAGAAGGCCTCCTGCTCACCCCTCCTACCCCCAGTCCTCGGTGTGTCATCAGTTCTAGTATCTAAGTACAGCTGCTGGAAGCCACAGCTGTGCAAATCATATGCATGAAAAAAGTGGGATCTTCATCGGTATGTAAAGTGTATGCTTTCACAATCAAGATGGGAGATTGTGATAAAAATAATTCAATCAGTATTCAGAATTAACAGAACTGGTATAGAGGCTCAGTTTTAGTGGATCTCTGTTTATGGGGTGTCATTTGTAAAGTTACACACGTTAAAAAATAACACCAATAATTTGAGTTATTTAGCCTGTCAGGAGAAAGAAAATGGGAGTTCATTTTTCACAATGGTATTCATTCATTTATAAATGTCACAGTTTATACCTAAATATTTAATTTGCAAGCTTATTATTTAATTCACCAACTTAATATTTAGTTTTGAGACTAAAAATTTTGTTTGAAGCAGTGACATTTCTAAATGATTAAAAAACATGGACGTCAATATGACTTTGAAAAATGACGCCTAATTTCTTTTTCTCTCATATGACAGGCTAAATAACTTAAATTATTGCTGTTAACTTTTGACTGTGCAACTTTACAAATGGCACCCCATACTCTGCTCATATTGGAACTGAAGGAAATAAATTAGCCGATAAATTTGCTACAAATGCCGCTTATATCATCAGAGCGTCTCGATGTCAAAAGAAAGGAAGAAAATGAGGAAACCAGCCTAGTTATCTTAATATTTGCTGAAGATTTAGATCCACAAATTACAGCTTCATAAACAGGCCTGCAGAGTCTAAAGTACTCAGTGTACTCTGTTATTGGTGCAATACACAGGGCAGCTATGTGCTGATGAACGCACCCTGCCAGAATATGACTTTAGCTATGCTCACACAGGATGAGTCAAGGTAAGATTTTACCTGTGGGTGATCCAGTCTACCTCACTTCCACAATCTGTTTCTAACCTGGAGCTGACTTTATGAGTGAATATTATAGGAGCCTGCAGTGTTACCTAATCAGACAAAAGTCCAAGTCTAACTGAGAGTGCAAAAGTATCCCGGGCAGCATGTTTACACAAGTAGGAGTTCCAAGATAAGACTAAATTATGCGAGCTCTTCCTGCCTCAGATGGTCATGCCCAAACAGAGCAAACAGTCTGAACATGGGATGGGTTCTGATCAAATCTGCAGCTCCAGCTGCATGTTTGCAGCTTTGCAAAGATCCAATATGCAGTTATGAACATATGCAAACTATTGGATAAGCTATTAACAACTAGGGCTGGAACAGAAGAAGCATTGAAGGATCAATTCCTCCAGTGTTCCTTAAAGAAGAAAAGGTGGGAGGAAGAGGCAGTCCTGCAGCCATCAGATGCAGTCAGCAGGTTGGGACCTGCCTTCTGAAGCTCCTCATACCTGACAGCAGTGATGCGTAAACAAGGCCTGGAGATGCATTAAGCTCAGGCTTTTCCCAAGCTTTCCCAATCAGTCTGAGGAAAACACGTGAGGGCCAATCCCACGTTAAAGCCAGAAAATGAGTCTCAGAGAATAAAAACCAAGAGTTCACGGGGGATTTCTTCTAAGGGAATTTAGAAATGTTAAGCAGATAAATGAACGACAGTTAGTCCAACAGTCTCAGTACAACACATGAAAACAGCTGAGAGAAGCAGAGTCTGAACATAAATAACTAAAATAAAAGAAAACATGTCCATTAAACCCACCTGCAGGTTGTCCATGCCCGCCGTCCAGACTGCGCTGCTTCCTCCGAAAAGCGACCCTGTTGAAGCCGTCCATTTTGGCCTCATCCATGTTCCACTCAATCATTCAGACGAGCTGATTCTGAGGAGATCGCTCAGCGAGCAGAGAGATCGAAAATAAAAGTGCGGGTTTGGAAACGCGCTCCCTCCTTCCCAGCAAATCCAAAGCCGAGTCCAGCAGCTGCGCAGCGGCAGCCCCCAGCCCCATGCGCGTCTCCGTCTCCGGTCCAAGAAGCGACCAGGGACGCGTGTTTACGCGCTCAGCCGGGCCAGCGACGATCCTCGGTCTCCCTCCAAAGTCACCTTGATGGGGGTGTTGCTCTGAGCCCAGCCCGGCCCCCCGGTGCTGCTGGCTGGTTGGGAACTTTTCCAACAGCATCAGAAGTACAGGTTCTTCTCAAAAAATTAGCATATTGTGATAAAGTTCATTCTTTTCCATAATGTAATGATAAAAATTTAACTTTCATATATTTTAGATTCATTGCACACCAACTGAAATATTTCAGGTCTTTTATTGCTTTAAAACGGATGATTTTGGCATACAGCTCATGAAAACCCAAAATTCATATCTCAAAAAATTAGCATATCCTGAAAAGGTTCTCTAAACGAGCTATTAACCTAATCATCTGAATCAACTAGTTAACTCTAAACACCTGCAAAAGATTCCTGAGGCTTTTAAAAACTCCCAGCCTGGTTCATTACTCAAAACCGCAATCATGGGTAAGACTGGCGACCTGACTGCTGCCCAGAAGGCCATCGTTGACACCCTCAAGCAAGAAGGTAAGACACAGAAAGACATTTCTGAACGAATACGCTGTTCCCAGAGTGCTGTATCAAGGCACCTCAGTGGGAAGTCTGTAGGAAGGAAAAAGTGTGGCAGAAAACGCTGCACAACGAGAAGAGGTGACCGGACCCTGAGAAAGATTGTGGAGAAGGACCGATTCCAGACCTTGGGGGACCTGCGGAAGCAGTGGACTGAGTCTGGAGTAGAAACATCCAGAGCCACCGTGCACAGGCGTGTGCAGGAGATGGGTTACAAGTGCCGCATTCCCCAGGTCAAGCCACTTTTGAACCAGAAACAGCAGCAGAAGCGCCTGACCTGGGCTACAGAGAAGCAGCGCTGGACTGTTGCTCAGTGGTCCAAAGTACTTTGTTCGGATGAAAGCAAATGTTGCATGTCATTCGGAAATCATCAGTTTTAAAACAATAAAAGACCTGAAATATTTCAGTTGGTGTGCAATGAATCTAAAACATATGAACGTTTATTTTTTATCATTTCATTATGGAAAATAATGAACTTTATCACAACATGCTAAATTTTTGAGAAGGACCTGTAGTAATCTTAATTCTGTTTTTTCTTTGTGGGACAATAAAAGATTCTTTTCTTCTATATATTTATAAATGTAACATTTCCTAACCAAGTATAGCAAGTAAAATATTTATTTTAAAGAGAAAATATTTAGTTTGTAAACTATATGTTAAGTTTCGAACTAATTGTGAAGTTTTAATGTAGTTTATAAATTAAATATTTAGTTTGGAAAATAAATATTTAATGTGGTGCTAAAAATGTAGTCTGTTGCAGATGATTAGAATAGACAGTGTTCTGGTCAGGTGTGACCAAAAGTTTCTGTCCTACATGCCAAGCGTTTTGTGTGGCGGAAAACAAACACTGCACTTGAGGCCAAAACACCTCCTCCCCATGGTGAAACATGGTGGTGGCAGCATCATGCTGTAGGGATGCTTTTCTTCAGCAGGAGAGTTGCAGACCTCTGTGTTAGAGGTTGCAGAAGACTTGAGACTGGGTTGGAGGTTCACCTTCCAGCAGGACTGAGATACTGACAGGACCCTAGACATGCAGCCAGAGACATAATGGGATGGTTTAGATCAAAGCAGATTCATGTTTTGGACTGGCCTAGTCAAAGTCCAGAGCTAAAATCAGCTGAGAATCTATGGTGTTTCACTTTTGTGTGCTGTCGTCTTGAACCAGGCCACTCTTGGACACAAAATTTTACATCTTGATTCGTTTTTTACCAGGTTGAATAATGATTTTGTGGTTCACAATTTTAATTTATGGGGGTGCAGGGAATTTGACTCAAAGCTTAGAGTCAAATATAGCTGTGTCTGAACCGTTTCACCCATCAGATATTTTCTAGAGTTAAAAAAAACCCTGAAAAGCAGAAAGAAAGGAGAAATCTTTTATTTGTTTGTGTAATCAGTTTAACACTGTTTCAAATGGTGGAGATTCTGAAAAACCCACAATATTCCAGCAAACCGCAAGCATTCCTGTCACACAATGGGTTGTTTTCACGGATTTGGTTAGTCTCTCTTTCTCTTTCTTTCTCTCTCTCCATCCAAACCAGGAGAGGTTAATGAGCCAAACACGGATTCAGCTGCTGCCTCAGAGCCACAAATCTTTTCAGCACTCTTTAGCTGCGAAAGTAGCAATCTGTGTTAAACACAGAGAAATAAAACAAGTGAACACAGACACTGAGCAGGACGTCCACTCAGTGACGTCCTTACAAACACTAATATTGGCTGCGTGGGTTCAGGTTTTAAATCCATGAGGCAAAACATCAGTGCAGCGAGGAGTTGTTTAACAAAGGAGATAATATGAGGGTGTTGGAAAGGTACAGAAAAATGAGCTACCAACTTTTCTGCAGCTGCAACATTTTCCATGTCTCAAAAAGAGACAATATTGTAATTTTGTCACAGAAAAGTTTTCCTCTCCCATCTGGAACGCTGGCTACACCCTTCCAGACGTTTTACCTACAGAAATGCTTCAAAACTGAATGCAAATCGCACCCAGATCAGCCTGTGACCACCACTGTTGTATTGCTGTAATGCATAGTGCAGAATTGTGCTTGTATTGTACTGCATTCTGATCGGGGGAAGCAAGACCACACGGCCAAACAAGGAGAGGCTGCGAAGCTGCAATGTTGTTTCTCTGTGTCACAATGACGAAAAGAATCGTTACTGTGGCTGTTTTCTACCACGATGACAGACTGAAAATACTCAATGAGGACAACACAATGTGTAAGTAACAGTGACCTTTAACCCAACATGAAGAGTCTCTGTACTTTTACTAGCATCTCTTTACTCTGTGGTCATTTAAACCTGTGCAATTCAAAAGGGAAAAACATGTTAAAAAAAAACCAAAACCTGATCTATTCTTCTCGGTTTCTGAGAACTGAGCTGCAAATATCACCAGGATCTGCTGTAAAAAATGAGCATCTAATTAATAAACAAGTGGTATAAAACAGTCTTTGTGTATCTAATTTAAAAATGTTAAAATAACTCATAAATAAGCATTGCAAGAAAAACCTGTGAAAGAAGAATAGCAGTAATCAACCATCACAAGCACAAAACCTTTTCCCTCCATCAGTCCGCTGGAACCACTGTACGCGTCTACGAGCTACGTTGTAAAAAAACAAACAAAAAACCCCCCTCCCTTTTTAGTTTATTTTTTGGTAGTTATAGTCACAAAATTCTATATGGTTCAATTAAGCAAGATTTTTTTCCTAAAAAGAGAAATCAAATTTCTTTTTGTTTAATTTGTGATGAAAGAGAACAAAACCGGCAACGTTGTGATTGTGAATCTGCTAAACTGATCACTTCTTCTACATAGCAGGAATGAAATCTTATAAAAAATATAAGACAAAATAAAAACATTCAAGCAATAATAACTCATAAATAAATATTAAAGAGTCAATATATTATTAATAAATAACAGTGTGAACTAATGGAAAGATTCCAGTTCAGCATCGCTGGCATTTCTGCCTCCGTCCAGTCGTCCGTTTACTGGTTCCACTGCTGGGAGTCACATCCAGAGGACTGGAGCGCGTCCTGCATCTCATCTACGACCCAGGCAGCCGGAGGGCCCGTCAGGTCCAGCTTGGGGAGGTGACCGAGTCCAGTGAGGGGTGGACTGCTGGGCTGAGGGAAGAGAAGACCCCCTCCCTCATCCAGGGTGTCTCTGCCTCTGCTTGGCCCCTTCCAGACCGAGGTCGAGGGTCTGGGCTGGGGGGGGGGGGGCGGCGGGGTTAGGTGCCGGGAGGGTGGGGCTGGTGGGCCAGGCAGCTACGTGGGTCGCACGGGGAGAGAAGGCTACGACTGCTGGACAGGACTGCTTGGTATTCCTGGAGGTCTTCCAAAAACTTACGACTGGAAAAAAAGACACAAACAAGGAGGAAGAGAGTTTGTGAAAACGGCGCTTAGTGTGCAAAGGAAGACGGGAAAATAATGCTGAAATAATAAAAAAAAAAGCAACATATTTTAGAAAGCGTGGGGTTTTACTCAGGGAAAAATTTTGACATCTTGCTAAAAACAGTTTAGCTTTCCTGTAAAGAGTTATTTTGCTTGCAGAACATAAAGTTGTTGACAGCAGCTGGGTTTGCTGAGCACGACGACGGGTAAAAGGAAAATCAGTGCGTGATCTGCAAATTATTCACAAAAATGTGGACAAAATGCGATTCACAGTGAAAAATGTGCGGATGAAAATAAAACCAAAGCTGGAGTACAGATACAGAAGCTCAGAGCAGCATTCAGACCCCGTGAACATGGAAGGGAATAATACAAGGTTTTCTACAAGTCTTGCTAATGAAAAATCTAAAAATAAAAAATGTCACATGTATTCAGTCCCCTTAACTCTGATAGTCTTACAGAAAATCCAGCACAATCAGATTTCAATCAGAAGTCACCGAGTAAATAGAGTCCAGCTGGGGGTAATTTATTTATTGGAAACATGTCCCAGATCTTCTTCGTAAGGTTGGATGAAACTTCTTTTTAAAATCTCAAATCTTTACATATAGTTTTTGGACACTGACAGTTATGATGTGGACTGTTGAGTCCAAGCTCAACATGAGAAAAAATAAAAGCATCTAAAGAGCACTGCCATGCAAAAGTATACATGCAAAGTGAGAAAATCTTCAACTGCATCATGAAAAGTGGGTAATTTAAATGCATTACGATGCTGTGCTTTATTCATCTACTGCTACATGAAGTAAGTGTGAATATAGAGAACATGCAGGACCGATGATCTAGATGTGCTACTAGGAGAGATGTAGAAAAGCCAGCAGCAGGTTCTCTAGCTTGTTACCTGCGGGCTAGCGAGGTTCTCCCTCGCCTTAGTTGTGGGGAGAATGTCGGTACTGAGGCAGAAGGCTGCTGACAATCTACAAAAAACTGATAAATTAGACAGATATACAGAGTGGTGACACTCGAGGTTAGAGAACAGGATGGCAACAGCAAAACAGGAGGGTTAGTCCATACAAGAGGGACTGAACACTGCAGGAACTGTTCACAGAAACACTGGACTGATTTCACTCAATAAACAGTTATTATACAACAATATAAACATGTATTATGAAACAGATGCATGGAGAAGGTGAATAAAAGCACCATCTTAAACTGCTCTGCTAGCAGTTATACAAACAGCTAATTATCCTACACTCCTTTGAAATAAAACACACAAAGAAGACATAACCCAATGCTGCCATCTAGTGGTATCAATTTGCGACTCTGGAACTGATGTTTGAATTACATTGTGCATTGTAAACCAGTATAAAACTGGGGAGAGCTTCTCAAAACAGCAGATGAGCTATAAATACGTATTAATTACAATTAACATCAGTTTTATTTTTTATTTTTAGGAAAGTACTGATGTGATTAAAAATAATCTCAGATGTTAGTTCCAAAATCTTCCACAAGGGGGTGCTGTGAGTCACAGAACATAAACTGATTCTGCAGCCATTTTTAGAAGCAAAATACTGGACAATATAATTTAAAACTGAAAATACTGAGATTTGGAAATGTACTGCTCATTTAAGTCCTTGAAAAAAATATTCACACCCTAAGCACTTTTTCATATTATGTCCCATTACAATCTATAATGTGCCCAGCTGTGAAATGAAAGACAAACGCAACGTGGTTAACAAAATAAAAATCAGAAGAATCTGTCATCAGTTTGTATTCAGGCCTCCTGAGTCGATATTTTGTAGAATCGCATTAATTCAATTCAACGCCAAGGTGGTTATGTTTTCACCTGGGTTTGTCTGTTTGCTTGTTTGTTAGCAACTTAACTCAAAAAGTAAAAAAAGGATTTTGATGAAATTTTCAGGAAATGTCTCCGAGTTTGGGGGGTGATCCGGATCACCATGTGGATTGGGGATGGGGTGGACGATTGAGGTATCTTGGTGGAGGTCTAGTTTATATAGCACCAATTCACAACACATGTCATCTCAAGGCACTTTGCAAGAAAAGTCATTTCAATTAAGTCATACATAGAAAACTTTTTAACTGATTAGAATAATGAACTGAAGAATTCATTGGAGTGTATGGAAACCCAGCAGATTGCATCGAGTCATTGGGTGTTTCTCAATGTCAAGGCGCCTCGCCTATCAAGGCAACGCCTCGGTCAACCATAGATAACTGCTTGGGATCTAAAAAACATTTTCTGATAGCTACAATTACTTGACTTACAATTAAATTGGAAATTTGCTCCCGAAGTTGCTGCCGCCAGCAGCAACTTGGAAAATACCGCACAGTATCTGGGAAATTTTTGACCGAGGGAAGGCATCAAGGAACCTCCCATGTATCTTTGGTCAGTTAGCTAAACGGCAGACAAACGGAGGACAGACGCCTCGATAGCACATGAACATTGGAGCACGCCTTGGCGGTCCCTGATGACGTATCTCCTAGGCAACCGGGGCGGGACCAAGGCATCAAGGCGAGGTTCCTTGGCATTGAGAAACACCCATTGACTTGCAGCATTCACTCCTAAACGAACATATAGCAACAGTAGACAGTTGCCTGCATTGTGTCGTTGACTTCACAGCAATCCCTCATACTGAGCAAGCATGTAGCGACAGTGGAGAGGAAAAACTCCCCTTTAACAGGAAGAAACCTCCAGCAGAACCAGAACCAGAACCAGAACCTGGCTCAGTACGAGTGGCCATCTGCCACGACCGACCGGGACAGAGCAGAGACACAATATTTCTCCAGGTTTGTTTTTCTAATGTAACAAAATATGAAAAAGTTCAGGGGGAATGAATAGTTTTATAAAAACTGATAATGATTAAACTTTAGGTCAGGGTTAATGTCCAGAACTGTTGGGACGATACTTCGAGGATGGAGCTCTACTCTCGGCACCGTGTGACTAAATCTGTGGAGGATGTAGCTTTTGTAGTAATCCTGCTTCTTAAACGGGAAGCAGATACAGAGACAGTCATAACAAAAATGATCCTCAGGTACAAATCAGAGTAAACCATCTCTGGCTGCAGCGTATGCACATGACTCACTTTGGGTGGGCTGCTTTTCATCTTGGGCACCTTAGCGCCTCGGCCACGGTGAATCTGCTCGTGGTCAAACTCCAGATCCTCCAACCGCTGCGTCAAGGCCAGTTTCTGCTGGATCGCCATTCGGAGGAGGGAGTTCAACGTCTTCTTCTCATCCTCTGCTGCAGCGAGCTGCCTCTGCATCTCGTCCAGCTGGGTAACATACTCGTCACATCTGCGGAGAGACAAAGGGTGAGGAGATTTGTTCCAAATGAAAGACGTTTCTCTGCTTTGTTTTGTGCATCATTGTGAGTTTTACTTTTTGATTTTGTCTCACCTTGTGGCAAACATGGCTCTGAGAGAGGAGAAGGTGGCAGCGTCTTCCTTTAGAGCCTTCAGTTCGTTCCTCAGTTTCATCATTGTCTCTGTCACCACTGACTTTTCATTCTCATACTTGCTCTTCAGGTTAGCCAGGGCGTTCTCTGCTGTCTGCAAGAAGCAACATTTAACTGGTTTAACAGATTTTCAGTGAAGATTAAATTGAACACATTACCCAGCGCTAAAACAGAAGGTTTTCACCTGTTTATTGGCCTTGAGGACCAGCCGCAGCGTGGCTATCTGTTCTCTCTTGGTACTGAGGAGCGACTTGAGCTTCAGGATCTCCTCCATGCAGGACTCCTTGTCCTTGTCAAGCATGGTTGCCAGCTCCCTGGCTGCTGCTCTCTGCCTGGACAGCTGCAGCGAGCGATCAACAGCCCTCTGGAGATGCTTGATCTGGTCTCGGATGATGGCGTTTAGGTTGTAGATGTTCATCGGCTCCCTCCGCAGGTCGCCGCCCGTGTCTGAGGGCACCGGAGACGGGCACCGGGATATGCTGATGGATGGAGACCCGGTGATGTTGTGGATGGGGCTGGTGTGACAGGACGAAGAGTCCGCGGAGTTGGCCGCTGTGTTGCTGTGGTGGCCGTCTTTGGATGGGGAGTCCCCGGGACTGCGCGGGGGGTCAGACGAGCAGGCCGCAGACACGGCAGCAAGGCGGCGTGCCAGGCGAGGAGAGAGCAAAGCTCGGGGATCCTCTGAGCCTTTGAGGCTGCCGCTGCGCGTGATGCGGCTCTGCCGGTAATAGTCCAGCATGACGCGGTTCGGAGTCTCGTTGTTGCAGAGACAGACGTGGTGGTAGAGCTGTGCCAGTTCCTCGCTGAAAGTTACCAGCTCGTCCTGCGCCGCGTTCAGCATGCTCTGGCTCTCTGTCGCAGTGTTCGCCGCGGCTCGGAACTCCGCCTCCAGGCTCGCCACCCTCTCACGGCTCTCACGGTAGCTCCGCTCCAAATGGGAAATCTGCTTTTCAGAAATCATTTACATTATATGTGCAGTTTAATAAGTAGTGGTAATATTACAGTGCTATCTTATTCATCTTTTCTTTTAAATAATGTATAATTGTGAAGTGGAAGGAATCCACAGATATCATACAGGGTTTTCAAAGAAAAATATGAAAAAATTAGGTATGCATTTGTATTCAGCCCCCTGTACTTTGATACACTTAAATTAAAACCCTTGCAACCTTTTATCTTCTGAAATCACATAATTAGTAAACAGCTGTTTATAATTATCAGATCTTCTGTTCTTTCTGTGTCTCTGCTCTGTCTTCTCAAACCCCCAGACGGTCGTGGCAGATGGCCGCTCGTACTGAGCCTGGTTCTGGTTCTGGTTCTGTTGGAGGTTTCTTCCTGTTAAAGGGGAGTTTTTCCTCTCCACTGTCGCTACATACTTGCTCAGTGTGAGGGATTGCTGTGGTTGGAGTATGCATCAACGGAACGCAACCTCAAGTCAATGACTCGATGCAATCTGCTGGGATTCCTTAAATAGGAAACAAACTCAAACTTTAAACTGATTGGAATGTTTGTATAAATGTACTGAACTGACTTCTTGTTAAGTGCCTTGAGATGACATCTGTTGTGAATCTGAGCTATATAAATAAACTGAATTGAATTTAGACTCAGAATAGGGCTTAAGTAGGTTACTGAGCTTTGAACATCTCCCAGAGTTCTGTTCAATCCATCATCTGGACATAGAGGGAGGATGCACCACTTGCAGACCTACTAGGACATGGACATCCACCTGGACTGACAGGTGGGCAAGGAGAGCATTGATCAGAGAACTCTGGAGGAGCTGCAGAGATCCACATCTCAGGTGGAACAATCATCAGCCAAATCTGACCTCGATGGAAGAGGGACAGGAAGAAACCATGTTCACTGCACATAACCCGGAACACACTATCCTCCACTGAAACATGGTGGTGGCAGCATCATGCTGTGGGGATACTTCAATAGAAACAGGAGAAGCAGGTCAGAGTTGACGGGAAGATGGATGGAGCTGAATCTAGGACGATCCTGGAAGGTTGGTAGCACTGCTGCCTTGTGGCAAGAAGGTCCCGGGTTCCAATCCCAGCCTGGGGTCTTTCTGCATGGAGTTCGCACGTTCTCCCTGTACATGCGTGGGATCCCTCCGGGTACTCCGGCTTCCTCCAACAGTCCAAAAACATGACTGTTAGGGTAATTGATCCCTCTATATTGCCCTTAGGTACGAGTGTGTGCATCATTGGTTGTTTGTCCGGTGTGTCTCTGTGTTGCCCTGAGATGGACTGGTGACCTGTCCAGGGTGAGCCCCGCCGCTCGCCCAATGATTGCTGGAGATAGGCACCAGCTTTGCTGCAAGCCTGCATAGGATAGGCGGCATAATGGATGGATGCGATGGATGGAAACCTGTTAGAGGCTGCAGAAGACCAGAGACTGAGGTGGACCTTCCTGCAGGACAATCACCCTAAATATGATTTAGAACAAAGTATACTCATGTGTCCTAGTCAAAGTCCAGACAATTGACATCCACATATCCTTTCCACCTAAATTTGAGCTATTTTGTAAAGAAGAATGATTATTTAGTCTAAGATGCTTCTACATGGATAGACTCAGCACGGCTGAATAAAAATACCTGCCATCTGTTTGTAAAAAACATTGAACACCATGCATCATTTTCCTTCCACCTCACAGCTATGCAATGATTGATCACATAAAGTCCCAATGAAATCAGTTGAAGTTTGTGTCTAATGTGACACAATCTACCCCTAACTCACCTGTTCGGTTAAAGCCTGGACTCGGTCATCATTGTGGCAGTCTCCCTGACCCTCCACAGCCTGGTTGTACTTCTCCTTCAAAGCTTTGAGCTCCGCTTTCAGGTCGATCACCTCCGTCACCGCCACCTTGTACTTACATTCCAGGATCTCGAACCCGTGGATGTCAGGATCATGGTGGCTGTTGGATGACGGCGACGGGGAGCCGCCGCCAGGTTTCTCGCTCTCTTGCGGGTCGTCCAGCTCTTTGTCTGCATTCAGGTGTTTCAAGGTGTTGACGTGCTCGGTGAGTCGATGGACGCGCTCGTTCTGCTCAGTCAGGGCACCCTGTGTGTGCTGCAGCTGGGTCTGCGACTCCTGCAGGTTCATGAGCAGAGCTGCCTTCTCGCACTCCACCTGCAGGATGGACATACAGAATGAAAAATGATCAATAACGACGTCTTCCATATTTATTGTCCCCATGCTATAGATGTGAAAACTTTTATTGTGGTTCATAATCTGACATACTTGCTGCAGTTCTGTAACAGTTTGTTTTACCTTTAGCAAGATAAACTTCCACATTCAGCTTTGTTTGTCACAGTTACAGTAGTTTAAATCTTTTTAATTACTGTTCCAGAACTATCAACCTTACTTGAAAAGCATGTTCTGTTGTTTTTCCCATTCTGAACAGTGGCAAAGAAAAACAGCCTTCCAAGTAGACAGGAAGTCAAAGTTTAATGATTGAAGGCTTTTTGACACTTTGATGTACGGGGGCCGCGTTTGTAAAGTTACAGTAAAAAATAACAGCCATAATTTGGGTTATTTAGTCATAAGAGAAAAAATAGGGGTTCATTTTTCAAAGTCATTCCGTCCATGTTATTTATTCATTTATAAATGCCACAGTTTCAAACTAAATATTAGGATATTTTATTATTATTATATTAATATATTATTCTACAAATTATATATCAAGCTAACAAGCTAAATATTTAGCTTCAAAGTAAATATAGAGTTCAGAGCTAATTCTTTAGCTAATATGTACATTTAGATGCAGAGAAGCGGAAGTGGACTATCAAGATAAAAGTTGGGTCCTGTGTACCTCTATATAAACTCCTGCTGCTTGTAGAGTCACTGTTTCATCCATCAGTAAACGTCTGCATGTTAGACCAGCTCATCCTGTTTTAAGCTGAAATGCTGGACATGTCAGGGGGAAAATAAACAATGATCAAGAGGCGACTTTTAGTCTCGCCAGCAGTTTAAATAAAGGTTCCAACAGGGCCGTGCCGAGACCTTTAGGGGGACAGGTGCTCAAAGTAAAATACAAGTTTTAAAGCAACTCATAACAATATAACTTGTAGTATACCATCCTGAATAACAACAACCGATATTCATCGAGAATCTAATAGAGAATCACAACATAATATATCAATGTCATTAGACGGGGACCATGCAAAGCAAAAAATAGCCTAATTCTTATCTGATGGTGTTCAATGCTGCTGTTGAGACGCTGCTGCTGCTCTGTGTTGATTTGAGACTGTAGACATTGAAAAAATCAAAGAAGAGCTGGCAGCTGATTAAACACTTGTTATAAAGTCTCACTAAATAAACCCTGATAATAATATGTGAATGCTTAACCTCAATAACAACTCAGCTGCAGACAGCTTTAAACATCACCACAGCTCAGAGAGGCTAACTCTACTTTTCTATAGTGTTGTTAGCAACTTTGAAAGATTTAGATTTTTAAAGTTATATCTTCAGCACACAAAATTTCAAATAACTTAAAGATAAAAATAATATATGTAGTTTTAATTAATAAGATAACAATAGCTTAATTTATTTGACAAATTCCTTTAAAGTTTTATTAACCTTTTCACATGTATGTATATCAATTTTAGGACATTTTGATTTATTGAATTGTGGCACGTCTGGCTTTCTTTTAGGGCAGCTGTGGCTACAATCGTAGCT
This sequence comes from Valencia hispanica, assembly GCA_963556495.2. Taxonomy (NCBI): domain Eukaryota; kingdom Metazoa; phylum Chordata; class Actinopteri; order Cyprinodontiformes; family Valenciidae; genus Valencia; species Valencia hispanica. Next base: position 3,142,121 of record OY747706.1, read on the forward strand.
TGCTTCCACCAGTGTGTGAATGTGAATAAATAACAGAGTTGTAAAATGCTTTGAGGGTCTCGAAAAGCGCCATCTAAATTCAATCCATTCTTATTACCTACTGTGGTCCAAATTGATGGTACAGTTGGTTATTTACAGTTACTGTTTATGTGACATTTTTAGAGGCTTATGCTATGGGCCGAACCTTTTAGCAGCTGAGATTCTACAGCAGTCACCTCATTTTCATTCACGGCTGCTCACCTTCAGCCCAGTTCCTGTGTGCAGCGATGCACCTGGTAACGTTAGGTGAAAGTAGGGCGGAGAGCGAATCGAAAGTTTGCTGTACCGGCCTGTTGAGGAGTGTTACTCAGGTGACAGTCGCAGTACGGTTCCTTTACATCACAGTCATGGAGACCGCCTGACCCTAAGTGGAGGGACCGACTGAGCCTGTGTCGTAGATCGTAGCCACAGCGTTGGAGCAGCCTAATAAACTCAAAGTCAGAAGATCTCTCTAAGGCCAAACCACTTCTTTTTGGGGAAGGGGGCGAGTGGGATCTGAAACCACTACGGCAAGGACAATGGGGAAGAAAAAAAGAATAAAAAAAGGTTTTCTGTAACTTCAAAATCATGATTATACTTACCTTCACAGACAAGCAATGGTGGATTGGCCATCGGGAACGTCGGGACATTTCCCGCTGGCCTGGTCGCCGAACTGGCCCACTTGGCGATTGCAGACAATCAAGTCAGGTGGTACTGGATTTTTAAATAAACAATCAGTCCAGTGACTTATTAGGTATTAGATCTGTCCCGCTGAATATTGGCGGAACATTTCCCCCGCACTTTCCGTGTCAGTTCCCTCTGACCCCTACACCTTTTCAGCCGTTTAATCCATTAATATACGGTAACGCATTTTTCCGAGCTGACTTTAAACGCACCTTAAGCATACACATGCTAACAGTAGGCAGTGAATCACAGACAGCAGCATCTTCAGCAACCGATCCAGAGCCAGCAAAGGGATAACAACTTTTGACAGTTCCCCCCCCCCAAACAAGCTGTAAATTGAGTTATGCTGTTGGATACAGATAATGTTAGCTAAATTATTTCTAATTAATACTTGTCAAAAACGATGTGGGCTACATTGATAACTGGCGAACATTTTAGGGAAAAACTGGTCTGATCCGGAGAGACGGCATCCATCCCACTTTGGATGGAGCAGCTGTTCTTTCTAGGAATATGGCCGAATTTATTAGTTCTCCAAAACACTGAGTCGTAGTTTAACCCACCTCTCTGCTGCTTCTGCACTGTTACCCACCCATTACCCTATAGAAACAGTGTCTTTCCCATGGCCAAAATTAAATGGATTAAAAGTTAAGCCAACAAAAGCAAATTATTGAAATCTCATAAAAATAAATACAACTTTGACTGAACAGAAAAATAAATCTATTAAATGTGGTTTATTAAACATAAGATCTCTCTCCTCAAAGACTTTGTTAGTAAATGACTTGATTTGTGATAATCACATTGATTTCCTTCACATTCCTAGAAGTACTGGGCGAGGAGGAGGAGTTGCAACCATTTTTCGTTCTGATTTACTAATTAGTCCCAGACCAATTGATAGCTACAGTTCTTTTGAACATCTAACCCTTAATTTTCCTCATCCAAGTTGCAAAACATTAAGACCATTTTTGTTTGTGGTTTGTATCGTCCACCAGGCCCTTAGTCTAGATTCTTGGATCAGATCTCACATTTTTTATCTGATTTAGTATTAAATACTGATAGGGTCATTATAGTGGGGGACTTCAATATTCATGTGGATACTGATAGTGATAGCCTAAATGCAGCCTTTAATGCTATTTTAGACTCAATTGGCCTTACTCAAAAAGTACAGGGATCGACCCACTCAGGTAAACACACTTTGGACCTTGTACTGACATACGGTATTGAGTGTGAGCAAATAACAGTCCACCCACATAACCCGGTCCTGTCTGACCACTTCTTAATAACTTTTGAATTTACTTTAACTGACCATCTTAAATCTGAAAGAAAATTTCATTATAGTAGAGCTTTATCAGACAATGCTGTAACAATTTTTAAAGAATCTGTTCCATTCTTACTTTCCTCAGTGTCTCAGAGTAACACAGTGGATGGCAGCAATTCTATCTCTAACCCTTCAGAAATTGATGGTCTGGTTCACAGCGTTACGTCCTCATTGCGTTTGGCATTAGATAGTGTAGCCCCTTTAAAAAAGAAAGTGGCTAGCCATAGGAGGCTGACTCCTTGGTTTAACGCAGAGTTGCGTACTTTAAAGCAGAATACTAGGAAGTTGGAGAGAAAATGGGGCTCTACACATCTAGAGGATTCCTATTTAACCTGGAATAACAGTCTACTGCTGTATAAAAAGACCCTTCGACAAGCTAGAACAGCATATTTTTCATCATTAATAGAGGCGAATAAAAACAATCCTAGGTTTCTTTTTAGTACAGTTGCCAAACTTACACAGAGTCATAGCTCTGTTGAGCCAACTATTCCCCCAGCTCTTAGCAGTGATGATTTTATGGGATTCTTCATAAATAAAATTAATTCTATTAAAAATAAAATCATTGGCATCCTCCCAAACACGATTACTTCTTCCTCAGTAAATGACGCAGCATCGGAAAGAACTGTAGAACCTCATTTGTGCTTAGGCTGTTTTGATTCAGTCGAGCTTTCGGAATTATCAAAAATATTAGCCTAATCTAAACCTTCAACTTGTATGTTGGACCCAATCCCAACCAAATTATTTAAAGAAGTTTTCCATTTGGTTCCTGGCCCCATTTTGGATATGATTAATCTATCCTTAGTAAACGGATACGTACCACAGGAATTTAAAATAGCTGTAATTAAACCTTTACTCAAGAAACCTTCCCTTGATCAAGATGACTTAGTAAATTACAGACCTATATCTAACCTTCCTTTCTTATCCAAAGTCCTTGAGAAAATTGTTGCTAATCAAGTCTGTGAGCATCTAAACAGTAATGAGCTGTTTGAAGAGTTTCAGTCAGGTTTTAGAGCTCATCATAGCACTGAAACAGCACTGGTGAAGGTTACTAATGATATTCTCATGGCCTCAGATAATGGATTGGTGTCTGTTCTGGTTTTGTTAGATCTCAGTGCTGCTTTTGACACAGTCGATCATAATATTCTCTTAGAAAGGCTTGAACATGTTGCAGGGATCAAAGGAACAGCACTAGGCTGGTTTAAATTATATTTGTCTGATAGATCCCAGTTTGTTCATCTAAATGATCAATCTTCTTCACTCTCAAGGGTTACTTGTGGAGTTCCACAGGGTTCTGTGCTTGGACCAATTCTTTTTACCATATATATGCTTCCAATTGGTAGAATCATTAGACAGCATGGGATAAATTTCCACAGCAATGCCGATGATACACAACTATATTTATCCATTAATCCTGATGAACCCAGTCAGTTAGGTAGATTACAGGCATGTCTGGAAGACAAAAAACATGGATGACCCTAAACTTTTTGGTCTTAAATTCTGACAAGACAGAAGTTGCTGTCTTTGGACCAGAAGTTCTAAAACAGAAACTGATTAGTCAATCACTTCATCTGGATGGCATTAAATTGGCCCCCAGTAATAACGTAAAGAACCTCGGCGTTATTTCTGACCAAGACTTGACATTTAAATCCCATATTAAACAGGTTTCCAGGATTTCTTTCTTTCACCTCCGGAATATTGCTAAAATTAGAAACATCCTGTCCAGGAGTGATGCTGAGAAACTAGTCCATGCATTTGTTACCTCAAGGCTGGACTACTGTAATTCTTTACTATCAGGAAGTCCACAAAATGCCATTAAAAGCCTCCAGTTGATCCAAAATGCGGCAGCAAGAGTTCTGATGAATATTAAAAAGAGAGATCACATTTCTCCTGTTTTAGCTTCCCTTCATTGGCTCCCTGTTAAATCCAGAATAGAATCTAAGATCCTCCTTCTTCCATATAAAGCCCATAATAATCAGCTCCATCATACATCAGAGATCTGATTGGTCCATATGTTCCTATCAGAGCCCTTTGCTCTCAGACTGCAGGTTTACTTGTAGTTCCTAGGATTTCTAAAAGTAGAATGGGAGGCAGATCTTTTAGTTATCAGGCTCCTCTCCTGTGGAACCAGCTCCCAGCTTTAGTCCGTGAGGCAGACACTCTGTTTACTTTTAAGGCCAGGCTTAAAACTTTCTTTTTTGATAAAGCTTATAGTTAGGGTGGCTTAGGTCATCCTGAGCTATCTCTGTAGTTATGCTGGTATAGGCTTAGAATGCTGGAGGACAGACTGACCAATTTTCTTCACTCTGCTACTTCCTTTTCTCCTACTACTCTCCAGTTGTATTACAGTACATTCTGTTATTTTGACTGTTAACTTTGTTTTCTCTCAGTGTTTTTCTCTTCCATAGAAGATGTACCTGGTCTGGTATCCTGCTTGGCTGCAATGCCCTGTTGGACGGGGGGCATCGACTGGGATGATCCTCTCAGTAACTGAACATCCACTGTGTCCTATTATCAACTTTTTACTTTCTGTAACATAGAAAGTTCTCTTATATCAGATCTTCTGTTCCTTCTGTGTTTCTGCTCTGTCTTCTCAAACCCCCAGACGGTCGTGGCAGATGGCCGCTCCTACTGAGCCTGGTTCTGTTGGAGGTTTCTTCCTGTTAAAGGGGAGTTTTTCCTCTCCACCGTCGCTACATGCTTGCTCAGTATGAGGGATTGCTGAAGGATTGCTGTGGTTGGAAAGTCTGCATCAACGGGGCCCAACCTCACGCCAATGACTGACGCAATCTGCTGGGATTCCTTAAATAGGAAACTTTTTAACTGATTGGAATGTTTGTATAAATGTATTGAAATGACTTCTTGTTAAGTGCCTTGAGATGACATCTGTTGTGAATTGGCGCTATATAAATAAACTGAATTGAACTGAATATACCATGCTAAGCTAACAATAGAGCTTAACAATACTAATGTTGCACTTTTTTTACACCCTTTACCAGTCAGTTCATACTAGCAATAAACACAACCCTCTTTAATTTCTGTGCAAAACTTGTGCTCACTATTGCTCTCACATATTTGAAAGAAATATTTATTGCCAAAAAGTCTACACAGGTGAAAAGAGAATATAAGTAAAAAATGTAAATGGCACAAAAGGGACTTCGAGGCAAATTTTCAGTAATTTCACTGCTACTCATCCTAATTCTATTTTCAAATTTTGCTTTCCACATTTCCATCTCTTTATTGCCACAATGGAAAAATCAGAGACAGCGAGGAGACTTTAGGACCAGAGGTAAGCAGTAGGGAACATGACACAGGATATTCACAGGTAAAGAGAGATTAGAACTTGCTTACAGAAAGAGATCCATTGGTGGGAGAAACCAGGCAGGAAATAGGACAGGGTTATAACAGATATTTCAGAATTACTCTCATTCCCACTCCAAAATATATTTTGTCTGTATTTTATTAAGTTATCCAGGTTTGATGTCAGTCAGTTTGTTAAATGCGCAGGCTGCACATTTACGAGTGTAGTAGTAGATGAGATAGATTGTCAGTGTATTTGATTTGAGTAAAGGTTATTGCTGCGGAACAGAAATATTTATTTTGTAGGGGAAACAGAAAAAGCTTTGTGTGGGCGCAAGTGCAGCCTTTGTTTTATCATTTTACACTCTCACATCAGTTGGCGCCCAACCTAGCTCACTCACTAGCGTTTTGCGTTAATTGGGTGCTGGTGGCCTGGGATGGTATCAAATTCCCGGCCTGAATTATTGTCCCAATCCGCCCCTGCAGACTGGTCTATTTAAAAAATACATATTGTTTGCCATAATTTAGTAGTTGGAGGGCCAATTTCTGAGTCCACCCCTACCATGGGCTGGGGACAAATGTCAGCGGTCATGACTGTTAGGAAAAGCACAGGTAATGTTTTATTGCGGCGTTGCACTGTGCAATACACAGCCTGGTCATTTCACTTCGTCAGTTGCTACAGGACAACTTAGAAACGTGTATATAGTAATCTACTCCTGTATTATCGCAGCCTTACTCGCAAAGCAAAGCATCTGAGGACGTGTAGGGAGAGGCACATCAAGGATGAGTATCGGTTCATCAGTTAATCACATGACTGACGGCAGCCAGATCATTTTATTTATCTAAATTGTTATTAATATTTAAATGTTAATTTTGAAGGGGAACAGATAGGCCTCCATATTTAAAAAAAAAACAACCTCAAAAAAGTATTAATTTTTTTCTAAACAGGGCACTTGGGTCATCATTGAGGGTTTAGTTTGGAGGCAAATATTTAATTTGTAAACCAAATATTTAGTTTGAACGGCGACGTTTATAAGTGAATAAATAACATGGATGCAAAAATGAGTTTGAAAAATGAAACCACATTTAATAATTTTATGAAAGGCTAAATAATCCAAATGATTGCGGTTAACTTTGGACTGTGTAACTTTACACCCCGTATTGATGACTTTCAAAAAGGTTAAATTATAAAAAGGCTTCCGAACAAACAGTATACATATGTATATATGTTCGTATTTTACGAGTACCTGTTAGGAGACAAGCAGCAGAATACTGAACCAGCTGAAGGCGGGAAAGAGAAGTGTGACTGATTCCTACATAGAGTGAGTTACGGTAGTCTAGTCGAGTTATAATAAGAGCATGAAGTATTATCTTGAGGTCGTGTTGTGACAGGACAGGTTTGAGTGTGGCAATCTGGCGTAGTAAAAAAAAAAAAAAAAACTATTTCGCAAAGCACTTCTGATCTGCTTGTGGAAATTGAAACTTGAATCCAGAATTGCCCCCAAATTGGTATCTTGTTGTCCAATGCATGTTTCAAGATCACAAAAGTTTGAAGGAGAAAATTGAGAGTTACTCTTGGGACTGTCATGGATGTATGACTCAAACCAGACAAACGCTGTATTCTTTAAACGGGACTTCAAAATACCACGGTCAAAGGAAAATCAAAAGACTTCCAGATTTGGTAGCTAAAAAAACATCTTTAAAAACCTTTAACAAGGCTTTTAAAACATATGATGAATATTATATTCTGACCAGCTAGTCCTACCACTGACAGTGTCCTCAAGTGAATCCACAGAAAAGCATAAAATGATTGCAGAGTGATAATGTCAGTAATGGAAGACATTTCCACTAATATAGCGACAGAAATCTAATTCCAAGTGTCCCGCTGGACCTCAGCTAATGGGATCTGTGCTAAATGTACAATAATAAGTTTCTTTGATATTATTGACAGTCTGATGTATGGTTAGGATGGAAACAAGTATGATGTGGATTCTAAATCAGCTGGATCAAAAAAAACAAATATTAGGATTTCACTTATATCTGAACTGGTGGAGGGAATCATAACCTGAACTATTATATTAATGGATTTCAATATACATAATAATAACACATAAATACACACATATCTATATACATATATATATATATATATATATATATTACAGTGGGGCAAAAAGTGTTTAGTCAGCCACCAATTGTGCAAGTTCTCTCTCTTAAGAAGATGAGAGAGGCCTGTAATGTTCATCCTAGGTATACCTATAAAACCACATGGTCTGATTTTTGAAGAACTTATTTGCAAATTATGGTGGAAAATAAGTATTTGGTCAATAACAAAAGATAATCTCAATACTTTGTGAAAACCTGGTGAAGACTTACAGAAAACGTTTGACCTCTGTCATTGTCAATAACACACTGTAGCGGGAATTTTCTCTAGAGCTGGGATGTTTTGGGGCTGTCGCTAGGCAACACAGATTTTTAACTCCCTCCAAAGATTTTCTATGGGGTTGAGATCTGGAGACTGGCTAGGCCACTGCAGGACCTTGAAATGCTTCGTACGAAGCCACTCCTTCGTTACCGTGGCGATGTATTTGGGATCATTGTCATGCTGAAAGACCCAGCCACGTTTCATCTTCAATGCCCTTGCTAATGGAAGGAGGTTTTCACTCAAAATCTCACGGTACATGACCCCATTCATTCTTTCCTTTACACGGATCAGTCGTCCTGGACCCTTAGCAGAAAAACAGCCCCAAAGCATGATGTTTCCACCAACATGCTTCACAGTAGGTGTGGTGTTCTTTGAATACAACTTGGAATTCTTTCTCCTCCAAACATGACAAGTAGAGTTTTTACCAAAAAGTTCTCTAGCAAACTTCAGTTGGGCCTGGACATGTGCTGGCTTAAGCAGGGGGACACGTCTGGCACTGCAGGATCTGAGTCCCTGGTGGTGTAGTGTGTTACTGATGGTAGCCTTTGTTACTTTGGTCCCAGCTCTCTGCAGGCCATTCCCTTGGTCCCCCCTGCATGGTTCTGGGATTTTTGCTCACCACTCTTGTGATAATTTTCACCCCACAGGGTGAGATCCTGCGTGCAGCCCCAGATCAAAGGGAGATTATCAGTGGTCTTGTATGTCTTCCATTTTATAATAATTGCTCCTACAGTTGATTTCTTCACACCAAACTGCTTACCTAATGCAGATTCAGTCTTCCCAGCCTTGTGCCGGTCTACAATTTTGTTTCTGGTGTCCCTTGACAGCTATTTGGTCTTGGCCATAGTGGAGATTGGAGTGTGACTGTTTGAGGTTGTGGACAGGTGTCTTTTATACTGATAATGAGTTCAAACAGGCGCCATTAATACAGGTAACAAGTGGAGGACAGAGGAGCCTCTTACAGAATAAGTTACAGAAATCTTGCTTGTTTGTAGGTGACCAAATACTTATTTTTCCACCATAATTTGCAAATAAATTCTTTAAAAATCAGACCATGTGATTTAGTCTCTCATAGTTGAGGTACACCTAGGATCACATCTAAGTGGGAGAATATGCACAATTGGTAGGTGACTAAATATTTTTTTACCCCACTGTGTGTGTATATATATATATATAATGTATTTGTTTTCTCTGTTTAAGTAAAAAAAGAAAACAGAAACTGATCACTGCTTGCAGATTCTAACAGCTTCTATCATGTCTCTGTCATCTGTAGCTGTCACCTAACACACATGACCCACCTGCAGCAGCTGCTGCTTGAGCTTCTGCATCTCAGACAGGTTGAGCTCACTGAACAGGTCCGGCACAAGGCCGTCTCCCTTCCTGGACGGCCGGTAATCACTGTTGGTCTTAGCTAACCCTGTGCCGTGGTGCAGGTGGCCGTTGCAGCGGTTGCTGTCCTCCATGTTGCCATTAGCAGCAGGGATGGCGCCGCCGTTAGGGGCATTTGTTCCGCCGGTCTCCTCGGCGAACTTGAGACCCTCAACGCCAGTGACAGTGAGCGCTAGATGGGCCCCTGCTCCATAAACGCTGTCGCTCAGACTGATGTGGTGCGCCAGCTCCTTCCTCAGATTGTTCTTCTGCTCGCACTCAGTCTTGAGGGCATCTAGGGCTTCCTCCAGTTGTCCCTCAGAGATTTCCTTCAGACGCAATGCGTCTTCCAGCTGGCTGTTGAGTAGGACGGTCTCCTCCTCCAGGACTTTGATTTCATGTTTCAGTCCCTCATACTCTACCTGGGGGGGTGCAAAAAGGACAAAATTAATTACTCATCCAGACCCGCTGATGGATTTTTAATCACTCAGCCCAGTTCCAAGTTTACAAAACGGAAATAAAAAGGAATTAATTTTTACCACCACCAAGAACTAGAGTACCTTTATCATGTCTAAATGCCAGACTTCCTTGATTGAAAGGATGGATGAATGGATGGATGGATGGATGGATGGATGGATGGAGGAACAGATAGATGGATGAACAGATGAATATTTGGATGAATAGATGGATGATGGACGGATGAACAGATGGATAGATGGATAAATAGATGGATGGATGGATGGATGGATGGATGGATGAACAGATGGATGATGGATGGATGGATAAATAGATGGATGGATGGATGGATGATGGATGGATGGAAGGATGAACAGTTGGATGGATGGATAAATGGCTGGATGGATGAATAGATGGATGGATGGATGAATAGATGAATGGATAAATAGATGGATAGATGGATGATGGATGAACAGTTGGATAGATGGATAAATAGATGGATGGATGGATGGATGAACAGATGGATGGCTGGATAAATAGATGGCTGGATGGATGATGGATAGATGGATGAAAAGATGGATGGATGGATGGATGGATGGATGGATGAACAGTTGGATAGATGGATAAATAGATGGATGGATGGATGGATGAACAGATAGATGGCTGGATAAATAGATGGCTGGATGGATGATGGATAGATGGATGAAAAGATGGATGGATGGATGGATGGATGGATGGATGAACAGATGGATGGCTGGATAAATAGATGGCTGGATGGATGATGGATAGATGGATGAAAAGATGGATGGATGGATGGATGATGGATAAACAGTTGGATAGATGGATAAATAGATGGATGGATGGATGAACAGATGGATGGCTGGATAAATAGATGGATGGACGGATGATGGATAGATAGATGAACAGGTGGATGGATGGATGATCAGATGGATAGATGGATAAATAGATGGATGGATGGATGATGGATGGATAAACGGCTAAATGGATGGATGGATGGATGGATAATTAGATGGAAGGATGGATGATCAGATGGATAAATAGATGGATGATGGATGGATGGATAATAAGATGGAAGGATGGATGATCAGATGGATAAATAGATGGATGATGGATGGATGCACGGATGAACAGATGGATGGGTGGACGGATGGATGAATAGATGGATGGATGGATGATCAAATGGATAGATGGATAAATAGATGGATGATGGATGGATAAACAGATGAATGGCTGGATAAATAGATGGATGGATGGATGAACAGATGGATGGATGATCAAATGGATAGATGGATAAATAGATGAATGATGGATGGATAAACAGATGAATGGCTGGATAAATAGATGGATGGATGGATGAACAGATGGATGGATGCACAGATGAACAGATGGATGGGTGGACGGATGGATGAATAGATGGATGGATGGATGATCAAATGGATAGATGGATAAATAGATGGATGATGGATGGATAAACAGATGAATGGCTGGATAAATAGATGGATGGATGGATGAACAGATGGATGGATGCACGGATGAACAGATGGATGGGTGGACGGATGGATGAATAGATGGATGATGGAAGGACAGATGAACAGTTGGAGGGTCTGATGTGTTAAATTCTGTGTATATGTTTTGCATTTAATAGTTCTATTTTCTCCTATTTATGTGTAAGTTATTGTGTTTATGTATGTATACGCTGTAAATCTAAAGAGCGGGTCAGAGAGGGTGTTCGCCCAGGGCACCAAAAGGGCTTGGACCGCCCCTGAGTTGAACATAGATCATGCATTTCACAGAAAGGTGGTGATTAGAGCAGAGTTTGGTGCAACTCAACCTGAAGCTTCTCCTGTGAACATCAGCAAAGCTCAATTAGAAGTGACTCATTTACTCAAAGTGAAACAAAGGGTGGTGCTTCTTCTTCAAACTGATGACAAGTCATTAGGGGATCAAATTTCCTTGTGACGGGTAAAGTGAGAATGCATACATGTCATGAGTGGGTGAAAAGTAACACCGTAATGACGTGCAAACTTCTAACCCAATAGGAGAATAAAGTGTTGATGATCATCTTTGTAACCTGGCTCTGCTTGAGTGTAGAAACCAGTTTCTGCAGGGTTATGTTCTCCTCCTCCAGCTCGGTGTAGTCCTGAAGCAGCCTGGTCTCTCTGAACTTGTACTCCTTGATCTCTTCCCTCATCCTGCTGCGCTGTAGTTCCAGCATCTCGTTGCTCTGCAGAAGGGATGGAAACGGGAGGGCAGGACACACAAGGAGACACGGAGGGCACAGTTAATATTCAATAGTCCTGTTAGCTGACAACAGGAGGGTGCAGGCTGCCCGAAAAAAAAAAAAAAAAAAAACTCCTTTAAAAAGATTTCTAGACTTTTTGTACATGTTGATGTCTTTAATGTCAGAAAAAGCTATTTAAACATTTGCATGTTATAAATCGGATGAACTTTTACTGAAATATGACGAAACATGTATGCTAACATGTGACTTTTGAGAAGAGAGCTTATGTACAGCAAGAAAAACAGAATTATGAAGCATTTCCAGAAGATGGGAGCCCTGTTTTTGCTGCAGAGCTGCCGGCAGCTCCCCTGCAGACCTCTGTACATACTGTTAGACAGAAATGCTGACCCAAGGACAGCGTGAGGAGGAGTGAAGACATTTAAAGCACCGAGGTACACAAAAAAATGGCATAATGTCTAAGTATGTATGGAAGCGTTGCATGTAGAAGTGATGTGAGAACACCATAACACCCTGAGTCTTCTGAGCTGTGGAGTGAAAACCAAAGGAGCAAAGTGGCATCATCAGAAGCAGAGTGATGCTTCAACATCTGCAAAAAGAAAGTTCATACTATAGAAGTAATGTGTTTTTATTGCAGTTAAATGCAGTAGCAAAGAATTGTTGGCACCTCTGGCAGTTTTACATGTTGTTGGAGGAGAAAGGGATCGGTCTTTTTTTGGACAATTTTTCTAGATCCTCCAGAGTGTTGGGTCCCATCTGGTGCTTGTTTTCTTCTTCTTTTCAGTTTATCCTGCAGGTTTTTAGTTTTCTAGGAACTGAGAAGAAGATGGAAGAAATTGGCTTCGAGTTTGGTGAACCATTTCTCTGTTGACTTAGCCAGATGTGTTTTAGATATTATCCTGCTGAGACACCAACAGGCAAACCTTTTTATCTCCTGCTATTTCATATATATTGTAGATATTATATATATATATATATATATACACACATATATAATGCCTGGGCCGTTAGGGAGAGAAACAGACCCACAGCATCACAGGTTCTGCACCTCTGACCCCAAGATGCCGCATTTTGCTCCAGTTCTTTAAATCTGAGATTTATAGTGGTGAGATGAATACAGGCAGTTCGTCTAGTCTCGTGTTCAGTGGATAAAACATTCAGACCACTGTGTCACTTCCTATTTCTACCCCAGGTAAACACAAAATCATGGATTGCTAATGAGCAGTTTCTAGGAACTCTGATAACTTAAAAGAGTGAAGTATATTTAAAAAATGATTTTCTCAATGTATCCCTTCTGAGTAAAGGTCTCAAATTAAAAGTTAGATGTTCTTACTCTTCAGGTTGTAGACAATGCTACTGCACCTCCTACAACTCTTCATCAGTGATGCCAATACATTTGTCTTTCCCTGTAGTTTTTTATGGTAGTAGTCAAGGCAGGGCCTAATATGACATCACATCATGAAATGATTCAGATAATCCATTAGAACTTCCGTACACAAGTGGACCAGGCTAAATGTCGCCTCTAAAACACATCCCATGTTGTAAAAATACCTGACTGAGCTAAACGACCTCTAAAAACATGGCTGGTGAATGCAGCTTGTCATACAAGTGAATTTCTAAAGGCAAAATCCAACTTTTATAAACAATGTCAGCTTTTATATATAACGCAGCAACATGGTGGGTTTATAAATGAAGTTTATCTAAACAATGTCTTGAACTATTGAGCAACCTGAACTATATGATACCATATATAATTTCATATCATCATTAGTTTAGCAGAATTTTCTGTAAATTGAATAATAGTAAACTACAAATCATCAGGGTCAATCACTGTTTGTCAACAATTTTTAATCTCATTTTAACACAGTCAAATATATATTCAAAATTTGCATTAAAGCAGAGGACTGAAAACCCTGGACTGGTACCAGGCCGTGGGTCCTTTGGTACTGGGCCGCACAGAAAAAAATAAAAAACTTCCAGTATTTCTGTTTTATTTATTATCCGAGTCTGAATGAGGTTTTATTTTGAAAAATGACTGGATTCTCTCCGTTACATCCCACTATAAACACACTCTTGATACAAGTCAAGCCGCTTGCCTCGGTAATGTGATACGGCACTGCTAAAAGCAAAGCCACAAGCTAGCTAAATTAATAAAAACAGAGTTTGATGAAAAGTGTCTTTGGGAAAATGAAAAGGACCAGTGCAGAGACAGAAGAAGAGGCTACAAAATCCAGGAAAAGAAAGATACATTTAGCAGACAATACCAGGAGTCATACTTAAATATGGATTTATGACGACAGGCAATTTCCACACACCAAGCCCCTTTCTGCTCCTTATAATATGAGGCAACCAGCTTTCTAATGATGCAATGAAACCTTTAAAACTGCCACAGGGCTTTCACTGATTCAGTGCTGTAGCGAGTTGTATTTTTTATGCACTTTATATTTGTTTTTGTGGTAAATCTCATTTTAAAGTTTAAATGTTATGTTGTTGGTGCCATGTTAAGGAAACGCTAATAAAGTTACCAGCAAACATTGGCTTTATTTATTATATTTAAAAATAGCCCAGTTTTTTATGTCGGTCATTTTTTTTTATTTTGTTGCATTAATTCCATGTGAATATTGTCCGATACTAAACCGGTCTGTGGTGAAAAAAAGGTCAGGGACCACTGCATTAAAGAATAAAAAGTTAAGACTAAAAATAAAGTTCCCAAAAGGTGCAGATTTATGATTGATCAACATTATTGCATTCTGATTTCAATCTTCCTAAGAGCATTATGTATGTTCGCAAACAGCACACAAGCTGTTCAAACATCTTCTAACAGGAGATGAAACCAGATATTTACATACACTGTATGAAATGACACATGGCTTTCCTTTCTCAAAGTCAAACACTGAATCAGACTAAACTTGCTTCAGACATTTCTTCAATAGTTCCTCATAATGTTCTTTCCTCATGATGCCATCTAAAATATCCAAGCAACATGATACAGCCAGCCAGCAGGGATTGTGTTCTCAGGCTTTTTCTTCTAATGGTAACAATAGTCATTAATCAGAATCAGCTCATGTGACTTCAGTTCAGCATTGCTCTCGATAATAATATTTAAATCTGAGATTGAACTAGACATTTTTCTTGTCTGCCATTTTGACATACAGGCTCATAAAAAAAAGAAAATCAGGTCATAATCTATTTTTATTCGTCAATTTTAAAAATGATAACATATTCAATAGTATTATCTTGTTTATTCATTTGAAATAATATTCAATCCGAACAAGCTGAACAAAGATCTACATTTAAAAAATCAAATTAAACGATTGCACTTAAAATATTAACAGTTCTCCTGCTGTTTCCTGAAAACAGTCTCACATCGTCCTCCTGCTCCTCATGGAACTGAAAACATCGCCTGCTTGTGTGTAATCAAATAGTGGGACTTCTGCAAAGGCTTTTGTCATGAGCTTTTTTGATTTCTGCCTCAGGTAGATGACGTCTCATGGGGGTTTAGATGTTGTTCTGGAGGCTGAATCTGCTGACACACTGGAGACTGGAGTTAAAGCGTCACTTCAGCCAAAGTTTGGAAATCAGAAAACATTTCTCCAGTTGAAGCGATCAGAAGTCAGAAAGAATAAACGAATAAACGAGCTGTTTATTGACCTGCAAGTTATCGCTTCAGTGGGAGGAAATGCTGCAGCATGCACCGGTGGTCGCCACGACACCGGGCTCTGGGGAGCTGAACGCGCTCCAAAACCTCAGTACCTCTTCAACGTGCTGTCAGCTCCCGGTTAGTGAGACGCATTGGTGTCCAGGTCTGAGATGATGCTCAGATGTCCTCATGGGAATCTTTGTTTTAATTATTGATTTAGTCACCTGAACTCTCTGCGTAAAATAAGTGCACCCTAGTGCACAAGGTGGTCAGAGGTCTGAATACGAAACTGACAAAATGACGGTCTCCCCTCAGATTTTTTCATAACTATTTAAAAAAACAAAACAAATATTTGGTAACGCCACCCCTGATTTAAAATATGAATAAAAATAGAAAATAAAAGTTTTTTTCTTTCTTGTAATATAGTGTTTTTACAAAAGAGGAAGATAATGTTGACTTAGTCCAACTATACCAGATAAAGCCAAACTTTTCAGTTTTACTTCAGTCAGACCAAAGCAGATATAGCATAACTTTAATCTGATTTTTCATGTTGGCTTTGGAGAAACGTCCTCTTCCTCTCGGAGTGGCCTTTGAGCTCATGTCCGTACAGAACTCGTTTTACTGTGGATTTCACATGAAGTTTGTTAACTTTGTGAACAGTCGCTCTTTATATGAATGAACCTTTTCATTAGCTGTGACATGTGTGACTTTGGCAGAAGGCGTCTCAGACACATGCTGAAGAGTCATGATGTTAGTTCAAACAGGTAACAGGTGTATTCTGTTTTTAATCATTGTTCTATTTTTTTTCTTCAACATGTGGAAAATCTGATTCCTTCCTCTGCAATAAACCAGAGTCCAGAGTATTTCCATCAGAACGAGTCCCGGTCCATTTAGTGAGTAACGGAGTGGTGCGTTGTGATGGGAGCAGCCCAGTTCGCTCTGTCACTGCACATGTGCCGAGCTCAGGGCATTTCTCTGATTCCCCAGCTTAGCACTGGATTTGCCCCCCACAATGGGGTCATGGCCACGGTGTCTGACCCCAACTCGAACTCCGGGGCTTCCCGACACCGTGCCTGCAGTCTTGCTTGTGTTTGGAGGTACATGTATGCATAATGTTTTCTCTATGAGAGAGGTCTGGGCCTTTGTCAGAGTGACCTCTTGACCTTTTTGACCCAATTACTTCAACAATGACCTGGTGGTAGAAAGTTTGTTTTGTGCATCTTTTTGAATAGTTTAGATTTTCTTCCAGTTGCATCTCTGTCTGTTGTGAGACAATAAAGATGTTACAGTTGAAATGTTATCACTAGTGTGATGCAGCGATGGTAAAAAGTAAATACAGCTCCTAAATTATAGGATTTTAGATGTATTGTGAACTCAGTTTTTCCCCAACCTTTCTATTTAGCTCTCATCTTTATTTATAAAACATGACCCCATGACTGTGTGTAGTTTCTTTTTGCCATGACTGTTTTTACTTAAAATATATCAGTTGGTCTCCTTACTCATATCTCCTCATCTTGTTAGTAAAACAAATGTATTGTGATTCATGTCATTCTTTAAAAATATATAATTACATTACTAACTTAGTTGAATGAACAGAAGCCTCATTTACTAAGCTTGCTTACGCACAAAACAGGTTTTGAAAATTGCCTGAGTCACACACAACCAACCAACAGTCAGCCCCAACCCAGCTGTCTGAACTGAGAATAAATTCAAATTCAATTCAAAATTCAAAAATACTTTATTGATCCCAGAGGGAAATTAAGTGTTGGTGTAGCTCATATAATTAATTCTTTAAGGAGTTGCTGTAGATGATGATGGTTGTAGGCAGGAAGGATTTCCTGTAGCGGTCTGTATTGCAGCGAAACTGAAGAATCCTCCGACTGAAGACGCTCTGTTGTTGTATGACTGTCTCATGAAGAGGATGCTCAGGGTTGTCCATAATTTTTTTGATTTTATGAAGAATCCTTCTTTGCATCATCATCTCCAGATGTTCCACAGTCGTCCCAAGAACAGAACCAGAACCTTCTTTATCAGGTTGTTTAGCCTTTTTAAGTCCCTGGCTCTGATGCTGCTACCCCAACAGATGATGGCTGAAGAGATTACACTCTCCACAACAGACTTGTAGAAGATCTGCAGCATCTTGCTGCAAACCTTGAAGGACCTAAGCTTCCTCAAGAAGTCCAGTCTGCTCTGTCCCTTCTTGTAGACGGTTTCACTGTTCAGTCTCCAGTCCAGTCTGTTGTCCAGGTGAACTCCAAGGTATTTATTCTCCTCAACCACCTCCACTTCTTCTCCCATGATGGAAATAGTTTTTGACTTTTCCCTGTTTCTTCTGAAATCTACAATCATCTCCTTTGTTTTGTTGACATTTAAGGTGAGACGATTGTTTCCACACCATGTCACAAAGCAGTCCACCAGCTCTCTGTATTCAGCTTCTTGTCCATCTCTGATACACCCGACAATTGCAGAGTCATCTGAGTATTTCTGCAGATGGCAGGTCTCTGATTTGTACTGGAAGTCTGAGGTGTACAGAGTGAAGAGGAATGGTGAGAGTACTGTCCCTTGTGGTGCTCCTGTGCTGCTGACCACCTGGTTTGACACACAATTCTTCAGTCTCACAAACTGTGGTCTGTTGGTCAGGTAGTCATTGATCCAGGCGATTGTTGAGGGCTCCACCTGCGTCTTCAGGAGTTTCTGACAAAGCAAATCAGGCTGAATTGTGTTAAATGCACTGGAGAAATCAAAAAACATGATCCTCACAGTGCTGCTTGCTTTGTCCAGATGACAGTGGGTTGGTTGAAGCAGGTGGATGATGGCATCTTCAACTCCAACTCCACAGCGATAAGCAAACTGCAGTGGGTCCTGATACGTTCTTGTTTGCTTACTCAGGGGTGCCAACAGGAGTCTCTCCAGGACCTTCATGATGTGGGATGTCAGGGAAACGGGTCTATAGTCATTGATGACTGATGGGTGAGTTCTCTTTGGTACTGGAACAAGGCAGGATGTCTTCCACAACACTGGAACCTTCTCCTGAGTTAGGCTAAGGTTGAAGATGTGCTGCAGAATCCCACAGAGCTGCTCTGCACAGGCCTTCAGGACTCTGGGACTGACACCATCTGGACCTGCAGCCTTGTTCCGGTTCAGTTTCTCCAGCTGCCTCTTCACCTGACTTTTGGAGACAGACAAGTGGGAGGGGGAGGCAATGGGGGTAGCAGCATTTCCTGACTTGGTTGAAGTCAAACTTGTGGAATTAGAAGAGTCCATGGCTGAGGTGAAGGATAAAACATCCGAGGTGTAACAGGAAAGCTGTTGATCAGAGGAGAGGGGGATGTCTGTTTGGCTGGGAACAGGAGAGGAGGATGCTGAGCTAGTTCCTGAACTGAACCTGTTGAAGAATGTGTTCAGTTCATTGGCTCTGTCCAGACTTCCATCTATCCAATCCTTCCTGTCCTTAAAACCTGTGATCTTTCTCATTCCTGACCAGACATCTCAGATATTGTCCCTTTGTAGTTTGTTCTCCAGCTTCTTCCTGTATGCCTCCTTGCTGTCTCTGATCTTGACCTTAAGCTGCTTCTGTATACTCCTCAGTAATTCCCTGTCTCCCTCCCTGAAGGCTATTTTTTCTTGTTTAGCAGTTCCTTCAGGTCACTGGTGATCCAGGGTTTGTTATTAGGGAAGCATCTCACTGTTCTGGTGGGGATGATGTTGTCCACACAGAAGTTTATATAGTCAGTCACACACTCAGTCATGGCATTGATGTCCTCTCCATGTGCTTGGCAAAGAGTCATCCAGTCTGTGGTTGCAAAACAACCCTGCAGGGCTTCTTCAGCTTCCTGTGACTATTTTCTCACAGTTTTCTTTGTCACAGGTTGCCTCTGAACAAGTGGTTTATATTCTGAACAGAGAAAAACAAGATTGTGATCTGATTGTCCCAGAGGAGGTCTTGGTTTGGACATGTATGAATCCTTACATTTGCATAAAACAAATCCAAGGTCTTGTTTTCTCTTGTGGAGCAGCTGACAAACTGTTGAAATTTTAGAAGTGTAGTAGAGAGCGAGGCATGATTAAAATCACCAGATATTGCCACAAATGCATTGGGGTGCTGTGTCTGTAGCTTAGCAACAACGGAACTGATGACATCACATGCAGTGTCAGCAACGGCTGAAGGTGGAATGTAAACAACTGCCAAAATTACACTGGTGAACTCTCTTGGTAAATAATATGGACGAAAACCTACTGCCAAGAGTTCGACATCTGGGCTGCAGAGACGACACTTCACAGTAACATGTCCTGGATGACACCATCTGTTGTTGACAAGCACTGCTACTCCACCACCTTTTCTTTTTCTGCTTATCTTCAGATCTCTGTCTGCTCGTACAGTCAGGAAGCCTGGCAGAGAGACGTTGGAGTCGGGGATATGATCCAGCAGCCACGTCTCAGTAAAACACATAACACTGCATTCCTGGTACTCTGGCTGAGTCCTTGTAAGGGCTTGGAGTTCATCCATCTTGTTAGCCAGTGATCTTACATTGCCCATTATGATCGATGGAAGTGATGGCTTGAACTTCCTCTTTCTCTGTCTCCTTTTTGCTCCTGCTCTGCATCCACGTCTCCTCCTTATCAACTCATCAGGGATTTGTGGCTTCAGTTGAGGTATTATTTCAGCTTTTGTGATGTTAATCAGCTGCTCCCGGCTGTAAACCACATTGTTGCCATGGTTACGCATCATAACAAGTTGTCAAAAAGTGAAAAATTTACAGCAAAAATCCTTCCAGCTTCACAGCACCAAAAACTAGAAAGTATACAGGTAAAAAAAAAATGCAGTCTTCCTCAAGAAAAAAGAGGAACCAATGTACAAAAAACCAAAACGTAATATGTAGCTAACAGAGCCACTCCAACATGCAGCCACCCAGAGCAGCGCAATTCTAGAATATGAGGATCTGAAAGAAAATATGTTGCATATAGGAGTTATATCACAGTATGTTCATTCATAAGTCTTCAGATTACGTACGTAGCAATTTGCACTTGTTGGTGCATTAATTGTGATGAGGTGTGTAGCAATAAGTGTGATTACTGTATATAAATACTGCAATGAAACTCCTCCATAATGCTGCAGAATGAATGTGCTGGCATTCTTTAAAGATCAGCCACTGGCAACATCATTTAATTAGTTTAAATTTGCTTTTCCAATTTTATTGTTGCTACAAGAAGTCATCATATAATTCAAACTTTATATTTATTATTCTTACTTGTTTTACTGCCTTTGCTGCTGCTTTTAATTTTTATTTTAGTCTGGTTACTCTTGTCTTGTTACACATTTTCTCATTGCTAACTATATTTTTGTCTTTTATAGTGAAGCACTTTGTTCGCATTTTGGCTAAAAAGCTTTTTAAACAAATGTTGAATGATTGGGTTAACCCTAACCCTGGCATGCCTTCACCTCACCTACAAGCGCCTTGATTTCAGTCTCAGTGGAATAGAGCGTCCTCGACCCCTCGGTTGCCATGGTTACCCAGCCGGCTTAAGTCTATGCAGATAAAATGGATGTAGAAGAGGCAGGATATGATCCAAAATCACCTGAGCAATTTCTAGGGAGAGTATGATTTATAAAGCAGAAGTTGTGTGCAACTGTGCATACTCCATGTTTTATGAATCTGAAAATTTCTTTGTGTAAGTAAACTTTTTTTTTGCTGAGCTTTTTAGGAAAGAATGTGTGCAAAGTTTTATAAATGAGGCCCTGGACTTTATGTTTGACCGAAAAAAATCAAAAACATAAAAACAAAGATTTTTCTGGTTCCTTTTGCAGATCTTTTCACGCCTGAATCAAATAGCTGATTTATCATCGAGTTCTGCAGGATACATCTAAAGCATGTAGAAAAAAAGAAAAAAAGGTTTCATGTGTTTTTATACAGTTTCTAAATAGCTGGTTTGTGGCATAGATTATAAATCAGTTTTCTGTAGTGGACATGGGAAATGTCCACTTCTGATGCAGTGGTTGGGAAAACTGCTCATAATTGATCACTCTAACAGCATAATTGTACACAGTAGTGACTGAAACAGCTTTAATAACTGAGCAGCTTTAGTGGTTACGCTTCATGCATTCTCTACAAATCATGTAATAATACAGTGCAGGAGGTGTTTGATAGATTATGTTCATTCCCACGTTTCCTGAAGGCAACATGATAGAGGGAACGTCTTCAGCCTCCTGCTTCTGCCGCCACTCATGATTCCCCGCCCCTCTCTGTGTAGCCCCGCCCACCACGTCACATCAGGGCCAAACGTTTGAAACTGAAAAACAGGAATCTGAAAGTGTAGAAGAAGGATCTGAAGCTGGAAGAAACATCTGAAACTGTAAAGAACTTTTTTGACCTTAATTAGAAAGATCTGAATCTGAAAAAATAAAATCTGAAACTGAAGGAAGAAAAAACATAAAAATATATAATACTGAACATTTTAAATTAAAGTTTATTCAGAAAATTACAAAATAAAAATACCATTGAAATTTTAATTAATATAAACCTTCAATACCATTTCAATTTATTTTGAACCCAATTTTTTGTTTTTTAATGTTTATAATAAAAACTTGACTTTTGTTTTCAGCTTACATATTTTCAGTTTCAAATATTTCTTTCAAATACACAAACATTATGGGTCTGATTTAACTCCATAAAACCCAAATAGTTTACAGTACCAGGGGGTTCTGGTGAAGCCCCTAACTATCTGTTTTAACTGTATAATCTGATTGGGGGACATTATGAGCATGGTGTTTAAATCTGATCATCCTGTTCACTAAGCTTTGTTTAGTTTTAGGAACCTTCTTTTTAAAATTTTGTTGAGTGAAAACATTTTTTTGTTGTTAATTTAAAGCTCCAGGTGGGTAGTAACTGGTTACATGTACTTCGTTACATTTACCTGAGTAGCTTTTTGGAAAATATTGTTCTTTTTAGAGTAGTTTTACTACACCATACTTTTTACTTTTACTGGAGTAATATTATTATGAAGTATCGCTACTCTTACCGGAGTAAAATTTCTAGATGCTCTACCCACTGTGAGTAAATTCACAGAATGAAGAATAAACATTTTACGTTTTAATTAAAAATAAATCAGACACAGACACACATCTACAGTTTATTAAAGGAGACCCCCTGTTTCTACACAAGCTTTGGTTTTCTAAAGTAATTTTCTATCTGTTGAGCTTGTTGTTGCATTTTGAGGTCAAGTGAATATACAGTACAGTATACAGTTCTTCTGCTTAAAATGTGTTATTTTGTAACTATGTTATTCGCATCAATTGTTTCTTCTTCTTTGTCTTTAAAATACCAGAATTTATCCATTACTTTTGATGACATAATTTTAAGAATATTCAATCAGATGTTACTCAGTACTCAAATAGCCTTTTTACCAAATACTTTTTTACTCTTACTCGACTATTTTTTGGATGACTACTTTTTACTTTTCCTTGAGTAAAAATATTTTGAAGTATTAATTAACTTGAGTAAAATCTTTTGTTCCCTAGCCACCTCTGTTCAAACCTAATAATTTCACTGCAGACATTTACAAGTGAATACAATTTCAAGATTTAATAAAATGCATCAAAGGGTCTTGTGAACATTGCAAGCAGATTTAAGGCAAACATAACTTGAAGATGTATTCAATTAGTGTCCTACATTTTACATTTTAATAAAAGAACATGTTGAAGTTTAGTGTTTAAATAAAAAAGATATGTCTGATGTTTTCATTGCTGAGAGGAAAGCTCACCTCTTGCAGCTCCTGCAGCAGAGCGTTGAGCCTCTCGTTCTCCGCCTGGGCGTTGGACGCCACCGAGCGGCTCAGCGTTACGTCCGTCTGCAGCTCCAGCAGTCGGCCCATGTAGTAGGCCTCCTTGGAGGCTGACTCCTGCAGCAGCGTCTCCTCAATGGTCTCTCCATCCTCTGCCACCTTGCGCTGGTTGGTGTAGGCCTGGCCGAACGCCTGGAGAGGTCGACAAGGCAGAGAGGGGCAGTCAGAAAGAGAGACCTCTCTCACAGGATGGATCTGCAGCTACGCATTCGCATTGGCCTCCAGGTGAAACTGCTGGTCGCTTGAGAAGGGGCCGTCGCCCACATGAGCTACCTGTTGTGTCATCTATAGGGGCTGATGTTTCACTGATCAATAGACACAGTGTTCCCATTTTCCTGACACAGGTTTTCACATCACTGGAAGCTGACTTGTCACGATGAAGGCGCCGAGGCTTGATTGAGGAAATCAAAGCAGGCATCAACAGAATAAACAGAGCCAATCATAGTGGCGCCTCGTTGTCAGGGTGGGGCTGCAATAAAAATAGCACAAGCTCAGTGAAAGAGCTTTAGACCGGCAGCATTGTCCCAAGTAAGTTTCCTGAGTGTCAACTAAATTTCATAAGCAGAAAATGGATTTCTCCAGCTGCTGTAGTGGTTCGATAGCCACTCTGAGCTCATCAGCAGAACAGAGGCCGATGGTGCCGCTGGTCTCTGTTAGACGCAATCGATCAATGCGGCTTTGTCTGGATTACTTTATGATTCAAATGAACACGTAAAACTGTAAACATTTCAACATCAGAAATAATAAACGGATTTAGGGTGCAGGTTCCGATTAATCAGGCAGCATAGATAATAATCAGAACCAGATCATTGGGATAAAATGTATGAAACAGATTATAACAAAGTCCCTCCTAGTGATAAACAGCCTCTTCTCTCTACATTATGAATCATTTATTACATACAAGGATCCATTATTTTCCATTAGATATGAGTGCAGCATCCATAACGCATCAGTTTTCGGTTTCTTTTTTCCTCAGGCTGATAGCAGAAGAAACTGAATCAATCATGTTGGAAAATATTTTTCTCTTATTCAGTGAATGTTAAGTCACCAATACGAAACCAAAGGATTTATCCACAATGCTGTAATGATGCTAAAAATAAAGAGATGAGCAGATTTACCTTCTGAAAGATCTAAACGATCTTTTTAAATGATCATATTGGCCCTGCTGCTAAAATACAGTCAGGGAACGTCACATCATCTGATTGAACAATTGATTCAACCAACACTGTCGTATTGCTAATAAACAAACAGAGAGTTTGTCCTGTGATGGATTTTCGACTTGTCCAGGGTATTTATTGACCCCTGGAGAGAGGCACCAACCCCAGTGTGACCCTGCAAGAAGAAACTGGCATATATAGTGGATGGATAATATTGATGTGTTTTAGCCCACTTCAGGCTCTCAGACAGGTTTTATTTAGGTCATTTCTCAATGTGAAAGGTCAGGCAGTGACCAGTTGGGGCCAGAGACATAGAAATCTGCTTTCAAAGACTTCTGCAAGCATTCACCCACATTGTTTGTGTCTGATATTAGAATTTATTAACGATATAAAACATTTAAAAGTGACAGAAAAGCAAAAACTGAAGAAATCTCCAAATATAACAGCACTGTTAAACCTTTGGCAGCAAAAGTCTACATTGAAGAAATTTCTGCTGGGACGAAATATCTGCAGGGTCTGGAAGGTCAGTGGTGAGGAAGTTAAAGGTGCAATATGTGGGAATTACATCTTATGGTCAAATTGGAGTACCGCAGTCCATGTAGAAAAACAAAAGAGTCAGCTCTCAGCCACTCACCCCCTCCCCTACGTGAGTTTTATGCCGCGTTGCCAGTTACGGATCAGCGCCAGAACAAGCAAGGTGACGAGCGAAGACTAGTCATACACAGTAAGTTGATAAGTAGATAAACACGTTTTACTGCAATATTGAGTAGTTGGTAATTGAAATAAGTAGCTTGAGATATTTTTAGAGCTGATAATTTTTTCTAATTTACTGTTAGCTCAACGTTAGCCTCTAGCCTGGTCGGTATCGAATTACAAATGCGGGCGCGGTGTTTGTGTTGAAGACTTGGCAACCTTGTGGTCTTACATTTGATTGGCTCTGGAACCAGGAAGTGGTGGAGGCGGGACAGATATTGTAAACAATGACTACCTGTTGTGCCATCTATAGGGGCTGATGTTTCACTGATCAATAGACACAGTGTTCCCATTTTCCTGACACAGGTTTTCACATCCTCTGTCCTCTGTGGCCTTTTTAAAATGATAAAAACTTGCAACTACCCCGTTGGCTGAGAAGAAGGAAATCTGTTTGAATGTAACCTTTCCTCCAACATGATTGAGACATTAGGCTGTTGTGTGATTATTTCACTGTAAAATTCTTACATATTGCAACTGAAAGTGCTGAACGTTTATTATCTCATGTCATTGATTTTAGTGAAGTATTAGACTGAGATCCTACCTACTCCGAAAGGACCTAAAAATCAGGGATCAGGATCAGACCCGGCGGCAGAGGAATTTAGCTGGGGGCGCTGTGGCTTGTTCTGGGGGGCAGAATATAAAACCTCTTTGAGTTTGTATGTCCCATTGGTGGTACGTTACATACTTCTGGGTCAAATCTGCCTTTTTCTTGTTAAACCTTTCCGATGTACATATACATAATATACAGTACATAATTATAGTTATATATAATTGGAAAGCTGAGATTCTCGTGCCTCCAATGATGTATGCGAATCAAGGATACAATCAGAACTGTAGACACAGTAAACACTTTTGTCACACACTCAGAAAGCAAGATAATGTGCAACTCACCATAGGAAACCCCTGCTTTCCACAAGACCCGTAAGCGGCACGTAACGTCATAGACACGTTTTTCCCATGAGCTCAGCAGCTTGTCCCTTGCCCTTGTAAAAATGATCACTGGTCGCAGGTAATGAGTTTTTTTTTTCATAGTTAAGCAAAAGGCAATCTGAACGTGTCTTTTAGTTTGGAATTTGCCGTATGTTTGACACGGCTCCCGTGTCTGATTTCCTGTCTGGTCCGATCTATGGGACGCGTTCGACTGGCGCCCGATGGAAACGAACCCATTGACTATAACAGTGGCTATCACCTGCGTATTACGCTTCGCAGACGTGACGCTCTACTTTGACATCCAGTAGAAAGCAGACTTTGATATCATTGAGAGAACAGAGGAATCTTGAACAGAAACGTCCACAATGGTCCAATTAGTGATAATAAAGATTTTCACCATAACTACCATTAGTATGCTCATATTAGCCTGAAAATAACACAGCGCTCTTCTCCTTCCTTGGGATGTTCAATGGTGGCTGGCAAACATCAAATTGGTGCATTACTGCCACCTACTGGTATGGAGTGTGTACCAGAATGTCATTCAAAATTGCACTTGCCTCTCTAAGACTGGTGATGTGTTAGCATTGTCCCTGCTTGAGCTATTTTTGCTCTTGTTTTTATTAAGCTCTAACGTCTATTTTGGCACACAACCATATCAAAGTATCTTCTTTACTGCCGCCAAAACTACCTATTAATAGCCTACAGCACACACTGCTGGTTGTCTTGGGTCAATACATTCCATGGTTGCAGCTTAATTTACACGGGCGTTGTAATCTGTCTTGGGCCAGGTATTGACCTCCCCCGGCCCATCCATTGGCGCCGCGCCTGATTAGGACGTGTCTAATTTTAGAACAAAAATTCAATATTGGCAGGGAAACTGAGGAAAAACCAGAGTGATGTCCCCAGAGGACATTTAAATTCAACAAGACATCTTATTCTGTCTTTGAAACACAAATTACAGTTAGAGTGAGCAAATGAATTAAGTGTGAGCAATAACCAGTCAAATGAAACATATGCAAAGAACAGAACATTCAACCTTCAAGCATAAACAACCTGCTCACAAACTTTCTCTTAATGACTAAAAACCAGGAAACAAGCTTGATTAATTATTATTATTATTATTATTATTATTATTATTATTAACCTGCCCAGGTTGTACCCCGCCTCTAGCCCAATGATTGCTGGAGGTAGGCACCAGCCCCCCCGCAACACTGCATAGGATAGACAGTATAGATAATGGATGGATGGATGATTATTATAAATATTAATAACAATAGTCTCTTCTCCAGCTTATTCTCCTTTATTTCTTCCTTTCTTTCAATACATCTCGCCCGATCTCCCTGCTGTCCTCCGTTGCTCTTCTCAGAACAGCAGTCTAGTTTAGTGAATGACTTGATTATAAAACGGACAGGATGTGGACCAAATAACCCCCCACCCCAGCTAATTTTTTAAAGGCACGGGGAGGCTGAACAAGCTGGTATACCACCTCGGATGAGAGGCTGGTGACATGCGGTGAGCCTTGAGGGCGAATCAGCAGAGGTCAGGAGGTGGGAAAGGAAAATCTGGCAGCAGAAGAAGAAAAGGACAATGCAAGGAGTGTTTTGGGGGTTTCTTGGTCCTGAGTGGGTTGTCCCTGGTAAGTTGCCAAGCAAACAACGAGGACTTCACATGGTTGCTGCTCCCACACAGTAAGCAGTGACCCAAATAAAGTAGCACTGAAGCAAAAGTAATGAATGACAAGCTCGGAGGGAAATAGAGACAACGATAGGCACTGTTTTTAATTCCAATTTCTTACATTTTGCTCTTTACTCAAACTGACTGATAAACGAGCTGGAAATCCAGAACCGGAGAATAGCAGGGGCACAGAGAGGAACGCTGTCCCAGTTCCAGACAATGAATCAGGAGCCACTCATCCAGAGAAGTACTGGATGCATAACGAGCAGCAGACGGTTTTATAACAGGCCTCCTTCATGGGACGCGCTTCTGTCCACTTAAAGAAAATCACAGAGTGACAGCGAAGGACGTACAGCACTCTTTACACATAAAGACGCTCAGGATGCTCACCGGAGGGTTTCCAACTACTAAAAACAGCATCATGCACAACAAACCGATGGTAGTTTGATGTTGAGTAACTATAATGAGAAACATACAAGGTCCTTGTGTTACTGTAGTAATTGGGAGCCAAACATCCAACCAACAGCAGAAGGCAAAGGTCCACCGAGAAATCAGACGATTTCATGGTAGCAGCATGTTGGAGCAGCTCTGCTATCTTGGTTCTGATTGGTTCTTCTTCTTGACTCCAGATCCTCATTTTTCTGGTAGAGGTGTTGCCGTTTGGACAATTATTCCCTCTGGTTCTGGATGCTGTGCAGCTGGAAGGACTTTTGCTTTCATTTTTTCTACTTCGGACATTAGCTATGATGCATAACCATGGCAACAATGTATTATTTTTTACAACTGGGAGGAGCTGATTAGGATCTTAAAAGCTCAAAAGATAGCTGAACTTTGACCACAAATCCCAGAGGAGTTAAAAAGGAGGCTTCATGGATGCAGCCTGTACCTAGGGCCGCTTCTGATCTCTTCCATCTATCAAAGGAAGGATCATCTCCCCGACTCCAACGTCTCTCTGCGCGGCTTTCTAACAAAACGGACAGAGAATGAAATGAGGAGCGGCAAAAGCAAATGAGCTAGGTTAGCAGTGCTAGCCAACAACTGATTGACGTCTCTGCTGATGGGATGTTGAGCTGTTAGTATGTAATCATGGTCATAAGGCAGTAATATAGCAACAGTCTTCAGTCAGAGGCCTCCTCTGATTTGCTGTAAGACTGACTGCTACTGGAGATCCTTCCTGCCAACAGCATCACTATCCACAATGACTTTTTAAAGATACTTGGATGATCTGACTGACGACAACATTTAATTTCCCTTTGGGCACGGGTTTAAGGGGAGCGGCACTGGGTGCAGATGCTGTTACTGAGTGCTCAAAATGAAGTCAGATGGAGCCTCATTCAGGCAGTAAGAGAGTGAGAGAGAGCAGGACTCTCAGCAGACAACAGGAAGGCTGACCGGCAGGTTAGCAATCTGTCAGTCTCCAGCACATACGCACATCGGGTTCTTTAGTTCTGTGTCAGATCCAACTGCTCTTGATCTCCTCTTGATAATGTGTACATTTTATTCCCCCGCAAGAAATATCCATCCAACAAAATTCTGCTGTCTCCGAACTGTCGTTGAGTTAGTGAAACCGCTTTTCACAGATGTAAGCTGTTTCATACACACAGTGTGGCATCAGCTCCAAATATAAACAATTTATAAATGTTCAAGGCAGGAAGGCACAAAATGAATTACATTTATTATATCTTCTTATATTACAGTTCTCAATGCCAAATCAGAACCAGTAGGTCAACGCTTTACAGAAGCTGTGACTGACAACCAAACCTCGGTGCAGATTAGAGTTGTTGTTTTTTGTTTTTGTTTTTTTTTAAAACATTTTTCTGAGATGATAATATCATGGAGTCTCTCATTGGACACCTGTTCAGGTTTCTGCACAGAAAACCATTTAATGTCTTCAGTCTTGAGGCTACTTTTGCCTTTTGTCCTTCAGTGTCCAGACAATAGAATCCCACGCTGTAGAAATTCACCCCTGGGGCCACACTAGGAGGAGCAAGAGGAATGCTGCACCATGTCGGAGGAGGAGGAGTGTTGCAGCCCATAATGAGGAGTCGGGGGACGGCTTTAGGGTGTGAAATCCTGTATTTTCTGGGAGCGTGCACGAAGCAGAAATCGTTTTGCACACGCAGCATTAAGGGATGGCTTAATCTGTGATACATACTGGAGCGGGAAGTTTACTTGTTATTAGAAATGTAAAGACAGGAAGGGATTTACAGCAGATTTGATTAGATTTTCATGTTCATAGGGCTTAGTGCACATGCAACGGGCTGGAGTTACAGTTACAGAGCAGAAAACCACCAGTGTCTTCAAGTTCTAATTAATGATTTTATGTGGACGATCTAAAATCTAGGTGATTTAGCTTAATGAGACACTGGTGATTACTGGGACAATGATAAAAAAATCCAACAAGCATTTGCTGTAAAGGACCCACACTATGTTGTGAAATGTGGACCATTTCCTGGGATCTAAAAGACATACAATATTTTTGCTCAAAGTACAACAGAATCATCATCACAGGTCCAGGAGACAGGGAACCGTCCATGCAAACACTCATTCTTATAGTCAACACCAACATGTTGACCCATGGACGGTTAATCCAGCACAATCTCTGAATTACTCAAATGCCGTATTTCACTTTCAGCCTTGATAATACATTCACACACCCATAAACAGTGTGTGTGAATGGGTGAATGTAGTGTGAAGCACTTTGGGTTCCTCGGGGCTAGATAAAGCTCTAAACAAGTACAGACCATTTACAATTTTATACCATAGTAAGCAAATGAATCTTTCATCATAGCATATCAGATATCTAAAACGCTACGCTTCCTCTGCATTCTTAGAAGGTAATGATCTGCACAATATATCACTTCACAACTGTCATCACAATATCAATAGATGATCACAAAACTCTTATTAGATGCAATATTTGCTTGGATATTGTATTTAAAATGCCCTGCAGACAAACTCTGGATGTCCAAAACGTTTTTTGCTTGTTGGACGCACGTTCACCGGCTTCGATGTTGACGCTTGATGTATGTTTATGGAGCTAAAAAAAAGCCAAAGCTCACTAAGAGTGGTGGGAACACTGTGATGAAGGAAAAGAAAGGAAAGAGTTGAGGGTAAATAATCGATTGATATTGTTATTACTACTGCATGGCAATTGCATGTTTCCCTAATAAAAGCTATTGCCTAGTTTGGCAGTGACACCCAGTTGCTGTTGTCAGATATAGATGTAGAAATTGATTACAGCCAGATGCTAATACTGTATAATAATCCTTGTGTCACTTTCACTTCTCAGGGTTAGAGGAAGAGTAATGAATGTGGACGTCATGAAGTGAAAAAAGACCTCTCATCTTTACAACAGAGCAAATATAATACTTTAAAAGCATAAACCAGCATGTTTGTCAACTCATAAAAAAAACTTTAGTCTTCTGAGTGACATCCACATAAAAATAGACAAACCACAGAAACTGTTGGTCCAGTCCAGATGGATGGCACAAACATCAGGGGTTTCAGAACCACGGAGAGAGACGATCAGGACTGCTGCTATACGCGTGTGTGTGTGTGCGCGTGTAATATAGAAAATAAAATCTATGTCAAAATGAAAATTCTCACTTTTCCAAAAAAGTTTAGAATGCCATTTAAAGAACATGTATTGTGCAAAATGCATTTGAAAAATATTCAAATCTTTTTTTCAAAAAAATGCAACACATAAATTCTCACAACATAAAGATGAAGATGAAGCTCCAGGTTAGCTCAGTTAGCTCGTAGCTACATCGGCTCAGAGTGACAATTTAAATGCACCTCACAGATTCTCAAATATAAAATGGAGGAGGTTGTTTTGATGGACAATCAATCAAAGTTTATTTGTAGAGCACATTCCACAACCCAGGGAGGTGACCAAAATGTTTTACAGAAAAAAATACAAAACATACGAGAAATAAAAGCCGAAATAAACAACAATGAAAGTTTAAAATTTAAACAATAACAACTCAAACATCAACCACGCATCGCACCACATAATCGGAATAAGACATATGGTACATCTACATATCTGTTAATGTTTGATCTGTATATATAATTAAACCACTTTTCTTTCCAGAGATAAATGGTGAATACCATGGGGTATACACATGAGTATACTTAAACCTTATGATGATAAATCGGATCGGTGCGATGATTTAAAAACAGTGTTGGTTGGAAGTGAAGTGTGGACCATCTGTTGGTGGGACATCAGGGGAGCTAAATGGAACAAAATTCCCAGTGAATCACCTCCAGATGGATAAACCAGTGCAGTGAAATGTACTATGTGTTTGTAAAATGGTCATTCATGATTATTATATTGAAGCCCTGAAACAACAGTTCATTGAGTTTATTGGGAATATCAGCCACCTTACATTGGCTGTGTGTGTAGGATGTGCAGCAAAAAGTTTTTCTCATTTTAATAAACTCAAAGGCACAGATGTGTTTATTCAATAATAAGCTTTAATACGGGGTCTTAGGGTTCTCCAGGGGAAATGTTCTCCTGTAAAATCCTAAGTGGAATTACATGGTCTAAGGTGGTTCCATCATGGGACATTTTGACATTTATTAACTTGTCCTATGTACTGGAGACAAACAGAACATTTTGTTTCTTAAACATGTTAGGAAATATGTTACTGTATTTGGCCTTTAATAATTCCCAGTCCTTCTGGACAGCAAGCCTTGTAACCCATTCACCATTTAGACCCAATGATATTCTTTCTTCGCTTAATTTTACTGTATTTTATTGTTTCCTGATTTAATAGCTTCAATTGCTATTCACCTGAATTCAGTGTTTTTGCAATAATATCACATTTATTTAATCTAAAACGCTGCAATCTCTCCTGTTGACAGATATGGATATTTTGTATTATATATAGAGTTAGTTGGGTCTGAGAAAGCTGCTATAATGTTCTGGAACAAGTTCACCGAAAACATGCATATCTTGATTATTTATGACTATCTACCAGATAAATGTACAAATTATTTACCAAACATCCATACAATGTTTTCATGAGGAGCAGCTTGTTGATGTGACCAATGCTAGCTCCCCTCCTCTCTTTTCATTAACAAGTTTTGATATGACTTGTTCATCAGATATGTATCAGATTTATTACCACAAATGAAAGTGTCCTTGGTCAGATTAAAGAAAATCTGATTTGTGCCGTTCAAACTGTCATAATAAAATCAGATATGGGTCGCATATGGGCAAAAAAGTCAGAATCTGATGTGTGAATGTAACCAAAGAAGCAGGGTGAGAGTCAGAGGGAGCTTCTTTATACAATTTTCATGATTTATAATCTGCCCGAGGAACATATTTTTATTTCCTGTTAAAACGAGAAGCTTTCTCACTATAACAAGATTCAAAACTTTTCTCGTTAAAATTCAACAGTTTATATCTTGTTCGAACGAGATACTCCCCCTGAATTTATTATCCAGCTCTGGCAGCTAAACGCTTCCGTACAAGCTGAAGTGAAATTAGGTTTTCTTAAATTAAAGGTTGGATATGGAACTTGAACACTATAGCGACATCTAGTGGGTCTAAGTTGTAGCTACAACAATAGAAAAATAATTCCAGCTGTTGGGTTGCCTGGTTCGCTGCCGATACGCCCAGTGACCAGCCTGAACTGCGTCCAGTGAGGAATGTATTTAAGAGCAGTTTAACTGACAGCTAAAGTTAACAAGTGACTTAGCTTACAGATCCAGGAGGAAAGTCGCCGTTTCCGCGTGTGTTTGACATGTGCCGCGCCATGGACATGTTTTATGTGGGTCCATCTAGTGAAGGCTTCTCCTAAAACTACTCTAGTTTCTGTTCTTCTCCGGTCACTCCTCTCCTGAGACGGATAACGATATCTCCTCCAGGGCTCTGAAGCTGCTGCTGGACTTGCAGACTCAGCCATTTTTCCCAGTACCAGGCAAGTTGTACGATCACATAGTTGGATCATAGAGACCGTATCTGGCACCCCGCGGCCGCTACAGGCGGTAGGTGTAAACATTACGTCATTGTCGTGCCCGTAAAAATTTATATTTTATTATATTTTAATACTATTTTATTATATTTAAATTAAAAACATTTCATTTTGCACCATTTGAAACACCCGTGGAGGTATTATTATTATTATTTTTTAAATAGCTTTTTATGAAAATGTTCCATATTCAACCTTTAAATAAGTAAATAAGGACTCTATTTTGTTTGTCCTTGTTTAAGTAACTGAATGGACGTTCAAATTCAAAAATACTTTAAAAAATAAAAATACATGATCCCAGAGGGATCTTAAGTGTTGGTATAGCTCATATAATTAAACCTTTAAGGAGTTGTTGTAGATAATGAGTTCATCATCATGAGTTCATTTGTAGTAAAGTTGTGACACAACTTTGTTTCCTGTGCGTTCAGAGATTTGTGGTTATTGTCGAGTCTCCGACTTGTAAGGAAACTCAGAATTCCTGGAAACGATTCAATGTTTTTGTTCTCGTTTTCTGTTTTAATAAATTGGTTTGGTTGGTTCCAAACACCTGCGATAAGATGATGACATCCAGCTGAGCTAGTAAACAAACTCAAACTCAAAATCAATCATTTGCATCCCTGAGCTCAGCTGTGGACGTCGGATTCCCTCCTCTGCTATCTGTATGAATGTTCTTCATCACACGCACACACTTTGACTTATATTTTGACTTATATGAGCTTCCTTGGCGGAGGTCTGTGCTTTTCTAGTTTATTCATATTTACTGAGCATCCATATGTCAAAGTGTGTTAAAAAACACAAGGTCTGTCATTGGGTGTGTCCACATTGTTTTATATGACTGCATGTGTGTTAAACTCTCCAAACATTGACATATTAGTTGCAGACCATGTAGCCTAATAACAGCCACTATGCTGCCACCATCTATGAAAAATAAACATATAAACTCAATATTTTATTACAGGAAAAGCACAAAATGTTAATAATGCCTTTCAATCTCCTCCAAGCCTTTTAATTTGGTTTATCTTTTTATTTCAACTAAAATAATCTTTGTTCATGAACACAGAGTAAGATGCAATTTTTCATGATGTGTCCATGATGAGACACAGAGCCATATTTAGCCCTCTAACAAGGACGCTGAAATGTCGCCATCAGCTTCAGAGGCACGAGGGAAAGTGCCAAGTCAAGAGATCTGTCATCTATAAAAACAGGCGCACATGTCGCCACAAGTGAGGGGAAGCAGGGGAATCATAGCCCGGCAAGGCTGCAGCTACACAGAAACGTCACCAGGATTTCAGACGCATTTTAATGTCCACGTTGAGCTTGTTTGATTTGATTAAACATAATCAATAAATACAGGATCAAAGAGGATTTAGTACTGGTCCTTGCCTGGATCAACAGGAATGCTTACAGTTTACCCAGCCCGCTGTGCTGCACCATATAAATACTTTAAATTTAATTTCCCCAGCTGCAGGAAAGCTCTTCAACCGAAACACTGAGCTGTATAAAGGTGCTCTTTAGTCCTCAGACACGTATTGTCCCTCTGATGACTAAATGCTATTACGCTGAAACGCATGAAAAAGAAAATAATCCACAATACAGATTAGCAGCAGAAGGAAACAACCTAATATGTTTCATCTTAAAAAATAACCCTGTTATTAATAAGACAACACAATGGGGGGACAACACAGGCCGTGCTGAGCTGTCCGCCAGTGGAGAAGCTGTGGGACGTTCAGCTTATTCAACTTGCAGCTATTATAACATTAATGAAGTCAATGATTCAGAAGCAGACAGGAAGCAGCGACGAGTCTACCAGCCAATGAGAGAACAGACTGAACAAACCAGCTGAAAGTATGTACCCACTCTGTGCTTGGTTATGTGCCTTCTGGGACATCATAAGCCATCACACACACACACACGCACGCACACACACACACACATGCACACACACACACACACACGCGCACACACACACACACACACACACACACACACACACACTACACCAACCTCTGCATCCTTTTTGATGATATTTACTCTTGACTCCTGCCATTCGTTTAAGGAGCCGTCAGGCAGGAAGAACAAGATGAGCAGAGAGAGCACTGACTGGAAGAATGCATTCAGACAGATGGAGGGAATGAAAGAAGGGAAAACGAAGGAAGGAAAGAGAAAGAGTAACTGGATGGTAAACTTAGATATACTCATATTAATAGAATAAAATTGCCTTAAATAGCTTTTGTCCAGAAAATATGCTGCAACTAAATCAACAATTTGCTTTTTGATTATTATCTGAAGATGAGTTTAGGTAAAAATGTCGAATTCCTAAAATAATGATGTATTTAATAAAGTAGCCTTGCTGGTGATAAACTGTCTGTGTCTCTGCTCTGTCTTCTTGAACCCCCAGACGGTCGTGGCAGATGGCCGCTCCTACTGGTTCTGGTTCTGGTGGAGGTTTCTTCCTGTTAAAGGGGAGTTTTTCCTCTCCACCGTCGCTACATGCTTGCTCAGTATGAGGGATTGCTGTGAAGCTGCAAGTCAATGGCTCGATGCAATCTGCTGGGTTTCCTTAGATAGAAAACGTTTTAACTGATTGGAATAATGAACTTGTAAAGTGCCTTGAGATGACATGTGTTGTGAATTGGCGCTATATAAATAAACTGAAGTGAATTGAATTGAAACAGGTATGTTAAATGTGTTTGTCTCTGAAGCTCATTGAGTTTTTATAATGCACATGTGCACGAGTAGATTTAGCGCTGCCATGAGGAAAAGCTGTGTCCTGAGAAATCTTGTCCCTCAGGAGACGCCTCGGCCAACACACTAATTCACTGAATCTGAGAACTAGAAGGACTAAATTAGAGGAGAAAATAGACAGAAGATTTGAATTAATAGTTTTATATGAATTGCTCTTTTAAGGCATCTTTCTCTTCTTGCACTTAAACTCTTCCTACATCTTGAGCTTAGAGTCGATAGAAGATAACCATCCTAAAAGACAACAGACCAATTTCATTACCCTTGACTAGGTACTGAGGAGACTGTACTCACTCAAGTGTTCAAGAACGTGGCTGGGTTGTACAACAATTTGGTCACTAATGTGGGAAGGGTGACAGTGTGCTATATCTCCCAGCATCCTCACTGCAGGACATGTTTTTTGGCCATGGATATGAAAGAAACAAAAGGGAAATACAAAAACACCAAATAAATGAAGAAATGAAGATAGTTTTGTTTAAAAAGGAAAAAAAACTGAGAATGCTATGAACCAATCAAAGTCTGAGGGTGTCTGGAAACTTACTCTGCATTTATACCAGCGGACACACCCAGACAGGCAGACAGAGGCACAAGAAGGAGAGACAGAGCAGATTCACAGATAACACTGGCCTCTTTTCTCTGCAGAGGGTTTCTCCTGATAGAGAGGATTCAGCCAAGCCAGATGAACACAGCTTACAATGTAGGAGGATCGCCTGCCTGCACACAGGGAATCCTGTGGTATCGACACATTGGGACTCTGATGAACCCTCTGCAGCTCCAGAGGAGCTGTGCAGCTCATAGATCTGTGAAAGTCCCTGGATCTGTCACCGCCAGTCTGTGTAGGGTGCAGTCATGAACCCTCAGTAACTCTTCAGCGCGCTGTCAGCTCCTGGTTAGCGACATGCATTGAGTATGGTGTCCAGGTCTGAGATGATTGTCAGATGCTCTCATTAGAATCTTTTTTTTGGGATTGATTTAGTTACCTGTACTCTGTGCGTCTACACTTCTGAACTAAGTGGTCAGGGGTGGGAATTTGCAATCTGCCAAAATGACCGACGGCCTTCAGATTTATCTGTCACAGTTTTATAAACAACAGTCAATGGAAAATATTCGGTTAAAGCGACCCCTAGCCTTGGCTAACAAACAAGCTAACATAGCTAACCAACAACTGCAAGGTAATCACAAATAATAACAGTGGGAACCAGAGCTATGTAAAGGGCTGGGGTCTCTTTCTGCATCCAGGTTGCAGTGCATAAACAAATAATCCCTCCATAACAGGGGTTAGCGTGGTTAGCATACATAAAAAAGTCAGTTTTTATTACCTAGAGAACATTTAACTTAGGTTGAAGCTGACATTTACAAAAGGTTCCAAATATTTTCAAATCCAAGGTAAAACCTAGCAAAGTTTAAAATCTCAAAAAGATATAAATAAGTCATTCTGCTGTATTATGTTAAACATGGATGTCTCTAGCAGCCTGTAAGAAACGCAGACAGAAAACATAGTTTCCTTTTAAACAGCTTCTGACATCTCTGCTCCTACTCTAACTCCCTTTTTAACACGAAACTGAAAATAGCTGCCTTTGAACCTTCTTCCATCAGTAACAGCATCCACACTGAAGGGTGTTGTTGTCAGCAAGACCTGGTAAAAGATTGGATTTTTCGGTTTTCAGCCATCTGGTCACTAGTCAGGGCCAGTCAAGCTTAAAATGTTCTGATTGAGGTTACTGTCTGATTTTTCTCTGCACCTGTTTTTCATTAAACTCAACGCTGGATGCATTCACGCTGCAGTAGATAAACCTCACCTGACCCAGATCAGGGTGTCCAATACACTAAAGGTCACACAGACAGGTGGAAGCATTTTAATGACAGATGAGAGACAGAGCATCGATGCCCCCCGAATGGGATGATGCTCTCAGTAACTGAACATCCACTGTGTCCTGTTATCAACTTATTACTTTCTGTAACATAGAAAGTTCTCTTATATCAGATCTTCTGTTCCTTCTGTGTTTCTGCTCTGTCTTCTCAAACCCCCAGACGGTCGTGGCAGATGGCCGCTCCTACTGAGCCTGGTTCTGGTTCTGGTTCTGGTTCTGCTGGAGGTTTCTTCCTTTTAAAGGGGAGTTTTTCCTCTCCACTGTCGCTACATGCTTGCTCAGTATGAGGGATCGCTGTGGTTGGAGTCTGCATCAACGGGACGCAACCTCAAGTCAATGACTCGATGCAATCTGCTGGGATTCCTCAGATTAAAAAAAACGTTTAAACTGATTGGAATGTTTGAATGATTGAATTGAAATGACTTTTCTTCAGAATCAGAATCAGAAAGGGTTTTGTTGCCAAATGTTGGGAAGGTTTACAACATTAGGAAATTGCTGCGGTACTTTGTGCAAACATACAAGAACAAACAGACAAACACTTAAATAAAAATATAATATGCTAAACAGATTGATATATACATGAGTGCAGGTAACGATCGGTGCAAATCAGTCAGGTGCAAAAAACCATAATATGGGTCATGTAAGTGAGCGGGTGGTGGGAACAGTCTTAGGGTTATTGTTCATGAGTCCAACAGCAGAGGGGAAGAAACTGTTCTTATGGCGAGAGGTTCTGGTCCGAATGGACCGGAGCCTCCTGCCTGAGGGGAGCAGGTCCAACAGTCTGTGTCTTTTAAAGTGCTTTGAGATTAGATCTGTTGTGAATCAGCGCTATATAAATAAACTGAATTGAATTGAAATAGATCAGTTAGGAAATGTGGATTTTTTGCAACTAATGTGGCCTTTGCATTATTTTCTAATATAATGCTAGTTAGTTACACAAACAACCATTTGCCTCTCTTTGTGCATGTCTTTATACATACATGCATGCTTGTGAATGTTGGCGACTGAATGATGATTCTCAATCACTCCCATCTCTGGATCCATAACATAAATAACAATTAGAAGGAAATAATTAGTTCTCTAAACTGTCCAGTTCTGGTTTGAGCAAATAAAAACTGGACTAGATTTCTGTAAACAGACATACAGAAAATGTCAAAAGCATACCAGCTTGTTAGAGGAAGGTTTTTCCGTTGCGATTCCAAAAGTTTTCCTAAAGCGAAGACTGTCTGAATTTTTGCTTTGCTTTCAAAGTTTGCAGCACACACAGCTAAAGTCGACCACTAATCAATACAGCATCCTGCAGGCAGCGGTGTCCTACTCCTACTGGATTTCACTGCACCAAAAGATAGCTTTCTGGAAAACAGATTCTCTGCAGGCGCAGGCTGGTATGGAGAGTCTCTACAGATTGATCAGGTCCTTCTCTCTTCCACAGGAGACACACAGGAGACAGTTTTAAATTTACCGAAAGGAATTTTTTTTTTTTTTTCAAAGCTGGATGGCTTATGATATCAGACTGGGCTGCATCCCTGAGACTGTTGCTATGGTCACAGGAAGACATCACCAAAACGGCAACTCAAGATTAATTTCGCCTACTTAACAAGAACAAAACGAGATGAAACAACAACAATAGAATGAGACCCGACTGAGTGGGTTGCTTTGGTTCTGAAACCGTTTTAATCGCCACGCCTGAACACCGTCCAGTAGATGTCACATGTTGCCCAAACAGCTTTACTCCAGCTCTATGGTATGATCCACAATGAAGCCATTCAGTCCTGTGAGCTGTGTTTGCACCAGCATGCACTGATTTCCACAATGTATGCCACACCATGCACACACAGTAGAGCTCTGACATGATACATTTTCACCAAGCAGAGCAGAAATCGATGGATAATTACCACTTCTCCCCGGGGGGTAACAGGAGATGGTGAGCTGATGGTGCAGAGGTGGAAAAAAAGAGGAAGAAAAAAGCACACCATCTCATCATGCATTGATTTAGCTTCTCCACCCATGTTTACCGCCCTAACACCATGAAAGAGAAGAAAGCAGAAGGGGCGGAGCCTTTCTCTCCAGTGATGGCAGGCCGATTTACAACCTGTCTGTCTCTTTTGTGATTGAACAAATGTTACTAAGTGGCTTCATAAAAAAAAAAGACAATCAGATGTTGCTAAAAACGGGGATAGATCCTGCTGCAGATCCATTCTGTTCTGTAATCATATTGCCAACATTTTGCTTGTAACAGCGGAGGTAATATTAAAAACACTTTCCAAAAGTGTTTTTTTTAGAACATCTGTGGTCATTCCCACAACATATGAGACAGATGTTTGGGAGCCTCAAGAACTGCTTAAATTAGAAAGATTTCTTTGGAAGATAAAGTCAAGAAAGAGAGAGCTACAGAGGTCTGAATCCTCCCCGAACACGACAACAAATGCAGCTGAAAGCAGATATTTCCGAAAACTGAATGAAAAGACACATAACCATTGTTTCTCTCTGACATTAAATCACACTACACTTCTTCTGTTTTTGCTCGGTTTGGATTAAATCAATTTATATTTTGTAAATCTCAAAATAATGAGACATAATTCCTTGTTTCAACAATATCTGAACCAATTAAGAAAACCCAATGATTAATAAAAGACTAGCCTCTATTTGTTGGTGTTTTTCTATGTTAACGTGACGTGGAAGAGAAGCTGTACACTGACCATCCCAGCTGCCAGAGTCTATCATAGTGCAGATCTTCCAAAGTGGATTTAAATCAAGTGACACAACAGATAATATAGACACATACTCCCACTCTAATATTAATGTTTCAAATCTGATGGAGAATCTGTGGAGTGAGCTGGAGATGAGGGTGATGGCAAGGAGGGCTTCCCGACTCAAAGAGTTCATCACCAAAGATAAATCATCAAAATACCAGTGGAAAGATACAAACGGGTATAATGCCAATAAAGATTTCCACGCAGATATAAATAATTTTTAACAATGCCATTTTTTAAATAAAAATATAAACAAGAATAGATCAAATATATTTTTTTAACTGATGCTTTAAACTGATGCCTTACTTTGTTTTATTGTCTTTTGAGAGACACTGATTCTCATTTTCAATCAGAAACAAACTTGTGGGCGTAATTTCAAATCTAAATTTGCCCGGGGTATGAATCATTTCAGGCTTAACAGTATTGTTCAGAAACCTCTTCATTCTGCATAAAATGTGAAAAAATGGAAGGTTAAAGTGGCACTTTTTAGTTTAGAGGTGGGGTTATTTTTTAGAAGGTATTATTCTTCAGATCATACACTGGAAGAATGTTTGACTATTATGTGTTAAATGGTGATTCACAGCAGATTAATAACACTGCTCAGGAGATGACCCATTGCTGTGATGGCATCTCCTTCCTCCAGCCTCTGACTTCCTCCTATCGGAGTCTGATCTGCCCAGAAACAACACTAACAAGCCAGAACCAGAGAAGGAGTGTCTCTGTCGCTGCTTAGGCAGCCATCCAGAGACCTAGAGTGCACACACACACAGGGACGCAAGGAGCGAGCGTGTGATTGGGCCAAGGGGCAGAAAGAAAACAAAGAGAAGTGAAACAGTTTCAGTACAAAGAGAGCAAACACTCCACAGCAAGACAGCGGCGAAGTGCAGTCTCACTTTACTGCCTTGCTCGAGCACTACAGGCAGCAAGGAGACATGGATATTTGGCTCCCAAGCAAAAAAAAAGCCACAAGAAAAACACTGAAATTATTTTCTTCCAGAAAATGTTGGACTTTCAATTTGTATTTCCCTTTTCAAATATAACCAGGTGAGAATTACAGCCGGTTCTGTACAGCACGCTCGGCACCAGCTGGGACCTGGACCTGGGACCTTCAACCAGAGCAAACAAACGATACACAGACACAGCAGCAGCAGTATGGATGCCTACCTAGTGAACACCAGCACTCTCAGGTGCACCAATCTTTGCTCTTCTTTAAGATCTGACCTGTAGATTTAGACTCCTCCATGTTTTTCTAAGAACTGTAACAAATACAATCTCATCTATCAACAAAAAAACAAACAATTATTTAACAAAGT
This sequence comes from Valencia hispanica, assembly GCA_963556495.2. NCBI lineage: Eukaryota > Metazoa > Chordata > Actinopteri > Cyprinodontiformes > Valenciidae > Valencia > Valencia hispanica. Next base: position 3,184,597 of record OY747706.1, read on the forward strand.
CCATATAACAAAGACCAAAATCCCCAAAGGAGCTGCAGTTTGCTGCAAATGAGAAATGATTGAATCATCCCCATTTATGAATCAACAGATATGTCCCTAAAACGCCTTTGATTTTTACTAGAAAGTGCATTAAAGAATATGTTTGTTGCTGTTTATACAGACCAGGATAAAAGTAGAAGTCTTCAGTCGGGATGCATAAAACGAGCAGGAAAAGAAAATAAAGAGCTGATTTTTCAGTATTTGACTGAATCGGTCAGAACCAATCAAAAGAAAATCGGCCTGTTTTGATCAACGCCAGATTAACTGGTGCCTCTGTCTCTCTGCCAGCTAATGTGTAGCAGACCAGTAACCCCCATATGATTTTAAGGATTATGTTTTGTTTCAGCAAATATGGCGGGGTTACTTCTATGTGCAGAGATCAAATAATGAAACACACCGAAGGACTTTAGAAGTGATGTCAAGAGGATTCTCATAGAGACATGCAAAGATGGCTCTTTGCCCAGAAAGCTGAGCAGTGATGAGACATTTTCATTCCTTTTGACCCCAGAGGCGATTCCTTTTTCCATCTGCAGTTTGTTTGCCCCTGATAAGGCACCTCTCCTGAGAACGTGGAGAGGAGATATGATGTTATTGCGATGGCAGGTTTGCACACTGGCACTCGCTCTCGTATTCGCAGAGGTCTGGGACGGGAACATGGAAGGGACGACGTGTTTTAACGGGAACGATATATATCATGCAGGGAAAATATTCCCTCTGTCAGAGCCGAGCGCAGAGAGACGAGCAGGTGAAGAAACACTCCCAGTGTGGATGTGAACAGATCAGAAGAAAGAGCACAACAGCTCTGAGCAATAAAAATCAAAGTTCAAAGTTATGAAATAATAACTAATAAGTAATTACTGCTGATTTTGATAAACCTTCATTTAGCAACATTGCTTTTCTTCACTGATGCTATTTTAACTTCTTTCTCTAAAAAGGAATGCGTCAGTTTGAGTTGCAGTATGATCATTTAGTGTAAAACATGTCAGCTTCATGCTAGTTACACAAAAATCTAACAAATTTTGCTGGATGATAAATTGCCCCAGAAGTGATTGCAAAGAATGATATTACTGTCGTTTTGAGACCATTTTCAACAAATGTAATAATAATGCATGTACAACCTGTGAACAATCAATAAACGTTATTTTCTAAACATTTATCACCTCAACTAGAAGACATTTTTAATATCCAATATAAATTGACAAAACAACCAAAATAATAAAAAAATTATGAACTCTGTAAACAAAATTGCCCTTCAAAAAATGTATTCACTTGGCTCAGACAAGAAAACCTGGAGTTTTTGTAAACAAAAAGCCCAAACTAACAACTAAAACACTCAGTGTGAATAAAAAAGACGGATATATGAACCATATCTGCCTTTTTAGCTCCAGTCTCTTTGGTTGAAAGAGGGAGACATGCAAGGAAAACAAACAAGCATACAAATTGAAACTATCGTGGCTAGAAAAATTATTGAGCTCATTTGAATTTATCATACGATTTATTAGTTTATTGTGACTTGCCAGGATATTCTTCCAGCTGTAGTTTTAAAACTCACCAGCTAAACAAGGTTCTGCTTCTGAAGGCTGTACAAAAAACGTTTTTGTTCATTTAATTTTAATATTGGCTTCAATCAATCACAAAAAAGAAAGTTGTTAAAAAAGGATTCTTTTTGAATATTATTTAGCATACACTGTATATCAGTTCTGCGATGGACTGGCGACCTGTCCAGGGTGTAACCCCGCCTCTCGCCCCTTGACCGCTGGAGATAGGGACCAGCCCCCCCCCACAACCCTGCATTAGGATGGACGGGTATGGAAAATGGATGGATGGATTTATATCAGGTAGACTCTTATTATGTAAATGTTGAACCAAAGAGGGTTGTGCAATCTTATTTTTAAAAAGTCAGGCTAACTAAAGATGGCTGGAAGAGGACGAGGAGTGAAACGTCCCTCCTGGTGGCTACGATTTGCTGCAGAGTCAGTATGAAACTTCCTGCAGTAGGCGGGGCCTTCGTACCTGGAAAAACAAGATAACTGCGAAGGCATGAAATAGAAAAGGGGCAAACTGACCAGCAGAAAAAGGTCATGTTGATTGATGTGTGAGGAAAAACTTTGGATTCAACAAAACGGACCAGGATTTAAAAAAAACACACCTGGTGGAGTCTGCAGCAGTCAGCAACAAAAACCTGTTCAACTGCCTGAAATTTAAGATAACAGTCATCATTTTATCAACTATGAAAGAAAGGAAATTACATTGATCAAATAAATTCATTTAGATTTTTTACATTTTGTTAGTTTTTTTATTTACATTTGTTTGAAATTGAATATTTTTTTCACAATAGATTTCTGAAGTACGCTACACTACCAATATTATTTATGTTTATTATTTTTCATATAATATCCTCCGTTAGAATAAAGGTAATTGGTAATTTTAGAGGAAGGCTCAACAAGACAGTATCTGGGAAAACTAGAAGTTCCAAACGTTTGAAATATTGTTTTTAACCAACTGAACCAGTAAATCAATGGTGAGCTTAATATTTAACAAAAAATAATTATGATTACAATTTGTTCCAAGAGCTCCTTTAGTTTCATCTCCATGACTTCCTGTATTTTTTCACAAAAAGCCATTTTCCTTTTTTTTTAGGAAAGTAAAAATATAGAGGCTTACTTTCAGCCAGCTGACAGTAACGGCTCCCTAACTGGACTTTCTATTGGTAACCAGGCCACACCTGCCTCCAGCACAACCTTCAGCTTTCTGTCTACCATCAAATAATAATGCAAAATTACGAGATATTAGCCAGACGGCGGTTCGCTGCCAGGAGAGTCAGGCTGTCTCCTCAGCTTTAACCTTACAAGCATGAATGTACATAGAACCACATCTGAATGATGTAACCTGTTCAGTGCTGCCTGAAATACTGCATAGGCCGAGTAAAAGATGCTATCATGATTTTTTAATGTGGTTTTAACCGGAGAGGCAGCTGTGCAAGAATGTCACACAGAAAGAGCTCAGAGATACATATTTAATGTCGTCCTCCTTTAGTGTTGGGCTTGCAACCTTATAGAATAACTGTCTGCTACAAATCAAGATTTCTACTGATCACATGCTTTCTGTCATCTTAGTCCAAGGGAGGAAAGCTCAATACAGGTCTAGGAGGAAGGATCCAAAAAGCGAAGAAGCAATTAAAAGATATAATGGAGACAATTACAAGAAAGGGCTGCAAAGGGTGAGAAAAACATGTAAATGTGAAATTATTTTTAAATATTATAGATGACATTTTGTATTCTATCCTCTCTAGTCTCTGATCTTCAGGAGCACTTTAGATCTACAGCTCCACTAATGCAGGGTACTTGAAATATAATAGTCCACTAAATATTGCATCCATGAACTCCAAGCAATTGCAATCTAACTAAACATATTACGCATCTCTATTTGGCATGAATTTAACGCAGAAAAACTGCAGCAAGAGCAAAATGCATGAATTAACTTTGAGAGTTTGAATAAAAGACTTTTTGAATAAAAAAAAAACTGTTTTCAAAAACTACATTTTTTTGAATTAAAAACATGTAATTTGGTTCATAAACATTCTATGTTTTACAGGTTTTATCTTGATTCCAAAATGATTGAAAGTGACCCTTCCACCAAAGTTTCCAAAGTGGACATTTGTTTTCTACATGCAAAAAGTTACCCCTCTTCTTTCTCTTGGCTCTAGCTTAAAAATTCTGTCAGCATCAGAATCCAGTTATGATACAGATCCACGTCTCCATAACGAGCAGAAGAGGATCCGTTGTGGCAGCATCAGAATCCAGTTATGATACAGATCCACGTCTCCATAACGAGCAGAATAGGATCCGTTGTGGCTAACTAGCACTGTACATCAGGCTGAACCGGGTCGCACTAGATCTTTTTGTTGTCCGTCATTTTGAACGACGGGGTAAAAACAAAAGCCGGTAATAATTTATCTTGACCCGTCAATTTTTGAAATGATAACATCCATCCATCCATTTTCTATACCCGTCATTCCTATGCAGGGTTGGACAGGTCGCCAGTCCGAAATGATAACATATTCAATAGTATTTATTTATTCATATTAAATAATATTTCCTACTAACAACCTAAACAAAGATCTACACCAGGCTGTTGGCAGCGACCCGCTCCAAAGCCTCAGTAACTCTAAAAGGCGCCGTCAGCTCCAGGTTAGTGAGATGCTTGGAGTATGGTGTCCAGGTCTGACATTAAGCTCTGATGCTCTCATGGGAATCTGTTTTTGGACTGATTTAGGTACCTGAACTTTACATGCGTAAAGCTGAAAATTTCACCGAGTGGTCAGAGGTGTGAATACTAATCTGTAAAAATGGCCGGCAGCCTTCAGATTTTTCCGTGACCGTTTAAAAAAACAACAAAAAAAACGGTCAAATACGGAAAATATTCGGTTAACGCGACTCCTGGGCTTGAACTCACAATGAAACATGGTGGTGGCAGCATCATGCTGTGGAGACAGGGAAGCGGGTCAGAGTCAAAGATGTTCAGATGTTAGGGACGAACCCTAACAGACCGGCAGTGGGACCAGTAACATTAGGTTCTACTCAGGTGGGCATCACCTCCTCTTCGCCTGGGTTTTTTCTCTCTCCATAACCTTGAGCTGCAAAGTCCTGTCACATGGTGTTACTGTACAGATCCATGTATACATATTGATCACATGTAAAATCAAACCCAGCATTCCACATCCAGACTCAACAGAACTTCTCTGCATAATATGGATCATGAGGGCCCTTTTGGCTGAAAGATGACTCTGATTCTGACATGTTCTCATGTTTTGGTATCCTTACATCTCCATGAAACCCCCTCCACTAGTTCACTATAACCAACACACAGCATGTCTGGGATTTAATTTAAAAGTGTACAAGTTTCTAGATTTTCCTCAACAAAGACAGATTCTTGCAGAATGCCTTATTTATTAGGTCGCATAGTTCCAGAGTTTGGGTTTGGACTAGGCCTGCAGACTTCAGACAGAGCAGCTTCCTAGTTCTACAGAACTAACAGCTTCCTGCGTTTTTATCTCTATTCAGTTTGGAAGGTATTTCATCTTTTCACTCATATATTAGATCAAATTCGATAACTGGTCCAGTTATTTTCCTTTACTGGAGGACTGACCCTAACCTGGTGATTCGCACTTGTTCTTGACAGGCTCACAAGTTTACAGACAGCTGACCGCACTGCGTTCCCGTCCTCATCGGGTCCAAACCATCCCCGGTCCCGAACCCTTACCTCCTGTAGCTGCTCCAACTCCTTCTTGAGGGTCTCCTGATCGGTTTCCAGCTCCGCATATTTTTGCTTCAGCGCCTGGTTCTCCTCCAGGACGGCCAGCCCGCACTCCGCAGCCCTGATCTTCTCCCGGTTGGCCTCGGCCAGCTCCTGCGTGAGCCTCTCCACCTCGGCCCGGTACTGATCCACCGATTCCCCGCATCCTCCACCGGCGGCCATCGCCCCTCTTTCCGCAGTGTGTTTTTCTGCCCCCCGCCCCCCTGCAGGCCGAGTCGGATAGAGGCAGAGCCAGAGCCAGAGAGGCGGGCGGAGGCTGGAGGATGCTGAGAATCCACCCCTCCTCTTCTGGGAGGAAGCAGGGAAAATATCCGGGAAGAACAATCAGAACATGGCTCGTTTGGTTCTGATAGCTGCTCTATATGTTAATAGAAATGAATAAGTTTAACTAAAAAACCCCCCGATTCAAAACAAGGTCAGTGTTGATGACACAACTAAACCGAGGGCATTATTTTGTGCTTATTCATGGGTTGAAGGGCGCCATCTTTTGGTTAGTTTAAGACATGACCTAGTTTGTCTGTCCACGATGCTAAAGTTTTCACACCCCATTGACATTTTTTTATTTATTTCAATTCAGTTAAGTTTATTTATATAGCGCCGATTCACAACAGATGTTTCATCTCAAGGCGCTTTACAAGAAAAGTCATTTCAATACAAACCTTCCAATCAGTTTAAAAGTTTTCTATCTAACGAATCCCAGCAGATTGCATCTAGTCGTTGACTTGAGGTTGTGTTTTAAAAACACGTACTTGTATGCATTTTAAACTTTCTTTAATATTCTTGGTTTTCATGTAATATTTATATTAGCAGGACCCATTGATGTGGTTTAATAATATTGAATCCCCCCAAAATACATGTTTTATAGGAAACACAAGTGCAAAATTGTAGAGTAAAAGGGACATGGTTGTCCTTTGTTTCTTTATTCTATATCTGAGGATCATCAGGGCTGACCTTCCCTCCATCCAGGACCTGTAGAGGTCAAGGGTCAAGAAAAGGGCAGCTAACATTTCTGCAGACCCTTAACATCCTGGACACAAACTGTTTAGACTTTTACCTTCAGGTGGCGCTACAGAGACAGTTTCTTCCTCATGATGTCTCTCTGATGAACATAATGAACACCTTAAAGGGGACATATTATGCAAATGTCACTTTTTTCCCTCTTTTTGTATTCCATTTGGGTCTCTGCTGACTCTATGAAATATTTTTTAATGTGACGACAGGCCCTAGCCTGTCAAATCCCACCCATCAATTCCAATTCGATGCCATTTTCATGTGTGGCAAACCTGTAGCCTCACAAGATGGGTGGGCGTGGTCTGCAACCCTTAATTTACATAAAAATGATTTAATTTCAGTTCCTTTCAGAATGAGCTGTTTAGAGGGCTCCACTCTTGGTGCAAAGAACTTCATTAACATGTTTTATACATGTAGACCTGTTATAACTTGTTTAAAAAGAGGCATAATATGTCCTCTTCAACACCTTATTAGTCAGCCTAACCCTTTTCTCTTTCTTATAATAAAAATAAACATTAGCTACAAATACATGTAGGAGTTGTTTCTTTATTAATACTTTATTTCCTCTAAAGTTTAATATTTAGACATTGTGTCAAAGTCAGATTCTATGTTTGTGTATGCAATCATGGGCAGAAAAGCTGATTCAGATTCTGCTTTGCTTAGTCTCTGTTTTTATTTTTGAATCCAGAACCTTGACCAAAACTGAGCCTTTGTAACGCTTACTAGGATGATAGACGTCAGTGACCTTTGTTGCTCATATGTTCCTAAATGTTTTATCAGGGCCTGGTTTGTTGCTTTTCTCTTTAGCCTATTTCATGTTGTAAGACAGCTTCTATTTAACATGTTTCTAGATTTTCCAGGTTTGGTTGTTTCTACTGAAATGGAATGAAAATTTGGGTAAATCCCAGTTAACAGGGACAGTTATATTTTCTCAAAGAGCCAGGTTGGTTTCGATGTATAACTTTTCTGTCATCTTTTTGTGGATTTAAAGAACCCAAATGCAGCAAAAGTACAAAATAAGAATGATTTAATGACAGGAAAAACTCAGGAGGCTCTAAGGTGCAGGGGAAAACCAGGAAACAGACAGGAATGTTTGACAACGGACAAGCAAGTAGTGACTGAAAGGAAGCTGTTTAAATTCTGAGGAGGGTGTGAGGAATTGACAGAGAAACCTGAGGACCAATTAGTGAGAAGAAGATGCTGGTGAGGGCAATTAGTGAGACTGGGTCAGGAGCAGAGTGGCAGAGAGACAACAGGAAAGAGAAGAACGGCAACGGAAACAGAAAATTCTTAAATAAGAAACCAGAAACTAACTAAAGATGTGTCTAAGGAGGAATCTAAGGGGACTCAAGGAAACACTGGAGAACAGAAGGAAGAAATAAATTAGGAAACTATCTAAAGAGAAATAAACTAAGGAAACATAAATGAGAAGGAGGACACAAACAAAAGGTGAAAACATCCAAGAGCAAGAAGGGAAAATGAAAACAAGGAAGTGCCATAAAATAAAAACCAAAGAATAAATAAAAATGATAATTAAACCGAATAAGGAAAATAAATTCATAACTTCAAACACAAAACCTGAGAACTATGACATTTTCCCCTAATAAATGAACTCATGATTTGAAAATTATTTGTTGTTTTTGCTCTGGTTTTCTTTGACTGATATTAAAATTATTTTGATGATCTGAAAAAACAAACAAAAAAACTAGAGCAGTCTGCTACAAGGAAAACATTTCTTACAGCACTGTTGCTATTTGTACTCAGATTTATTCTTTAAACCTGATTGCATTTACGTTTAGTTTTACTCTTTTTGATTTATTCTTTGTGTTACTTCTTTTTTCTGTGAATTTTCTTTAAATATTGAAAGAAATCTGTATTTTTCTCCCATACTTTTGTTTAAGGATGTTGTAAGTTTTTCCTGGGTTTTTTTTGTCAGTGCAGAGAAACATTTTTGGCACCTGTGGAGCACCGGTCACATCTCCAGCAGTCTGCGGGTCCAACATGACCTCATCACAGAACAATTTTAATGCATTAAGTTATTTATGATAAGGGTTAGCCCACCTAGCGTTAGTTATCCATGTTAGTGGATTCTTGTGGTGTGGTTGGTCCACAGGGATACTGGGTGAGATGTGGTCGCTGAGTAGAACATGATATTGTAGTTTATAAAGCATGTGGGATGTTTCTCACTCTGGTGTTAAAGTTGGCTACTTTACAGTAAATGATAAAAATACAGGACAAAGTGATACTGCATAAAATGGTAGAGAAACTATTAACCGAACAAAATAAAATTTTCAGCTTCATGTTTCAGTATTTTTGCTTTTCCCATCAGTGCATTTGGTCCCTGATGTCTGAAAGTTATCTTTAATGAATTAAAATGACCTCAATATGATAAATTGTGGTTATACAACAGTGGTCAAGGTTTTGTGCTGCAAACTATTTCTGTCCTCTTTAGCTCTGCCTGCAGCCGGCAATAAATTTCTCACTCAGGCAGTAAAAAAAAAAAAAAGATATGACAGGGGTGAAAAGTTGAACCTTTCTCATAAACCTGTAATCAGTTCTGGTTCCATCAAATCAGTTGATGAATTGATCTGCAAAGTGGTGTTTTGCTATCTTTCTGAGGACTTGTAATTATTTACATAAAGCTTAATTAAATATGGAGATATGAGCTGTTTAGATCATTGTCACAAGAAGCTGAAACAGTTTTTTCTTTACCATAAGCTTATAAAATAAAATTAAAATAGCAAGGTGGAGAAACATGGCTGTAAATAAACAGACGTTTTCTAACATGCTCAGACGTTTTTCTGTAATATGAAGTGAGCACCTAGTTATAAAGATATTTCATTAGGTGATATTTTTGCCTTTGGACTGATCTGACAAGCCTTCCAAATCACTGAGCTGACCTGCGAATAACCTGGTCTTACAAGTCCAAATTAAGATAAGGAGAGGTTGTCAGAAAGTCAAACTGATGAACTTTTCATGGCACGGCTCTATCTTATCTTTTACAAGGAAGTGTGGCGTCACGAAAAAGGCTGAATGGTGGCCTCCATAATAACACAGCGGTTTCTGGTGAGAGACATGTTCCAAATCTTAATCCGTACAAATAACTCACATGGAAAGAAAGAAAGATGCAAAAATCATTTCAAAAATTCAGTTTATTGGCAAAAGCAAACACACTTTATTGCAGACATGCAGCCTTAAGTTACTTTGCATGTGCAGCACACAATGTAACATATTCTGAGAATTAACATGACACTTTACAGATTCTGGTTCAATGCTTCACAGTGATTTTTCTCTCATTGGACATAAAACAAGATTTTTAGAGTTCTGTTAACATTGTGAGATAATGAGGGGGCTATCGTTCTGTCCCGTACATGTCAGAGCAGAGCGTCCTGTGACTGGGGAAGTGGGTGCTGGTTGGTGTGGATCTGATGTACAGCTGGGACTGCACAGGTTCAGGTGTCCAGCAGGACAGCCAGCACATTGGTTCAAGAAGCGCTTCCTTGGAAGAAACACAGAAGGAAAAAAGAAATCATTTGCTTGTCATTTCACCCAGAAAACTACCTGCTGTGATCATGTGTTACCTTACCTCATAATATATCAGGGGATGACTGGCTGAACGTATATGCTGCCTGGTCATCAGCTCTATTTCCTTCAGTGTTTCAGTCTTTCTCCACTTAGCTCTGCGGTTCTGGAACCAAATCTGAAGCACAGATAATAAAATGTATTTTTATTGGAACATGACTGCTGCAAAGCAATGCAAACAAAAGCTTTAAAGGCATTACATAGAGAAGAGTTTAAGAGACGTGCTGCACAGCCCCGTCAAGGTCAACGAGCCGATTACAGCCGATGTCAGCGAAAATAGCAGAAAACAGAAAATCTGTGCATTTCATTTAAAAAGCACCATATTGTATTCATGCCACAAGTTAACCAAACATGGGTTGTTTAAAAATTATACATTTGTCTTACATCAGTACAAACTAATCTCAAGCATTTTAAACACGCATTTTAGGATAAAGAATACATGATTAGTTAACAAATGTTAGGGGAAAAAACTACTATATGGTATGGATAGATACTTAAATAGATACTGTATTCATCTCACAGAGAAATTCACAGTTCCAGCAGCTTAAGAGACGGAGGGGGCATGCAGGGTTCAGAAAAACAAAATACAAATAAATAAATAAATATTAAAATAATAAAAGTCTGGCAGTTGAGGCTTTTTTCAACCCTTTAATTCAGCTAATTATGATAATATTCTGCTTACAGCTAATGAAAATACAACGTTTAAGATTAGAATATTACACCAGACCAATAAACAAACACTTTCAATACAGAAAGGAGGGCTCAACTGTATATAGGTTGTCATTTTCTGAAGGCATTTTTAATCTGAGATAGGAGCCTCATTGGATAGGACATCATTTATTGAATATGACTATATATAATTTTGAAGCATCGTTTAATTTAGTGGCCCCCTTTTCTTCCTGAACCCAGAGAGAATGAGGACACATCAGCAGGTGTTGTACCTGTATTCGCGCCTCGGTGAGCTGCAGGCGGGTTGCTAACTCGTTTCTGGTGTCCACGTCTGGATAGTGAGTCTGCTGGAAAACGGCTTCCAGCTCCTGAACCTGGAAGGGGGTGAAAGTCACCCTGGTTTGCCTTTTCCTCTTCTGACCTGTAGATCAACAATTCTTTAATGTCTCATTTCTTGCATTTGCGTGTTACAGAAACATTTCAAGGTTATGTCAATTAAATGATTAAGTAATTATTAGTATAGGCATCTGGGGAATATGACCTCCAGGGTCACATAAAGGCAATAACAAGGTCAGCCTTCTATCACCTGAAGAACATTTCTAGGATTAAAGGACTGATGTCGGAACAGGACCTCGAAAAACTCATCCATGCGTTTATCTTTAGTCGGATTGATTACTGCAACAGCATCTTCACAGGTCTGCCTAAAAAGTCAATAAGACAGCTGCAGCTGATCCAGAACGCTGCTGCTCGTGTTCCTCACTAGAACCAGGAAAGTAGAGCACATCACCCCAGTTCTAAAGTCCTTACACTGGCTCCCTGTAGCTCAGAGAATAGACTTCTAAATACTTTTACTAGTTTATAAATCATTACATGGCTTAGCACCAAAATATGTTGAAGACCTGTTGTCACGGTACCAACCACCGAGACCACTCAGGTCCTCCAACTCTAGCCTACTAAACATCCCTAGACTCAGAACTAAACATGGAGAAGCAGCTTTCAGTTTCTATGCTCCCCTTATCTGGAACAGACTTCCTGACGAGTGCAGAGCTGCTGAAACTCTGAACTGCTTTAAATCGAGACTAAAAAAACATTTGTTTAGAATTGCCTTCGATTAAATGATTGATGTCATATGAATGAAATGTGTTCATGCTCTCTTGCTTTTTTTTATCTTTCTCTTGCTTTATTGTGTATCATGTGTAATGTGTGTTTCTTTTACTTTTAATTTACATTGTTTTTTTGTTTTGTTTTTAAATCACCAAATCATGTAAAGCACCTTGAATTACCCTGCTGTTGAAAGTGTGCTATACAAATAAAATTGCCTTGCCTTGCCTTGCCTTGCCTTGCCTTGCCTTGCCTAATTATTAGAGTCAGGGAAAAGGCCTTTCATGTACTCTGATCTAACTGCTGACTCCTCAGCTTTGAGGAGTGTTTGGTTAACCTTGCAATGAAGACTTAACATCAGAGGACTGAAGTCAGAAGCTACTTGCAGAGAGAAGCAGACATGATCTGGGCTGCGAGAGAGTTAGAGCGTTGGTCCAGACGGGCTCATGTACAAGACTGGCCGTAATAAAATATGAGAAATGCCAATCCAGACTCCAGCCTCATCCTTATGAAAGGGGGAATATATTTTCTTCTGCAATCATGGAGTCCATCCTCACCTCCTCCATCACCATGTGGTATGCTGGCGCCACCATCAGAGACTGCAGCGTGTTGTGTGCTCTGCTGAGAAGGTGATTGGCTGCAGACTCCCATCTCTGCAGGACATGTACACCTCCAGGACACTTGGGCGTGCAGGTGGGATCACAGCCGACCCTTCTCACCCAGGACACAGACTGTTTGACCTGCTCCCCTCAGGCAGGAGGCTCCGGTCCATTCGGACCAGAACCTCTCGCCATAAGAACAGTTTCTTCCCCTCTGCTGTTGGACTCATGAACAATAACCCTGACTGTTCCCACCACCCGCTCAGTTACATGACCCATATTGTGGTTTTTTGCACCTGTCTGATTTGCACCGATCGTTACCTCCACTCATGTATATATCAATCTGTTTAGCAAATTATATTTTTATTTAAGTGTTTGTCTGTTTGTTCTTGTATGTTTGCACAAAGTACCGCAGCAATTTCCTAATGTTGTAAACCTACCCAACATTTGGCAATAAAACCCTTTCTGATTTCTGATTTCCTATAAGACACGTTAAATAAATGATGCATTTATTTAATTCATGAAGACTCACTTTTAGGGTCTGTGGCAGATTTGGGAAACTCTTCCTGTCTTTTCTGTGGGGAAACTACCAACAGCGACAAGCTTTAACAGGAAAATGTATTTATGGTTACATTTTAAATCATATTTTTAATGGTAGATTTAAAACCTTACCTGTGCATGAGTGCTGGTTATGTGCCTCAGTGTTTGCTTTGATAACAGACCAGTTTCGATAAATCCGTTCCTCTTTTCTGATTGGTCTTCTTAGTATTTCTTCAATTGAGTGAGAAATGTTTTTGTGCTGCTGTGTTTCCCTCTCTTCATCCACACAGGACTGTTTTTCTCTGTCTTCTCTTGTCCACTTATCCAATAGTTTGTCTCCCATCATCAGAAAACTTGTCATCATTTGTCCCTTTGGGGTAAAAGCTGAAAATATTTAATCTTCTGTCAGTCTTTTTCCTGTATCTGAACCTCTGAAGGTAAACAGATTCTGCAGTGTTCCCTCAGTAAAAGGAAGACAATTTGGTTTCCTCCCTCCACAGGCAGTCTATGTTTGACCTGCATCACATGGTCAATATGGAGGTGGAGCATCAGTGCACAACAGAATATTTCCAGGAAAACCTCAATAATCACAGTGCAGCAATTAGAGACAGTTCTGAGTGTTTACAGATCTCACATAGGTTTGACCTCTCCATTTGATCAGAGGAATCATAACTTCTTACATTGCAGAACAAGCTGCAGACAAATCATCTACAAGCTTAATAGCTGGTCTGAATCTTAGATAATATTCAACTACAAAACACGTTTGCTTCTTTTTCTTATCACCTGATTTACTGCACAGATAATGTTATCATCTTGGCCTCTATGTGCCTTCTCACCCTTCTGTTCTCCTCTTCCATTCAGAAACTCAGGAGACTCTCGTTATGTAAAACAAAGAGCCCCTGATTGAGGAATTTGTCTCCCTCCAGTGGTTGTTATCACCAAAGTTTCTACGTTTTTTCAAGAACCATCAAGACATTTCCAAAATGATGCAGCAGGAGCTGAACTTTCTATTACCAAAAAGCATAATTCTTATTTATTTTGACTGTTTTTAAAGTAAAAATATCCAAGTTTAGAGTTGGAAAAATAAATACATAAATAAAAGTCCAGTGATGTCAGATTTCCACAGGGGAAAATCTAAACTGTCTCTCCAACCCCAACTTCAGAATTCAGTATTAGCTTTCGCATGTTTAGTCTCCTCTGAGTATTCCAGCAAAAATAAACAGTTTCTTTGGGTGTTTGGCTATTAAAAAAATTATTTATACACATAAATGCATGTCCAACCTCTTTAGGTTATATGTTCCTTTAGTGAATGCATAAAATGTGGGAAAATAGGCTGTTAAAAACTTTTATTGCAAATAGTAATTAATGTTGTTGAAGAGTACAAAAGCACACAGATCCTGGTTTTCTGACTTGCAACACAAACATGTTTGAGTTTGAAGAAATTCCTACGCCAGACTTTAGTTACAGTTAATCGGAAAATTATTCATCAATTCAGTTTCTTTACATAGCGCTGATTCACAACAGATGTCATCTCAAAGCACTTTACAAGAAAATGAGGTTCATTACAAATAACACTAAAAAACGGTGTTAATTTTAGTGTTAAAATAAATAACTATAACAAAGTAAAAGAGAATCAGAATCGGGAAGATTTTATTGCCAAATATGTGAGCAGATTCACAACATTAGGAAATTGCTGCGGTTTAAAAAAGAAATGGCATGTAGAAGATCATTTATATTCTCAAACATTAATAGAAAACGTTTTAGTGATGTAAAAAAAGCATTCCAACCTGTTTCTGCTGACTATTTTTGCATGTTCCTACAGGTACTTTGATATTTCTCTTTGGTGGGTGAAGATAAATAATTCAGGCTGGAAGTCCTCCTTGTTAAAATTACAAGGTACAAATTATATCAGGGATTATAATTATGTCCACCAGAATCTGTATCCCCCAGGTAACTTTTTTACTCCTTGGCCAAACCTCTTCAAATCCACAGAATTGAATGGTAATACTCCAAGGTAAATATATACCAAACCACTTGAAGATGGGATACTCACAGTCATTTTTAGGGGGGGATGCAATTTATATCAGGCACAATAATTCAGTCCGCCAGAATATGTATCCCCCTGGTAACCTTTATATTCCTTGGCCAAACCTTTTCATATCCACAGAATTAAATGGTAATACTCCCAGGTAAATATATATTAAACCACTCGAATTTGGGATACACACAGTCATTTTTAGAAGGGGATACAATTTATATCAGGTACGATTATTATGGCTGCCAGAATATGTATCCCCCAGGTAACTTTGTTATTCCTAGGTCAAACTTCTTCAAATCCCAGTTAAATGGTCATAATCCAAGGTAAATATAAATTAAACTACTTGAAGATGGGATACCCACAGTTTAGTTTAGTTTATATTTAAACTAAACTTTATTATAACCACCGGCCGCCACGCGCCGCTGCCGCCGCCCAGGCCGAACCCCACCACCAACATCCCAGCACCCCACCCCTGCCCCACGTCGGGGCGCCCCACCGACTGCCGCAGGAGACGGACGGCATCCCCAGGCCAAGCCTAGCCAGCACCTGGACACCAAGTTGTACCAGGCAAGGCAAGGCAAGGCAAGGCAATTTTATCTGTATAGCACACTTTCAATAGCAGGGTAATTCAAGGTTCTTTACATGATTTGGTGATTTAAAAAAAAACACATGGAATATAACATTGGAAATTAAAAGTAAAAGAAACAGACATTACAGATGATACACAACAAAGCAAGAGAAAGATCAAAAAAGCAAGAGAGCATGAACACATTTCATACATATGACATCAGGCGTTTACTCGAGGGCAATTCTAAACAGATGGTTTTTAGTCTCGATATAAAACAGTGCAGAGTTTCAGCAGCTCTACACTCGTCAGGAAGTCTGTTCCAGATAAGGGGAGCATAGAAACTGAAAGCTGCTTCTCCATGTTTAGTTCAAAGTCTAGGGATGTTTAGTAGGCTAGAGTTGGAGGACCTGAGTGGTCTTGGTGGTTGGTACCGTGACAACAGGTCTTCAACATATTTTGGTGCTAAGCCATGTAATGATTTATAAACCAGTTGGAGTATTTAGAAGTCTATTCTCTGAGCTACAGGGAGCCAGTGTAAGGACTTTAGAACTGGCGTGATGTGCTCTACTTTCCTGGTTCTAGTGAGGAACACGAGCAACAGCGTTCTGGATCAGCTGCAGCTGTCTTATTGACTTTTTAGGCAGACCTGTGAAGACGCTGTTGCAGTAATCAATCCGACTAAAGATAAACGCATGGATGAGTTTTTCTAGGTCCTGTTGCAACATCAGTTCTTTGATTCTAGAAATGTTCTTCAGGTGATAGAAGGCTGACCTTGTTATTGCCTTTATGTGACCCTGGAGGTTCAGGTCTGAGTCCATTACTACACCTAGGTTACGAACCTGATCAGTAGTTTCTAGCTGTATTAATTGAAGCTGTGTGCTGACTCTTGATCATTTCTCCTTGGGTCCAAAAATAATCACTTCAGTTTTGTTTCTATTCAGCTGGAGAAAGTTATGGCACATACATCCATTTATTTGGTCAATGCATTGATTTAGGGTTTGAATGGGTTCAGAGTCACCTGGTGACATTGTAATGTAAAGCTGAGTGTCATCCGCGTAGTTATGGTAGCTAATGTTATTGGTTGCTATAATCTTGCCTAGTGGGAGCATGTAGATATTAAATAAGAGGGGCCCCAGGATGGAGCCCTGGGCCCCCCCCCCCACATGTGATTTCTGTTCGTTCTGATGAAAAGTTTCCTGTTGAAACATAGAAGTCCCTGTTCTTTAGGTAAGACTCAAACCAGCCAAGTAGTGTACCAGAAAGTCCGACCCAGCTCTCCAGTCGTTCCAATAAAATATCATGATCAACAGTTTCAAATGCTGCACCGAGGTCCCACAGAACCAGCACTGTGGTTCTACCACAGTCTGTATTTATGCGGATGTCATTGAATACTTTGACGAGGGCAGTCTCAGTGCTGTGGTGAGCACGGAAACCAAACTGAAAAACATAAAAACGGTTTGTCATTGTTATGAAGCTATTTAACTGCTGAAACAGCTTTTTCAATAATCTTACTGATGAATGGAAGATTAGAGATTGGCCTGTAGTTCTGCATTAACGTGTTGTCCAGATTTTTCTTCTTTAGTAGTGGTTTAATAACTGCTGTTTTTAAAGCCTGGGGGAAGACACCTGACAGGAGGGATGAGTTCACTATTTGAACAAGATCAGACCCAATAACAGGAAGAACTTTCTTTAGAAAAGCTGTGGGTAGGATATCAAGACAGCAGGAGGAGGAGCTTAATTGGATAAGGATTTTTTTCAAGGCTGTTCTGGTTTAATTCGTGGAATTCAGACATTTTCTCTACATTGTTGTTGATTGGGGATGGCACTGGGTGTGGGTTCAGTATTGAGGTACAGATTGACCGTCTAATTGTTAGAATCTTTTCAGTGAAAAAGTTGCAAATTCATTGCAGGCCCTGGTAGAGTTTAGTTCAGGGGCTACTGTCACTAAAGGATTAGTTAGTCTTTCCACTGTTGCAAATAGGGTCCGTGCATTATTAATGTTTCTGTTGATGATTTCAGAAAAGAACGATTCCCTAGCATCTTTTATAGTTAGCTGATATCTATTCAGTCTCTCTTTGTAGATCTCACAGTGAACCTGGAGTCGAGTTTTCTGCCATTTTCTCTCGGCGCGTCGACACTCTCTTTTTTCACTACGTACCAGTGGATTACTTGTCCACGGAGACTTCTTTCTACCTGAGACTACTTTCACTTTAGTTGGAGCAATGGAATCCATGATGTCTGAGATTTTCGCAAGGAAATTATCTACCAACTTATTTACTGAGTTTAAGTTGGGAGATGAAGGGGATGTGGTGGAAGGATAAATACGTTTAAAGGTTTCTACTGAACTGTCCCCTAGAAAACGCTTTTTTATTGTGGTCTTACTGTGGCTGGATAATTTAGCAGAGATGGTACTTTGAAAGAAAATACAGAAATGGTCAGATAATGCAACATTAATTACAGAGATGTCAGAAATATTTAAACCTTTGCTTATAATTAAGTCCAGAGTGTGTCCTTTATTGTGTGTTGGTTGTTTGACATGCTGGATCAGGCCGAAGTTCTGGAGAGTATCATCTAATGTTTTTGCCTGTCTATCTTGGGGGTTGTCGGTATGGATGTTAAAATCCCCCACAATGATCAGTTGGCCATAGTCGATACATATTACAGAAAGAAGGTCATTGTTTGTTTATCTGTTCGGGCCTGTGGTGTCATCATGACTTGCTGTTTTTGTTCTCTGATATCCATGGGCGCCTCAAGGTCAGCTTTTGGGAGCAAGTGTTTTGCTTTCTGATTTTTACAAGAAAAAATGTTTGCTGCTAAGAGCCTTACTCCGGCCTTGTTCAGATAACGGCCTGCTTTGAACAGATGATTAGCACTTCCAAATACTTTGAAATTATTAATACATGTGAACGACTTCTCAGCTGATTGTTTCTTCAACCATTTATGGAGCATGCGGAGTCTGCTAAATCTTTCATCATTCCCTTCAGGGACTGGTCCGCTGATGAGGATGTTTACGTTAAGTCCATCAAGTCTCTGTAGGAGATCAGAAAAGTCTCTCTTCAGAATCTCTGACTGTCTCATCGCGATATCTGCTGATCCAACGTGAATGACGAGCTTTTCCAAAGCAGGATGTTGGTCCAAGATTTTTGGGATTTTTTCAGATATTTCTCTCATTGTATTTTTGTAGCAGCTATAAACTTTGGTATTCTTGCTACAAAAAGCCTCAATTCCATTAATTGATCCATCTTGTATGATAACAGTCTTTGCTGGGGGGGTTCTTACTTTGTTATGTGTCCGTTTGATGCGGCTGGGTTTCTCCTGGTGGCTTTGACTGGTCCCGGGGGATGCGTCATCTTTCGGGGAACTCAAGGCTGCGAATCTGTTTTTCAGCAGGATTCCAGGTGGAGAAATATCTCTTGTTTTTGGCTGAAACTTCTTTTGTTTACTTTTAGCAGAAGCGGCAGGTCTGGGTTCAGAGGTTTCTCTGTGCTGGAGTTTCTTTTGTTTTTTCTTCCTCGGAGAACATGCTGGGGTTGATGATTCCGTGCGTTTTAAAGCTGGCCAGTCTTTATTAGAGTGCGAAGTTCTACCGCTCAGGCACCTGTTGGCTGAGGGAGTAAACTTGTCCTGTGTTTTCTCTGTGACACGGTTAGACCGATATAAGACTGGGGTGCAAGGCTGTTCCTCCGTGTGTGTATTCAACGATAAAGTTGTGTCGTTTCCATAATCAGCGTGGAGATCAAAATTAATTTCCAGACGACGTAGCTTCGTTTCAATACCCTCAATTCTGTGGAGCAGTTTTTCAAAATCCTCAGCTGAGCAAAAAGCCATGTTGATGAGTCCATAAAAAAGTAATCCAAGAAGAGATCCGGTCCAATACAGTAACTCCAGGGGCTGGGTAGATAAAGTAACTTAGAAAAGGTTAAGAAAAGAAAACAAGAAAAGCAAACAGAAAATAAAATAAAGTGAACGGATCTGGAGAGAGACAGAGAGCAGCTGCTCCTCCTTCAGCACACAGTTTGTTAACAGCGTTAACAGAAAATGTGCAATACTGACCTCCAGCTCCTGAGTCCTCATCTCGCGCAATGCAGAGCGCTGAGACCAGGCATCCAACAACACTGAGTTCCTTTAAATCAATGCAAACCTCTTCTTTTTGGAACTGCATTTGATCAATAATAACCGGAATTTCACTGATTTAGTCTGTATTTATTACTTTCCTTTATTTTGTTGGTTTGATGTTTTCATCATTCAAAGCACTTTGAGTTACCTTAGCTGTTTTCTGGTATTAGCTCCACATTATAGTCATTTTGCTTCAAGGGTACCATGTGAATAGTGAAAACAAAGTTTCCTCTGAGTATCACGAAAAGGCAGGCCAAGTATCACCAGAGGTACTTGTACCACAGTTTGAGAAGCTAAGATAAAAATGCATAAATCACATTGATTAGTTTATGCTACGTCTCAAAGAGAGTTAGAAATGTTTTCGAGCCATCAGGGTCACAGTTTAACAGGTATTTTAACAATCTGCTCAAGTATCTTATCTGAAGAAATCCCTTCGGAATACTGAACCTGATAAGCATCTTTAAACATTTTAAAACATTTATTTTGGAATCCAGGTACTTATCAATTAACAATCAGCTAAAGAGTAGCTTATTACTGCAACATCTTCCCACAGAATGGGGACAGTTTGTTGGTCGAAGAATGTGATTCACATGTCTGCAGACGGTGGAGTCATGAGTAGCAAAAAGGGCAAAAAACAAAAAACTAAATTGAACAATAACAAGAAAATGAGGCTAATAATTATCATTAACAGCAAGTTTACATTTAACTCTTTGTAGAGCCACAAATTGGTGTAAAAACCGAGTCACTAGATTATAAAATATGCATTTATTAATATAAATACAATCGGAAGCTCTTTTTAAAACAAAATGATTATGGGTCAAGAGTTAAAAATGATTTTAATAATTATATTTGAGTGTCCTTGGAAGCTTCTCTGGGTCTGACTGGGTGCTGGGATCCGGACACTTACTGGATTGTTTCTGACTTTAGCTGAACTATTTAACCCTGGTTTCACCGTTCCAGCGTTCTGGAAATATATCTAAATCTTTAAAAGAGCCCCAAAAACAGGAGATTCTTTTAATGTAACATAACTTAAAGCACCGACAGGACATGTGAACGATCACCCTGTCACACCCTCTTCCACAGATCAGTTAGAACTGACTCAACTGTTTGAGGCTGATTCATAAATCAAATGGATTCTTTACAGTGGTCGTCACAAGATCCCAAAACAATAGCTGACGATTGGCAGGATGGGATGCATCAAGTGTCATTTCCCCACAAGACGTGGTGGATAAAGGAAAAAATACTAAATCAGAATCATTTAACTTGGTAATTATGACGCGTCAGCTTCCTGCAGATCCGTAACATTAAAAAAACTCAATGTGATTCTCAACCACAAGCAAAAAAAATACAGTTAAAGCTATTGTTTTCCATATATTGATAAATTTTTGTTTCAATTTCTCACAGAAAATGTTTTTTTTCTTTCACACTTGAACATTCCAACTTTTCCTCTTATCTTCAAAATGCAAAACATGATATTTTTTTGGCAAAAGTTTTCCCATCCACCCAGTAAAATTAATGCAATGTGCCTTTCATGCAACTTCATTATGGAAAACTGTCGGATTCACATTTAATATGAATTAATCTTTGCAGCCACGTGCCATAATTAGCATCAGTGTTACAGTCAGATGGATCAGATGGTTTTTAAACAGGTTGGAGTTTGTCAAAGAAATCATGAGAAAAAAATCCCATTATTTAATTATTCATTAAACCTAAAAACTCCCTCTCTCCCCATCATCTCACACTTTATTCTGGAAATGGTAAAAAAAATTCCCAAAAAGAAATAATAGGAGTAGTTCTTTAAAAGTAGCAGCATATGAGGCATAATAAGCTCATACTGTACGTGTTGTGTGAGTTGTTTTCAGTCCAGCAGCACACGTTGCTTTTATGCTTGTTAAAGAAAAGCAAAACTATATTGCAATCTGTGGCCTATTGACCAACAAATCCGTTTTAATTCAGTTTTTGATAACGTATCACCAGTATACTGACAAGGAAGTATATTTCTTTTAGTGTACAGTTATTGCAATGTAGCAAACAACTTTTTTATTTCCCCCAAAAATCTTCTTATATATTTATATTTTAAATGTCTTCACTGAGAGCAAAGTGGAACCAAAATCTCTGACTGGCTTTGTTTTTTTTGCAGCGTACATTCAGTGGGTCAACATTTTACATACTTAATGTTTTAGGACAATTCTTCAGAGTTCAGAATATATCAACTGAACTAGCCTGCTGTTGTTCTTGTAGGGATGTTTCAGAGAAATTATACTCAGTTTTCTCCCATTAAAAATATATTCAAATGGTTGTTGTTATGGTAAGATATTTTAATTATGAGATAATTGATCTTTGATCCCATTTCTTATGAATATTAACAGTAATTAACAGTGATATAATCTATAAGTAAGTATTTATTCACCTACCTTCAACCACATACTGGCTTCAGTGACATTTTTAATCTACAGGAATTAATATAATAAATCTGCTTCAACTCTTCTGAAAATAGATTTAGGACAGTGTTTCTGAGCGTTTTATACCGTTTTTGTAGGTGACCATTTGTAAAGTCAGACACTGATGTTGGACTGGAAGGCCAGGTTCACGGTCTGTGCTCTAACTCATCCTAAACGTGTTGAGTTGAGGTAATGTCAGGACATTTGGAGGCCGGTGAAGTTCTTCCACACTAAATCCGCTTATCTTTGCCTGTACGGACCTCGGTTTGTGATCTGGAGATCAGTCATGCTGGAACAGGAAGGGGCCATCCCCAAACAGGCCACATGAAGTTTGGAGGTCTACAGACACTTGATGGCCTCTATGGAGTATGTTCCTCAGCCTCCGCTGGCCTAGTTCTGTAGTTTTATTTGAGCTACGACCCAAGAGCTGAGCTGCTATCATTCCCAATGGCGTCCTGTTTGTCATAATGCAAACCTAACAGCTGAGATATTTAGTGCTGAGGAAACTTCACAGGAGGTTAAATGAGACTCAGCATTTGTTGAGACATCCTCAAACATGATTTGCTCCTCTTAGAAAATATAATCATAAATTACTATAACATTGAATATTTACTGAACATTGTGGTCACCCCTGCAGACAGACGCTGCACTTTAAACAGTACACTAATACACTGTAACGTGCGATATATTCATACAGGCCACTTAAAATTTTTAATTTGCAGTTATTTTTTCTTTTATCTCTTATCCTATTTCTATATATTTTAAGAGTCCACAAGCCAGCTCCAAGACCCATCCGTGGCCCGTTGCCTTAGCCGCTCAGCCGCCCTGTGCTCGGGGTAACTTTAATCCACGCCTGGAGTGCGAAGTTTCCCTAGTTTGCCGCTCCCTGACCACCGGCAACCTGACAGGACAATGACAATAAAGATTCTTGTATTGTATTCTATAAATTTTCCCCTTTAATTAGTGTTTTAGTCATGTACAATCCTCTTCACCTGAGTTGATGGCTCCCTAAATGTGAAAAACAGTCACATGCAGACAAACCCACCTCTGCAGTTCGTAAGCTGCATGTAATTTCAGTTTTCCTAAAACTATTCTGTTTGCAGCATTTCTTTAACTTCATCATTATTCTGAAGAAGCAGGAAAAGACTACTGGCAAGTTGCATTTTCATACTGCATTTCGCCAGCCTTATCTGCTGGTTTTCTACAACTTCAATAAAAGCAAGGAGCATAACTAGCTGCTTTTTCACGTCTGTGCTGCATGTGCAGTAGTTGTGTAGTAGACTGTTGTCTGCTTTGAACCATTTGCACCTGGCATAAACAGATTTCTATCCCCTTATTATAGTGACATGTCTGTTTTTATGTGCAAATAAGTGTCTTAAAATATGTTAATGCAGAACTACAGGCCAAACTCTAATCTTCCATTCATCAGTAAAATTACTGAAAAAGCTGTTTCAGCAGTTAAATAGCTTCTTAACAATGACCAACCGTTTCCGTTTGTTTCCGTGCCCATCACAGCACTGAGACTGCCCTCGTCAAAGTTTTCAATGACATCCGCATAAGTACAGACTGTGGTAGAACCACAGTGCTGGTTCTGTTGGACCTCAGTGTTGATCATGATATATTATTAGAACGACTGGAGAGCTGGGTCGGACTCTCTGGCACAGTACTTGGCTGGTTTGAGTCTTACCTAAAGAACAGGGACTTCTTTGTTTCAATAGAAAACTTTTCATCAGAACGAAGAGAAATCACATGTGGGGTGCCCCAGGGCTCCATCCTGGGGCCCTTCCTATTTAATATCTCGCTAACCCAGATTATAACAATCAATAAGATTACTTATATTACATACATTACATAACTATGAAGATGACACTCAGCTTTACATTACAATGTCACCAGGTGAATTTGAACCCTTCCAAACCCTAAGCGAATGCATTAAGCAAATCAATGGATGGATGTGCCATAACTTTCTCCAGCTAAACAGAAACAAAACAGAAGTAATTAATTTTGGAACTAAAGAGGAACGATAAATAGTCAGTATACAGCTTCAGTTAATCCAGCTAGAAACTACTGATCAGGCCTGAAATCTAGGTGTAGTAATGGACTCAGACCTGAACCTCCAGGGTCACATAAAGGCAATAACAAGGTCAGCCTTCTATCACCTGAAGAACATTTCTAGTATTAAACAACTGATGTTGCAACAGGACCTAGAAAAACTCATTCTTGCGTTCATCTTTAGTCGGATTGATTACTGCAACAGTGTCTTCTCAGGTCTGCCTAAGAAGTCAATCAGACAGCTGCAGCTGATCCAGAACGCTGCTGCTCGTGTTCCTCACTAGAACCAGGAAAATAGAGCACATCACCCCAGTTCTAAAGTCCTTACACTGGCTCCCTGTAGCTCAGAGAATAGACTTCTAAATACTTTTACTAGTTTATAAATCTCTAGAATTGGAACCAAACATGGAGAAGCAGCTTTCAGTGTCTATGCTCCCCTTATCTGGAACAAAACAACTTGACTGCAAAGCTGCTGAAACACTGAGTTCCTTTAAACCAAGGCTAAAAATGCATCTTTTTAGAGCTGCCTTTGATGAACAATAGCTAGAACGTCATAACTGTAGTATGTCTTAATGTTCCATGTCTTCAATGTGGTGTTTTATGTTTTTATTGTTTTTTTATTGCTGCTTTTTTTATCCCCTAATCATGTAAAGCACCTTGAATTGCCTTGTTGCTGAAAGTGGACCATACGAATACATTTGCCTTGGCTTCAAACAGCCTATCCGTGACCTCCAGTCTGACTTTTATAAGATGTGATAAGCCAAGGAAATCCTCTGAGTGAAAATATTAAAAACCACAATGGTTTTTATGCCAGAAGTGTGACAGTGACTTTCCTCCTTTTGGACCATTTTAATTAGGTAGATGTGGGCTCCTATGAAACTCAAAATTAGACTAATAATGTAATAGAAGTTAATGCTATTTGGAGGGACATGGAGAGGTACGGTAAATTAGGAAATTAGGTTATCGTTTACAGAACTTTTACAGCGGCCCATGAATAACAGCCTTGTTTTGTGTGATACTTTACCAGCACGTGATGATCATGGAAGTTTGCCCCCTAAAAACAAATATTTGTTGTTAAAATGACAAGGAAAGTAGAGCAGTTTCTCACTAACCAACAGATATATAATGCTAAAAACAAAAGGCCTTTGAAGGGATATATTAAATCTGTTTAGGGTTTTTCAGGTTCTGAAGTGGAACAAATTTATCCCCAGCAGCAGCAGAATAACAACAATAATCCTGAAGGAAGTGAACAAAAAGGATCCAAGTTACATTTTAGTTAAGAGATTCTCATTTTCCTCTCATGTTTCACTTTAATTTTGCTCCTCGAAAAAAAGTTCTTTAGCTTTATTTGCTTGTGAATCACGGGCCTCAAAGGCTTCTTCTTATGAGATTAAGGTTTGTTTTACAGTGAGAAGGACAGAGTATCTCCAGCCTGCCAAACGCTGGTTGGTCAGCTGCTGCTACTGTTGTAATTCGGTTCACATGAGCGCTCGGTTGGACCTATTACAGTCAGCACGAGCTGCAGTCCCATGTCTGAAATTTGCAATTTTACAGCAGGCTGTCCACCCCGCCCGCCTGTGCTCCCACCTCCTGGCTCTCTGTCAGATGCTTCAGTCCGGTCCTCTTCCTTTTGTTTGGCCTCCTCTTCTTTCTTTTCAAACTTCAGGGTAACTAAAATAAACCTGAGCTGGTAGGTTGAAGCTGACATGACCTCGGAGAAGGAAAGCAATGGACTCGACAACTATGCCTTTGCGGTGAGTTTCATAATTTTACTAAAAATGAAACATCTGGAAATCTGGAGATGAATTTATTTACTTATTAGTAGGAATGTTTTATTAAATCTAGTTAAATGTGTTAGGGTTGGGATTTTTTCATGTCTTATCTACGGAGTTTGTTAAAGCCAGGGTTTAAATTAAACCTTACATGCTGTCAACAGCTGGAGATGAAGGGAATAGCAAAAAACGGAGAAAATAAAAATGCAAAAATCAATTGATCTAATTGTCTTTTTGGGCCTTCAAGCTTGAAATAAAAGGCAAACAAAAGCTTAAAATGTTTTTCTTCCCCTTTATTGAACTGTCAGAAAACAAGTCCTAGAGGTTCTTTGTTACCAAGACGTAACGTTTACTTCCCTTTCACTGTCCTGCCTTGGGTCTAATCGCACGAAACAAAGGAATTTCTGCCATATAAAAACATTTGATCTACATTTCATGTAGTTTATCAAGATGGGAATGATTGGGGGCATTTTGTGTCCAAACACTCACCCCTGCTTCTTTACCGACTTCTTTCTGTGTTTGTCTGACCAACTGAAGCTGGAAGGACGTTTCTGTGATCTACCTGAAAAACAAGAGGACCTAGACTCCTCAATTGATGAAGACACAAACAAACTAGCCTACTGTGTAACGGATGTTCCCCCCTGGTACCTCTCCATCCTCTTAGGGACACAGGTATGTCAGTAAAAGGGTTTAGATCAGTTTTCATGCCACATGGTGTCCTGAGTTACCTAACAGTCTAAATAAGAGTTGCAGTTAGATTGGCAGGCTATGTTTTATTCATAAAGACTGAAAACTGAAGTTTTCAGTTTGTGTTTTAATGAAATCATTTTACTCTCGATCCTTAAATGTAAAGATGTTCCTCCTGTTTTCTCACAGCACTGTTTAACTGCATTTGGCGGCATCATCGCCATCCCGCTGATCCTGTCCCAGGGCCTGTGTCTGCAACATGATGGCCTCACACAAAGCTACCTCATCAGCACCATCTTCTTTGTTTCTGGAATCTGCACCTTGTTGCAAGTTACCTTTGGCATTAGGTAAGGACTGAGGAGGAGGACTGTAGTCAGACCCAGCAGTTCTATGTCCCGTTGGTGGTACGTTACATACTTCCGGCCCTTTCTATGTACTAATATATATTAGCCTTGAAGCCATACTCCAGAAAATTTCATGATATTTGCTCTCTGTCGCCCTCTTCAGGCTTGCCGCGCAACATCACTGTCGCAAAATCAAATCTCTCTGTCGCTCATAAGAGGCATGTTTCAGTGGCTGCTTTCCAAATCGCTTGCCCAAACAACAAACAAGCGCCGTTCGCAATTCAACGGTAACAATCGGGATAATTTAGAGTAAAGATCTCACAGCTAGGTATTTAGTTTGTGGGGGAGGTCGGGGTAATTGGAAAAAAAGTGGGATTAGATACAGAGAACGTCTGAGCGCTACGTAGCAAACACCTCCCGACACTAGAATCAGCCGACATCTTTAGGTGTTTTTAGGAAAAATCAAACAACAAGAAAAATATAAATCACTGGCTTGACAAAACCAAAAGAAAAAAGTTTGACTTATATACTGAAATACAGCGACTACGCCGGAGTTTGCAGGTTTATCTACAGAACCGAGTCTTACACGTTAGCATCACATTAGCCTCTAGATGGCTAACAGAGATCGACTCGGTTGTGTAATTCACATTACTATTGTAAGGCATAGCGTGCAAACTATGTTCACCCACCTCCACACATTGAATAAATATCTTTCTCAGGACTGTATAACAACATCATGCCAGACCAAACACTATAACCCCGGTGAAATCATTGATTACTTATCTATCCATTAGCAGCACGGCTAACTCGGCGTCCGTAGTACATGACGTTCGTTCCAAAAGAACTCTCCAACGCCGGCCCAATATTTACTCTGGTCAATGCTCTCTCTCTCACATTCTCTTTTTCTTTTTCTAGCTTTTTCTGATATGGGATTTCTCGGTCTCTTTGGTGGATCAGCATCTCTACAGTCCCTAAACAGCGAGGCCGTATGACTCTGCTGTAAAGCAGAACTCAGTCGGTACTTCCAGTGGCGGGCTGCCGCTAAAAAGTTCTATATTGCAGAAAAAAGCCAAGGACCCCTGTAAGGTGGTGATAACTCTAAAAATGAACATAATAGATAATAAAATTCCACCATAACTTTTGAAAAAAAACCCATTATATTAAGGTGTAAAAGTTGCGGAGCATGCCTTTAATATCTTTGACAGAACAGAGCCATCTCGAAAAACGGTCCAATTAATGTCTCTCAATAAAATAGCTAGTCCACAACAAGTCTTACAACCACAATCCAAAAGAATCAGTCCCTGAAAATCTTGAAAATTTCCATCCATGTATATATTTATTTTTACATAACTACCATTAGCATGCTCTTATTAGCCTAAAAATAGCGCAGTGCCCTTCTTCTTCTTTGTGATATTTATTGGCAGCTGGCAAACAACAAATTGGTGCCTTACTGCCACCTACTGGAGTGTTGACCAGAATGTCACTCAAGGTTGAACTTGCCTCTCTAAGACTGATGATGTGTTAGCATCGTCCCTGCTTGAGCTAGCTTTGCTCTTGTTTGCTCTAATGTCCATTTTGGCATACAACCGCATTAAAGTATCTTCTTTACTGTTATGTTAAGCGGGCAGAAATCAGAATGCTCCGTGTACCGGCTGAAGATGATCAGCAGGATTTGTTTGATGTATGTTTTTAGGATACTCTGAGATGTGTTGGTGTTGTCTGCTAAAGGGTTCATTCATCATGCAGAGCGCTGGAATGGTATTTTTCCTTTTGCTGATTTTTTATTTTTGCTTTTCTGTCACACTTTAATGTTCCAGATCAAAGAAATTTTAATATCAGACAAAGAGAACCCGAGGAAACGCAAAAAAGCAGATTTCAAATACTGATTTATGAATGGAAAAAGTTATCCAAACCAACCTGACCCTATGTAAAGACGTTTTCCCTTCACAGCCATTAATCCTTAAATTCACTGCATTTGACCAAAGTTTTGAAAAGCTGAATTCAGGGGTTCAATTTTTACACGCGCTAGTTCAAAGTTCAGTTCACACATTTTCAAATGAACTACTTCAGCTCATAGTCCATGACTCACATTTTTAAACTAAGTTTGCTCCGAAAATGAACTAGTTTATTGGTTTTCTTTACTAGTATGTTGTGGCAAGGAGAGTTATTACCCTCAGAATACTGGCATTGTTCCAATTGCTGCCACCCATTCAGTCCACACTCGTACCCAGCTGAAGCTTTTACCTCCACGGTATATTCTCAAAAACATTAAGAAAAACCTGCTGTTTGAATGGGTTTTTTAAATAAAGAAATATTAAACAACCTGAGGTTGGAACCAGGCTGAGGTAGGAAGCAAAGGATGTACTTCAAAGTGCAATATTCAGAATGCAAAACAAAGAGCAATGCAGCAGCGGCATTCGTTGGAATTTGCTTCGCAATTTGATGCGGTGCGACTTGTTGACTAGTGTTGGCAGATTTGATGTTTCCCTCATATTAAGGCCCGTTGTTAACAGCATAGGCATTATAAAGAGTAGACGCTGCATCGATCGCTACTGCCCACTGTTTTAGACTTGGTTTTAACCGGGCGAGTTCATTAACGATTGTTCAATGAACTCGTTCAGGCACAACACTGACTCGCCATACCCATGCCTGCTTACTTCCAAACCTGTAGATTCAAGAGATCACTCAAGTTTAACCTTTATGTCAACATGAAGTTTGATTAAAGATCTCAAAAACAACACATTATCTAAAGAGATTCAAGAAAAGATGAGAAACAAAGTAATTAACATCTGTCAATCTGGAAACGGTTCTAAAACCGTTTCTAAGGCTCTGGTACTCCAGAGAACCTCAGTGGAACCATGATCCACACATGGAGAACACCGGCAACAGTGAGGAACCTTCCCAGGGGAGGCCGACCTACCAGAATTACTCCAAGAGCTACTGATCCAGGAGTTCCCAGAAGAACCCAGAACAACAGCTCTGCAGGCCTCACTGCCTCAGCTAAGGTCAGAGGTCATGATTCAACAAATAAATAGGACAGAGATTACCTCCGTGGGAGAGTTCCAAAAATAAAACCACTGCTGATCCAAAACAACACAAAGACCCGTCTCACATTTACCAGATAAAACATCATGATGATCCTTAGACTTCTGTGAAAATATTCTGTGGACCGGTGAGACAAAGTGACCGTTCTGGAAGGTGTTGGTCCTGTTATATCTAGTAAAGAAAAAACAACCTAACATTTCAGAAAAGAATATCATGCCTGCAGTCAAACATGGTGGTGGTAGTGTTATGGCCTGGGATTGCTTTGACTTGCTGTTATTGATGGAAGAATGAATTCTGCTCTCTTGCAGGAAATCCTGAATCAAAATACCGGGCCATCAGTTTGTTTCCTTAAAGTCAAGCAGCCTTGGGTTCTGCAGCAGAACAAAGATCAGTTATCAGCTTTGGGGGGGAATTACTTTTTCAAACAGCGCCTGTGTGGTTTGGAAATATTTTTTCTATTAATTAATGAAATCATCATCTGAAACCATCTTTTTGTACTTACTCAGGTTATCTTTGGTATTAAAATGTAACAATCTAAAAATTTTAATGTGACAGAAAAGCGAAAACTGAAGAAATGTGTAACCTTTTTTTGCACTGTATACAGAACTGAATGTCCCAGTTTAGTTATGCCAAGTAAAGGCGATATTAAATATGGTGTAAAAGCTGTTTTTGTCTTTAAAAACTACAGATGTAAAATGTGTTTTCCAACTCTGAATGCTGCAGCTCAGCTTTCCTGAATCCTGTCGTCACAGCTGGATTAACCAAGGAATTTCCATCTTATTATGTTCGGAATCTGGTTTCTGCTAAAACCCACATTCTCCTGGCTTAGCACCACTGATGCTTTCTTGTCCTTTCCTAAACATTCAGGAATGAGCTGGTAGGAAAACATTGTGTTCTGCAGGCTTTATTTCACCAGGCTTAGCTAAAGAAAACGTGTCCTAATATCTGTCTGCCATTTCTCATAGGGATCTTCAGCTCCTTCTATAACTTCCTGCATGATACTGATTCACAGGCTTCACTGGAAAGTCTGATGTGAAGCATTGATATGAGCGGTATAAAGACAATAATTAGCAGCTGAGTGCTTTAACCTGCTTAACCTCGAGTCTGTGTGTCTAATTGGACATTCACTCTGTAGCTTCACATGATCTAAATTAACCGTGTTCACACATGCAACAAATGGAGACTGTTGGTTCAAACACAGACGGGAGACGTTTCCACAGATTTCTCCGCCTTGCCTTCCAGTCTAACAATGTCTGTTATAATAATCTCAGACATTAGTAGCATTTTGTTTTTCAGTCCAATAATCCTTCGGCCACCTTTCTCTCCAGACTGCCCATTCTTCAAGGTGGAACATTCACGCTGTTGGCTCCCTCCATGGCGATGCTGTCCATGCCAGAATTTACATGTCCTGCTTGGACCCAAAACGCCAGCTCCGTCAACACTTCCTCCCCAGAGTTCATAGACGTCTGGCAGAGTCGAATGAGAGCCGTAAGTAAACCGTGAGCGTTTAACCTTCAATGCACAGGTCGGTTCTGCTGTTTGACTCCTGGAACAATGTCTTATTAGCAACAGCGTTTACTAAGGGATGCCGTTTGTAAAGTTACAAAGTCAAAAGTCAACGACAATAATTTGAAA
Organism: Valencia hispanica; assembly: GCA_963556495.2. Taxonomy (NCBI): domain Eukaryota; kingdom Metazoa; phylum Chordata; class Actinopteri; order Cyprinodontiformes; family Valenciidae; genus Valencia; species Valencia hispanica. The sequence goes on from OY747706.1 coordinate 3,216,152, forward strand.
TATTTAGCCATAGTTGCCATAGTCATAAGATAAATAAATGGGGGTTCATTTTTCAAAGTCATATTTGTGTCCATGTTATTTATTCCTTTATAAATGTCAGTTTCGAACTAAACTGTGACAATATTTAATTTACAAATAAAATATTTAGTTTAGAAATGAAATGTTCAGCTCCAAACTAAACATTTGGCTTGTCAACAAAATATTTAGTGTAGCCTATAAATGAAATATTTAAATTCGAACTAAATATTTAGTCATCAAGTCACACATTTAGTTTGAAGCTAAATATTTAGCTAACAAGCTAAACTGGCAAGCTAAACATTTAGCTCAGAACTGAATATTTAACTAATATGCTAATTTGGTTGCCGATAGTGGCCTACCAAAATAAAAGCCATTTCAATGGCAATACAGACGTTTACCGATGGATTTACAGCAACAGTGATGCACCAGCAGCACAAGTTTATATTGAGGTTTGCAGGATCCAGCTTTGATTCTGATATTCCACAATAGGACGCACACCTTCCAAAAACCTCCACTTTTGTCCAATTAGTCCACAAAAGTGTTGCCGATCGATGGAACGACAGGATGTTTTCTATGGAAAAATGTAAATGTCTTTTTCTCTTTTTTGGCATCAGCAATGGATCTGGTCTTGGAACTCTCTCACGGAGGCCATTTTTGCCCAGTCTCTCTTTCTTATTGTTGAATCCTAACCTCTGACCTTAACTGAGGCAGCGAGGTCTGGGGGGCTTTAGGTGATGTTGTTCCGGGCTCTTGTTGTAACCTCCTGGAGGAGTTCTGGCTCAGTGTAGCTTTGTTACCCTTTCCAGATTGATAGATATCTAAAGAGTATGTTTCCATTCTGTTCTTGAATTTCTTTAGATCAGGACGTGATGTGTTGCTTGATGAGATCTGTTAGCCTACTCCATGTTCTCAGACAGGTTGTGTTTAACGGATTTCTTGGTGCCGGTACAGGCAGACATCAGTAGGGCAGTTATAGTTTCACATAGGACCAGGTCACTTTCATAGTTTTTTTCACCTAATTAATAAAATCCTAATTTGAAAACAGCTATATTATTTACTCAGGTTATCTTTTTGTGATTTTAAAATATGTTTTATGATCTGAAGCAAGTATGTGAATAAAAACAAAATCTGTAAGGGGGTAAATAATTTTTTTATTGCACTGTCATAAAAACTGACGTTTTCTCAGCGTCAAGGTTTGTGATTTTTTTGTTGTGGACTTTAGTCGTCGTGATTGTGTTATGTAGTGTTTAGGGTTTTAGTTTGAATAATAACCAGCCACTGTGGGCTCTAAATGAGTGGGATAATTCTCTCCTATCATCAGGGGAAAAGTAACACCTGTGCTTTCAGATAGAAATTAAACTACCTAAAATTATAGAATCATATTTCCTATTAATATGTTTGTACAGAATTATAGATTGGAAATATCAGCCCAACAAAATCTCATGAAAACATGGTTGGGAACTATTCTGTTTTAAGGCTTTTACTGTCCATTACAGTAGACCAGACATAGGTTCTCTACTCTCCCTCTTGTGGCAGGAATTAGTTTTACAAAAACAAAAAACAAACGTGAACCACACATTTTATTTTATTTTCAGGAAACAAAGAATCCAATTGTTACCCCCTTTTTTATTAAGTTGCCTTTCTTTGTTTTAATTGAACAATAATCTTAATAAAAAGAGCGATGCCTAATTCTGATGTGTTTGTTTCTGTCTTTAGCTGCAGGGCTCCATCATTGTGGGCTCACTCTTCCAGGTGTTTGTTGGATTTTCAGGCCTCATCGGCCTCTTCATGCGCTTCATCGGACCTCTCACCATTGCTCCAACTATAGCTCTCATTGGTCTGTCGCTGTTTGATTCAGCTGGTAGCAGTGCTGGCAACCACTGGGGCATTTCTTCAATGTGGGTGAAATCCTGTCACAAAGTCAAACGCAAAGACTTATTTAATGACTCTAAAATATTAATATTGTAGCTTTACGAAAAGCATTTAAGGGAGCTTATTAGGTGGGAAGTAACTAGCTAAATTCAGCTGAGTAACTTTTTTGAAAAAAAACCCCCCAAAATTTTAAGAGTAGTTTTACTACACCGTACTTTTTACTTGTGAGTAATATTATGAAGTATCGCTACTCTTACGTGAATAAAATTTCTAGATTGCTCTGCCCACTGTGAGTAAATTCACTGAATGAAGAACCAACATGATTTTAATACACCAGACACATACCTACAGTTTATTAAAGGATATCTCCTGTTCTACACAAGCTTTTTTTTTTGCTGAAGAAAATGTCATTACCCTTTGCAGTTACTCTTTCTGTTTAAATTTCAGACTAATTTTCCTTCTGTCTCTTCCAGGACCACAGCACTGATAATCCTGTTTTCACAGTACCTCCGTCACATAGCTGTGCCTTTTCCTACATACAGCAACGAGAAAAAGCTTCACACTTCTCGAGTCTACATCTTTCAGATTCTTCCTGTATGTAACTGGGAAGTGATTTTTTTATGAGTATATTGTTTTTTTTTTGTTTTTTTTTTGCTAACCTGTTTTAATTCCTAGGTCCTACTGGGAATCACAGTTTCTTGGCTCATTTGTTACATCTTGACGACGTATAACGTGCTTCCCTCTGATCCCGGACAGTATGGTTACCTCGCACGAACAGATCTAAAAGGGGAAGTAATAAGCCAAGCTCCCTGGTTTACGTTCCCATACCCAGGTAAGATGCTGCAGTGTCAGACACTAAGATAACATTTTCTTTCCTCAGAATCTCAATGTTTATTGCTAAATTGTGGAAAATGTGTAACGTGTCTATTTAAAGCCAGGGTGAATTTTTGAAATGTATAAAAATGAGGCCTTCATACATCATTTCAAAAGTTTTTCACAAAGTAAAGTGACATTTATGTCATGCAATTTGAGTGAAAACTAACAAATCTGTTAGAGGGAATGTCATGTAAAATATAAAAAAGCTGCAACAACCTGTTTGTATGAACTAATAAGCTGTCAAAACTGCTTTTCTACCTTTCAAGTAATTTTTAAAAGCTACTTTCAATCTGACAAATGAGCTTCTTTGGAATGCCTATTCTTATATTGACTGCATGCACCACAAAGCAACTTCAGTAACTGGGAAAACATAGGACAATAGTGACATAAAAAAACTGAACATTTCTCCAAAATTTATAAAAGGAGACAAACTATTCAGAGATCCTGCCAAGAGGGTGAGAGCAACACTGCTTGAGTTCTACAGGCGTGAGCAATCTTCTACAAGCAGCACGTCTGGACTAAGAAATATGGCTACAGTACAGAAACCTTTTATTTCAAATAATACATCAAGGCACAGATATCATCTCCTAAAGCCTTGTGGCAGAATCTTGTGATTGGATGAAACCTTGTTTGAACATTGGGCCACGATTCCATAAACTAAGTTTGATACATACGCACACAAAAAAATAAAGTTCACAATCAAAAATGGTGGCAGCCCAATAATTTGGGGTTACATAAAAATAAAAAAAACACTCCATTTTGATCCGAAACCTTCAAATGTTTTAGAGATGAAGAGGGATTCTGTTTTTTCAGAGGTAAATGACATTTTTTTAATGGTCTAGTCAAAGTTCAGAATCAGAAGTGTTTGAAAATCTGTGGAGTCACCTGAAGAGGACTGTGGACCCCAGCCAAAGAGCACTTAATGCTAAAACTAAAGTTGAATTTTTAAAGTATTGGTTGTCGATATTTATGCATCAACCTGATGCATCATTTATGCATCAGGTTATTTCAGCTTTTAATTTTATTACACATTTCCTTCTGACACACTTTTATCTCAGTTGAATTTCACAGGACAAATGTTGCATTTGACTGGAGTGTGTAGATCAGGGGTCTCCAACTCCTTTGTCCTCAAGAGCTACTGCCCTGTAACTTTTGGTGCATCCCTGCTTCGACACAGCTGAATCATCTCTTCAGTATGCCATCAAGTTTGGTAAAAGCCTGTAATTAGTCATTCATTTGAGTGGAACTCAGAGGGCGGGGGAGGAAGGAACGAGGACCATGGAGGAGTCTGGAGCTCAAAGACTGCCAGACGAAGGTAGAGAGGCAGGGCTTCTAGTGAAGCAGGTGAACTGAGGACGAGGAAACAACGAGAAATTCCTGGAGAAAACACAGAGAGATCAGTCAGGAGCCTAAGTGAAGGCACACAGGAAACACTGGCGCACCAAGGAGGACTTTAGGTATACCAGAAGGTAGATAAAAGTCGGGCACTGAAGGTCTGCCAGCCAGCTCCTCATATCCTCCAGTGGAGATGAGCTCAATGAGCTGCACCTGCGATGGTGCAGCAGGCAGGCTCCGCCCTCAGCTTAATTGACAGGTCCTCTGCTCAGTCAGGACCTCTGGTCAAAGCTTCCAGAAATGTGGAGAAGCAGCAGGAAGCAAACAGACAAACACCCCAAACTCCTAACAGATGGTTAATGGTGCTAGTTTACTGTTTAACTATGCAGAACATTTTGTTTATGTGATATTGTATGTTGAATTAAAATCTAGTTAGTCATGCATATGGTCTCATTTTCTCTTTTGTTCTGCTTAAAACCAAAACTAGGACAATGGGGAACGCCGACTGTGAGCCTGGCAGGGGTGGTTGGGATCTTGGCCGGGGTGATTTCCTCCATGATAGAGTCTGTTGGGGATTATCACGCGTGCGCAAGATTGTCTGGAGCTCCACCGCCACCAAAACATGCCATCAACAGGGGCATAGGGATTGAGGGAATAGGCTGTTTGCTGGCTGGAGCTTGGGGAACTGGAAATGGAACCACGTCTTACAGTGAGAACGTCGGAGCTCTCGGTATTACAAAGGTAAGAGAGCTTTCTACCTTTAAACCAGAAATTATTTCATATGGGGTCCTCTTTGTACAGCTATAATTTGACTTATTTAGCCTGTCATAAGAGAAGAAAATGGGTAACATTTGCATCCATGTTACTTATTTATATATCAATGTCACAGTTTCAAACTAAATATTTTAATATTTAGTTAGCAAACTAAATATTTAGCTCTAAACTAAACATTTAGCTTGTCAAATGAATATTTAGCTTTGAACTAAATATTTAGCTTGGTATAGAGGTTCGCCGGACGAAGCTTTTAAGTGAATTTGACATATTGGCTACTGTAAATATTTAAGTCACCCCCCTACCAGAGGCTAACTCCACCCACATTTTCTATTTGAAAAATGTGCTAAAAGGAGGCGTTGCCAGGCGGACTGAGGGAGGCGTGGAGGGAAAGGGCTGGGCATAAACCTAACTCTCGCCCATCTCCATCCGTTCCATCGCTCCACTACTGTCAAAAAAATATGAATGAGAGTCAGTGGAGCAATAAAGGTTACTTTCTGATCCCGTTTGAAATGTGCCATGGATTTAAAATATGATGTCCGTGAATTTTAAAGAAACATGCTGATGCAGAGAAATAGTCTATCGAGTGAGAGCCAGCAAGTGGGACAAGCTCTGTAAGGTCTAGGTGAATATTTCAAGTGCTAGCTAATGTTAGCTGACGTCATTTGTAGTTCTTCTGGTTTGTAGTCTTCTAAATCACTAATCACATGACAAACACAGTTGAAATGCACATTATTAGTTATCATATAAATTGAGGTACAGCATATGTGTGATTCAGGGGGAAAGGCGAAGCGGAACAGAAAATAACTTGTATCACTCCTCTGACTTTCATTACTTTTTTGGGGGGTCAGTGGAGCCATGGGCCGACCGGAAGGGGAGGAGACTTAGGCTCCCTATTCCAACTCGCTACGTAGGCGTGGCCGAGACTCAGCTCCTTTTATACCCCACAGCGGCAGTGCAGCTGACATCACACGTACGGGGTGACGTCACATATCGCCGTTTAGCCAATAGCGATGGCAGATTCAAACTCAAAAGTAGTGCAGACTTCTAACCTGAAGAGGGCGCCATAATGTCGGAAGATTTATATTTTAAATAAGATGCACTAAAATGTAAAAATAATGACTGCACATGTAGACAGCACAATTAGACACTCATTTATACAGTTTATCAGCAAAAAAAGTTGATTTGGGTGTGAGTTGCTCTTTAAATATTTACTTTGCAGCTATTTATTTGACTGCGTAACTTTACAAACGGGACCCCATCCTTCTTAAATATCCTGATATGATCATGAATCAGATTGAAAAACCAAATACAACAGCAGGCTCTCCTAATTTTGCAGGTTGGGAGCCGTGTGGTGATAGTAGCCAGTGGAGTGTTTATGGTTGCCATGGGGATACTGGGTAAAATGGGTGCTATATTTGCAACCATACCCTCACCTGTGATTGGAGGCATGTTCATGGTGATGTTTGGTGTCATTTGTGCAGCAGGAGTTTCTAACTTGCAGGTACACATCCTTGAACCATTGAAAGCATTTAAAACACTTTGTTTCCTGTCTTGACTGGAGATTATTATTTTCTTTCTCATATATTCAGTACACAGACATGAATTCATCCAGAAACATCTTCATTTTTGGATTCTCCATGTTCTCTGGTCTGGTCATTCCTAACTGGATATTAAAGAACCCCAAAGCTATTGCTACAGGTACATCATCAGTTTGTGTATGGTTGACGCTATATCTTTCATTAATAATTTTGTTTTTAAAAAGTTATTCAGGTTTCCAAAAAGAAGCATAAACTTTAAACACCTGTTGTTTCCAGGTGTGGTAGAATTTGACCAGATGCTGCAAGTTCTTCTGACAACAAGCATGTTTGTAGGAGGTTTCTTCGGCTTCATAATGGATAACACCATCCCAGGTATCTATCTATCTATCTATCTATCTATCTATCTATCTATCTATCTATCTATCTATCTATCTATCTATCTATCTATCTATCTATCTATCTATCTATCTATCTATCTATCTATCTATCTATCTATCTATCTATCTATCTATCTATCTATCTATCTATCTATCTATCTATCTATCTATCTATCTATCTATCTATCATAGACGTCCGTCCGTCCGTCCGTCCTCAGGTAAACAGAGTGTATATCCAAACATTATAATGGAAAGTTGAGTGGAAGGAAAACATGTGGCAAAAAAGAGGGGCACTTGATGCAGTAATTCATGCAAAGAGAGACAGTCTGCTGGACAAATTTTTCTAATAAATCTTTTAATTAGCAGTAATCCATACAATAGTTATCATCACTAACAGAAATGTATCACTCTGTGTTTAAGGAATCTGTGCATCATTGATCTCCTCCTTTAAAAATAAATTAACTCCTGGACAATATTCTGATTTACTTAGATTTATCTGAATGTTTTTTTATTCTACATAATCATAACTAAAAGCATGTTAACAATAAATCAGTTGATCTCGGTCCCACAAGAAGGTTTTTTCAAAAACTTTCATTCAATGCTTAAACTTAAAACATATCAGACATGCATCGTAATCAGCGATTTGGCATTCATGTCATGTTATTGCTTCTCATTAGGTGTCTGCTAGAGGCTGAAAACTAAAAATCGATCGATCATATTTAGAAATGAATATCTACATAGTTTTAGAACTATGTTTAGAAAAGCTGATTAAAAATGTTTTCTCCCGGTAGGATCTAAGCAGGAGCGGGGCATCCTGGCCTGGAACAAAGCTCATGACGATGGCTCCTGTGAAGCCCTGGAGACTGGAGAAGTTTACAACCTCCCCTTTGGCGTGACCTCTTACTTGTCCTCTTTCTCCTGCCTGCGGTACATACCTTTCTGCCCACCTGGCATGTCCAGCTCACTGGATCCTAAGCAGACACTGGGAACTCCAGACCCGGGGCAGATTATGATCGGAGTCGGTTTGTGAGCGATGTTTTCGTGTCAGTGTGACGTAATCTGTAATTTTCCAAACCCACTACCATCACAGGCAGCTCAGATGATGTAACATCTCAGAGACAGTGTACTGTAACAACAGAGTGCAGAGTGTAACATCTTATTGTAAAAAGCCATCTTTCATTTCTCATCCTTTGTGGGCTATTACATTGATTAAAAAAAAAAAGAAATCAAATGATGCATTCAAAAAATAAGGACATGAAAGATGGGGAATAAGTAGAACATGTCATCTCTTCCATTTCGTAGAAATCAAAGGGCGACTGTAGAGCTAAGCTACGTCAACTGGAGAAATATGCAACTAAACTGGATTTTAGTCATGATGTTTTATATCTGTGTTCTTTCATGCAGGCTACATGAACAAAGCAAAAGTTGAATAAAAAAAATACATCTTTGGGAGGATTTGAAAAAATGTAAACATTATTGTTGTCATGCGGAAAAATGGTTCTTATTCAAACTCTGGAAGTCAACAACAATTCGTCCACCAATCTGCTTCTGGATGAAAAAAATTCTCATATTATATATTAATGTTTGGGGTGCCTTTTCTAAAGTTACAACGTCAAAAAAATAACAGCTATGATTTGTGTTATTTAGCCTATCATAAGATACATAAATGGGGGTCAATTTTGTATTTGTGTCCAAGTTATTTATTAATTTATAAATGTCACAGTTTCAAACTAAATATTTACTGTGGTTTAAAAACTAAATTTTTAACTTTGAAACAAAAGTTTTGCTGAGAACAAAATATGTAAGTAATATGCAAATTTGGTTGTCGAGAAGCAGAAGTGGACTACCAAGATAAAAGCTGGGTCTGGCAAGCGTTTGTATAAACCGCTGGCGAGGTCGAATGTCACCTTTTTATCATCGTTTATGTTTCTCCTGACATCTCCAACATTTCAGCTGATTTAACAGAAAAACGGATTTTTACCGATGGATTTACAACAACTGTGAGAAGAGTTTATATAAAGGTGCTCAAGAGCACGCTTTTATTTTGATAGTCACTGCTGCAAGGGAATTTGCATGTTAGCTAAATATTTATGCTAAATAATTATGACGATTGAAACTAACATTTATAAATGAATAAAAAACATGGATGTATATGTGACTTTATAAAATGAACTCTCATTTTTTTCTCTTGTGACAGGCTAAATAACCCAAATTATTACTGTTCATTTTTGGTTGTGTAACTTCACGCAACTTTACGTTCATAGCAATTGTTCCAGTGGATCCTTAAGTACAATACATTAAAAATAATCCAACATAGAATCCCTCAACCTGTGGAGATTTACACTTTTAATAAAGTTTTCATAAACTGGAGGTTTCATTCATTTCTCCATATTTATTTTACTCTCTAACTGATTTGTTGTGACTTTGGTTAAAAATGTTCTTATGTTTTGGTCTCAGATTTCAGTTACATGCAGGTGCTAATAAATCAAATATCTAATGTAAATACTATGTAAATATCGGATTTCACAATTGAATCACATTTTGCTGACAATATTTCAGTAATTTCTTCGTTTTGATTTCTTTTCAGTTTGTTTCTAAACTTATTTCAGTTGCAACAGTTATTTTGATCATTTTTATTGGATTTAAAGAAAAAAAGATTTAAACATTAAACTGAAACATGGAATCTGAAACACTGGTCGCTGCTCAGTTTGTCCATGTCAGGTCTCTTTTGATCCCTTTGTATAAACCAACAAAGGACTCTCCCCACATTTCTCTTTCTGGTACAGAATCAGCGCTGATCATCTTCTGGGTTGCATACACCAAGGTCATCACGACTCGCTCAAAATCCTCCTGATGCAACGGGCCGCTGTGATCTGAAAGCTCAGATATGAGCCTCAACACATCTGGGAGCTTCCTGGGAATGATCTCCTCGCAGATGATGTTCAGATTTCTGGTCTGACGGAGAGAAGACAATTCAGCGTTGTCAACTGAAAGTTTTCCACTGGGCTCAAAATGCAGGCCGGCCATCAGGATCTATTATGGAGAGGAAAAAGAATGGGCAAAAATGCAAGCAAAGCATATTCAAAGATAGGTTTCTTCATTCATTTTTATTCACCTCAAATAACAAATGGGCATCACTGATTGTGTTGTAGAACGTTGGATTTATCACAGCTCCTCTTTTCACTCTGGCTGCAGCAGGAAACAGAGCTTTTGTGTAAAAGAAAAGACAGACATAAGAATTATTTAAACGTTGACTCTGAGGCTTAGTTTTGTAAAGTTACAGAGACTCAAATTAACAGCAATAATTTAGGTTATGTAGCATAGTCATAAACAAAGTCATAGTTATAAGAGAACAAAATGGGGTTTGATTTTTCAAAGTTATATTTGCGTCCATGTCACCCAACATTGGGGGGGGCTTGCGCCCATCACCGGCAGTCATCCGGTGGGGTCCATGTTATTTATTCATTTATAATGTCACGCCTTTAAACAAAATATTTAGTTAACAAATTAAATCTTTAGTTGACAAATAAATATTTAGCTCCATACTAAATATTTAGTTAACAAATTAAATCTTTAGTTTATAAATAAATATTTAGCTCCATACTAAAGCTTTAGTTAACAAATTAAATCTTTAGTTTATAAATAAATATTTAGCTCCATACTAAATCTTTAGTTAACAAATTAAATCTTTAGTTTATAAATAAATATTTAGATCCATACTAAGTATTTAGTTAACAGTCTAAATCTTTAGTTTATAAATAAATATTTAGCTCCATACTAAATATTTAGTTAACAATCTAAATCTTTAGTTGACAAATAAATATTTAGCTCCATACTAAATCTTTAGTTAACAAATTAAATCTTTAGTTTATAAATAAATATTTAGATCCATACTAAGTATTTAGTTAACAGTCTAAATCTTTAGTTTATAAATAAATATTTAGCTCCATACTAAATATTTAGTTAACAGTCTAAATCTTTAGTTTATAAATAAATATTTAGCTCCATACTAAATCTTTAGTTAACAAATTAAATCTTTAGTTTATAAATAAATATTTAGCTCCATACTAAATATTTAGTTAACAAATTAAATCTTTAGTTTATAAATAAATATTTAGCTCCATACTAAATCTTTAGTTAACAAATTAAATCTTTAGTTTATAAATAAATATTTAGATCCATACTAAGTATTTAGTTAAAAGTCTAAATCTTTAGTTTATAAATAAATATTTAGCTCCATACTAAATATTTAGTTAACAAATTAAATCTTTAGTTTATAAATAAATATTTAGCTCCACACTAAGTATTTAGTTAACAGTCTAAATCTTTAGTTTATAAATAAATATTTAGCTCCATACTAAATATTTAGTTAACAAATTAAATCTTTAGTTTATAAATAAGTATTTAGTTAACAAATTAAATCTTTAGTTTATAAATAAATATTTAGCTCCATACTAAATATTTAGTTAAAAAATTAAATCTTTAGTTTATAAATAAATATTTAGCTCCATACTAAATCTTTAGTTTACAAATTAAATCTTTAGTTTATAAATAAATATTTAGATCTATACTAAGTATTTAGTTAACAAATTAAATCTTTAGTTTATATATAAATAAATATTTAGCTCCATACTAAATCTTTAGTTAACAAATTAAATCTTTAGTTTATAAACAAATATTTAGCTCCATACTAAATCTTTAGTTAACAAATTAAATCTTTAGTTTATAAATAAATATTTAGATCCATACTAAGTATTTAGTTAACAATCTAAATCTTTAGTTTATAAATAAATATTTAGCTCCATACTAAATATTTAGTTAACAGTCTAAATCTTTAGTTTATAAATAAATATTTAGCTCCATTCTAAATATTTAGTTTACAAATTAAATCTTTAGTTTATAAATAAGTATTTAGTTAACAAATTAAATCTTTAGTTTATAAATAAATATTTAGCTCCATACTAAATCTTTAGTTAACAAATTAAATCTTTAGTTTATAAATAAATATTTAGCTCCATACTAAGTATTTAGTTAACAGTCTAAATCTTTAGTTTATAAATAAATATTTATTTCCATACTAAATATTTAGTTAACAAATTAAATCTTTAGTTTATAAATAAGTATTTAGTTAACAAATTAAATCTTTAGTTTATAAATAAATATTTAGCTCCATACTAAATCTTGAGTTAACAAATTAAATCTTTAGTTTATAAATAAATATTTAGATCCATACTAAGTATTTAGTTAACAAATTAAATCTTTATTTGACAAATAAATATTTAGCTCCATACTAAATATTTAGTTAAAAAATTAAATCTTTAGTTCATAAATAAATATTTAGCTCCATACTAAATCTTTAGATAAAAAATAAAATCTTTAGTTCATAAATAAATATTTAGCTCCATACTAAATCTTTAGATAACAAATTAAATCTTTAGTTTATAAATAAATATTTAGTTAAAAAATTAAATCTTTAGTTCATAAATAAATATTTAGCTCCATACTAAATCTTTAGATAACAAATAAAATCTTGAGTTTATAAATAAATATTTAGTTAACAAATGAAATCTTTAGTTTACAAACTAAATATTTAGCTCCAAGCTAAATATTTGGTTTGCTAGTAAGCTAAACCAGCTACCTTTGAAGTAAATATTTACTGTACCTCAAAGCTAAATATTTAGTTAAGACCATAGACTGTATATAGGACAGACGGAGCCTCCGTGTCGTCACCCGTAGGTTTCTGAAGAGCTGAATTGAAGCCCAGTGGGCGGTTCCCACCACCGCCATCTTGGCCGCGTCACGCGTCTCATGGCGGACGGAAAATATAAAACATGGGCAAAGAGGCGGAGCTGAGACTGAAGGCCTTCCCTGGAGCAAACGAGGGGGTGGGGGCTCATCTGAGACTTGTCAATCAAAAGAATATGGAAAATTCTCCCCCCTCAGAGTTGTCATGACGGTAAACTTGACCTATTAAACCTAAAAATTATTATTTTTTTTTTACCAGGCTGTAAACATGTTTATTTCTGGATGAGGGGGGAACTGCAATTTTTGTGACTTCCACAATTGCTTCAGGTTTGGTCAGCGGAGTTGCAAATTTACTAGTGGACTATCAAAATAAAAGCTGGGTCCCGCAAACATCTTTATAAATGTTTGTATTGCCATTAAAACGGCTCATCCTACGTTTTATGCTGCAATGTTGGACATGTAGGGACTAAAATAAACAATGATAAAGAGGGGACACTGAGGCTCACCAGCAGTTTATGTAGAGGTTCGTAAGACACAGCTTTGGTTTGTGTAGCACACTTCCGCTGGTCGGCATGTAAATTAGCTTTGAGCTAAATATTTAGCTTCAAACGAAATATTTAGCTTGCAAACTAAGTATTTAATTCGAAGTTAAATATTTAGTTCATAGACTAAATATTTAGTTAACAAAATAAATCTTTAGTTTGGAGCTAAATATATAACCTGTGAACTAAATATTTAGTTTTAAACTGTGATATTTATAAAGGAATAAATAACATGGATGTAAAAATGACTTTGAAAAATTAACTTCCATTTATTTATCCTATGACAGGCTAAATAGGCATTGCTGCTAACTTCTGACTGTGTAACTTTACAAACGGCGCCCCATAGCTTTACTTTCAACTTGACTTCTACACGCATGTATTTAGGCTCATTGCTGTGAACTCTCTAAACTGGGTTATCTCACTGGGTAAATCTTTGTGTCAAAAAAAGGAAAAAAAGACTGTCTTGAATGGAGGGTTGCTGCTGTTCAGCAGATGAGCGACCCCCGGCTCACTTCTCTGACAGCAGGACGCTCTGCTCTTCATCAGTGAACTGCACGTCATGCTTTTCAAACTCTGTGATCTCTGACCTTGCAGACAAATCCTGTCTGCAGACAATCAACCTCAAAGGTAGGAGGAGAATCAAAGGAGGATTAAAACGTGGAAAATACCGCACGGTCCAAATGATTTCATTACGCAGTGAATGGTCTTAGTTTTCCCAGCTTCACTTCGAAGGATGATCAGAACAGGATGTGAAAAAAACAGAAGCTGGAATCTCAGCGGGCAATGGGTGGGAGGATGATTATTCTGATAAACAGATACTTTTGATTATTTGTTAAGAGATCTCAAGGAAAATTCAGAATAAGATCTTATGATTTTGTGTACATATGAGCAGCCAATCTGCAGCTTTGGTCCTTTACATTTGATAAAGTGTGCCACAAAGATTCAAATGAGAGGACACAATAAATGAACTTAGGACTCTTTGGAGAAAAAGACCAACTGATTAGATGAAAAGTATATCTGTGATAAAATACCATACCAAAGCAATTTATTTGTGAAGCACCTTTAACACGGCATTACAACCAACCAGAGCGCTGTATAAAAACATGAATAAAATAAATTATAGTAAACATTTAAACACAAGAAGTTATGATAATAATAATAATAATAATAATAATAATAATAATAATAATAATAATAATAATAATAATAATAATAATAATAATAATAATAATAATAAGGCATAAAACACAGGATTCAAAAAGTATGGAAACTCATTTATGAAATTCTTAAATGAATTACGGGATAATTAAGTTTTAACAAATCTGCAGCATCATGTTAACCAAGCAAACCGTTTTTAATAATCTCCAATAATCTAAGATCAACAAGGCTAAGAAACACAGAGGGAAATAATACTTTGATATCTTTTCAACAGGAAATCTATTGACTTTTTTTATACCTGCAGCACTGATAATCAGCTCATTTTTTCTCATTTTTCTCCTTTGCTTTTATTGAAATGCTGTTCTTTTCTGTGGTGGTTCATAAAGGTTTTTAGAAATCAACAACCCACATTTTGGAGGGACCATATGTCACATCTGGCCTGAGATCACCTTGGAATCTACCAGAACGAGAACTTTAAAATGTGTCAATGTGTGTCATTGGTAAAAGCTGAGCATCAGCTGATCTGTTTAAGGCTAAAATCAGCCATTATCAGTTACCAGACAATTTCTCAGTGGATATATTGTAGATTCGGTAATTAAGCTCCAACATATTCTGGGACTGAATTAACTTTACCAAAAAGATTCAAACATTTATTTCTTCTCTGGACGTTCCAGTAGCAGGTGGTAAGGTAGCTTCCCCAGCACCCACAGCAGTTCTTGCCACCCCTAACACTTCAAATCTTTCAAAGAAAGGCTTTTGGATCTGAGAGGATGCAGAAAAACAACTGAAACGGATTTTGGATCCATGTTGTTTTCTGGCCCACCTGCTCTGCTGATGTAAAGCAGACTTTAACATAATAAGTAGGTAGCATGATGAAGATCATAAAGTCGACTGCAGATCATAATTCTTTTTAGATGGTGGGCACCGTCACACATCTGGCGACCTCGCCTGGCCTCCTCGCCTGGCTGTGAGAAATGTGGAGAACTTCAGAACATCCCAGCGGTGAGCTGCACACAGAACTCATATGGTCGCCAGCTGACCTCTCAGAAAGGAATCAGATTTTTTTTTTGTTTTTTAACAAGCATTTGTGGTTTCTTAGTGAGTTTCCTTCTGGACCTTTTACTTCCCATCAGTTACAGTTTTTCTCAGTTGCTTTGGTGCATTTCTCAAAACAATTAGTAAAAACCACTAAACCCAGATAATCTGTGTCACTTGCTCAGAATGGATATAGCTCATTCCTTGAAAGCAAGGATTCATGTCAATGAAAGTGTCGACGTCAGCAGAATTTAAAGTCCTGACAGCATGATTATGTCAAATGGCTTAGTTATGTTTTCATTATGATAGTTCAGTTTGGAAGTGTTTTTCTAATTGCCTCAATTGCGTTCTCTAAATATCTAAAGACATTATTAGAACAGCCATTTGAAATATGCAGTTGGGTTACACATTACTGTATTAAGTGAGGTACTGTAAATGGATACAAGGCACTAAATATGCATGCTAGATATTGATACTGATCAGATGCTCTTTGCAATTCTAATTTGTTCACAGCATTGTGGGAAAGTAAAGTACAAACCTATTTATTAGAAACATAACAACCTTTGGGTAAAGCTGTGGACAACTGGAAACATTCGGATTGAGTGGAAGCTGAAGTTCAGCTGAGAGAAACTGTTCAATCTGGGAGACACTTTCAGGAAAGAATGATTAAAAATGCATAAAATGAACAGATTTTGACAGCTACTTCAACATAAAAAAAAGGTTCTTGGGCCTGAGTGGCCTTTATTGATAGTGGACAGAGTTTTGAAGGGGGAGAGAGGTGGAAGAACACATGCAGCAAAGGTCAGCTGGGACGGGACTCGAACTGGGGACAGTCGCGTCAAGGACCAAGGCCTCTGCACATGGGGTGCCCGCTCTAACCACTACACCACCCAACACCCCAACAGTTTTGTTTTTAATGAATCATGCAATGAAACGGGGACTTCCAGTTTCATGGGAATGACTATTAAGCATTCGTAAGTATATCATTTTGACTGATATGATATAAGGAAAACAAACAAAAAAGAAGAATTGGAAGCAATAGATACGTGTCCAAACGGATTTGCAATGTGTTTGAAGAAATAAGTTAATAAGAAGCACAGAGGAATATATTGCTATAAGAATTGTAATTCTGATTAGAGAAATGCAACAAAGCAACTAAAAAGCTGTAAATTGCCACATCTGATGTGCAGGAATTTAAACTAGCACCACCTAGCTTGTATTAGACCAAATAGATGCTGTAATAATTTAAAGAAAAACTGTCTAAAAGATAACCAGATCAGATTAAATTTTTTTTTTGCTTATTCTGAGACAGCTTCTCATTTCCTGATGATGAAATCTGACACTGGAATGTTTATTGCATGAGAATAAAATTATAAAAAGTGTTTGAATTAAAAAGACATTAAATTTAAATGTAAGAAAAGGTAAGTCAACGCAACCTATACCTTTCTAAAACATAAAATTTTTGGTATTATTAATATGCTGCGCAAAAATCCGAGTTACCTTGAGTTTGGGACTTGGTGACACCTGTCCTGATGTAGCAGTAGAAAAAGCCAACTGTCACCATTCTCCATGAAAACATGGCGCCTGGATGACTCTCTGTTAGCTGGTTGTGGCTGAGGAAGGAAACCAGCCTGATGTTTGTCTCTTATTTTGGTAAAGACTCTGTGTCGTCTTGTTGCATTCGTCTCCTGTACGTTTCCAGTTATTCCAGCAGCCTCCTGTTACACTGTCCAACATACTTTCTTCATCACTTGTGTCCTCAGTCTTTCTCTCCCCTCCCATAAACATCTGACTTCTCACTTGCTCTCTTTGTGCCTCAGCAGCTGTATTTGAACACGGTTCTGCCATCAGCTTCAGAGACTCTTCTTAGTGAGCCCTTTCTTCTTGTATATGCTGGTAACTTCTTTGCCACACCTCCCTTTTCCTTTGGATAATAAAGGAATGTTGTAGTTTACATCCTGTAGTGAAAAAGAAAGTTAAAAATGTCACTGAAATGTTACTTTCATTGGTTGCTTTCATGTAAGAAACACACAGTGTCTAGGAAAAGTTTTCACAGCCCTTGAACTTACTTTACTGGAGCTTAATGAGACAAACAGACACAAATTTCTTTATGATTGTGAGCTTGGAAGGAAAAAGATTGAAGCACAGTGGGAAGAGCAGTTGTCTTGCTCCGTGAGTTGTGGGTTTGATGCCAGCTTTCTCCCAGGAACATTTGCTCTTGGGCAAGGCACTTCGCCCTAAGAGGCCTACAGATCTTAGTGAGTTTGACCAGGCTAATTTGGCTCTAGTGTAATGCACTTTGGGTGGTCGCTATGACCAGAAAAGAACTAAATAAATTCAGTCTATTTCCTATTTTTACTGATTTGTTTGACAAATAATCTGAAAAAAGCTGCCTGACACCCAACGACTACATTATTCTCCTCACATCTAAAATCAAACTCATTTTTTGTCTCATCCGATCAAAGAACCTTTTGCCCCATGTTTGCTGTGTCCTCGTAGTTGTACGCAACAACAAACCTACCTTCTTTAACAGTAACTTTCTACAGTAAACTCTAAAGGCTAGATTTGTAGATTGCACAACCAATGTTTTTTTCTCTCTCTGCAGCTCCTCCAAAGTCACCACTGGCCTCTTGGCTGCTTCTTTGATTAAAGCTCTACAGTCAGTTCCGGTGGACATCCATGTCCTGGTAGGTCTGCAGGTGCTCCATCCTCTCTCCATGCCCATATGATGGATTTAAGAGAGCTCTGGGAGATGTTCAAAGATTGAGATGATGTTTTAGAACTAACCCTCCTTTAGATTTCTCCCTGATCTGTCTGCTAGGCTCCTTGGTCTCCATGATTCTGGTTGTTCTCTGATGTTCTATAAAGAACCTCTGAGGTCAGAACCAGAACCTTCATGTAAACTCAGATTAAATTACACGCAATCGGACTCTGTTTCTTGATTAATAGACCTCTGAACACAATTGGTGGAACTAGAGTTTATACAGGGGTGTCCGGGTTAATCGGGCTAAACACAAATGCATGCCACACATCAATCAATGTTTATAGAGCACTTTTCATACAATCCAAAGTAACACAAAATGCTTTATAGAAGTTAATGCTAAACCAAAGAAATAACATTTAATATAATTTACTGTTATTTAACAACCAACAATAAGTTATAATTGAACATGAAAACAAATCAGAAATAACCAGAGAGAGATAAAAACAGTAAAAATACATTTATACTCTGGAAAGCTAAGCACTTCAAGACTTTAACCAAACAACAAACAAACAGAGCTGTGTCATGTTAACGTGAGTGAGAGGACCCAAATGCAGAGAAATAAGGAACTTAATTTTAATAAAACAAGGAACAAACGCACTTACACATCGCAGGGTAACCAGGGAACAAGGAGACCAGAAACGCAGGAAAACGACAGGGAAGATAGACAAAGAACCAGCGGATATTGACAGGATGAGAGCAGAATATATACTGAGGAGGGAAATGAGGAAGTGACAGAGGAGACCAAGAACTAATTAGTGAAGGCAGATGCAGATTGACAATAGACCTGGGTGAGGAGCAGAGTGGCAGGGAGACAACAAGAAAGGCAAGGGAAACAGAAAGCTCTTAAGAAACTAGAAACTATCTAAAGATATGGCTGAGGAGGGATCTAAAGGGAAACTTAAGGAAACACTGGAGAACAGAAGGGAGAATTAAATAAGGAGATTAGCTAAGGAAACACAAATGAGAAGGTGGACATAGACAAAAAGGTGAAAACATCTGAGCAAGGAGAAAACAAGGAAGTGCATGAATACCAAAAGAGTACATGAAAGTGATAACAAAACCGAATAGGGAAAAGAACTGAGTTTAAACACAAAACCTGAGAACTATGACAAGATGATGCTTACAACTATGTTTCATTTATTATGAAATCTAAAACTAAATGAAATAATGAAAAATATTAAAACATCAAATTTAAATATATGTTTTTTCCAGCTCATCAAAGCATAATGGTAGTGGAAGGACCTCTCAGAAGTCATGCCAGTTATTGTCCATAAGTCGAAAAAATGACGCAGCTGAAAACCTCATAAACATAAATGCCTAAGTTATTGTTTTGAATGATTCGTAACCCCGCCCCCCCCTCGCCGTCCTGAGCATTTAAAACATCTGCAGAGCCCACAGAGAACGGCTTTGTTCACTGTATGGCACAACTTCCCGTCTCTACAAACCCAATTTATACCATCAGGAAAACTTACTGTACCACATGTGAAACCATATAAAACAACTTTTATTTGCCTTAGCTTTATTTTACTGTAAAGCTGAACAAAGAGCCTTATTAACTCCAAAAAACCAACAAGTGCTATTCAAGTCCCAGAAATCAAAAATTCTTAATATGTAAATTAAATAAATATGTTATTCTGAGCTGCGCTGGAAGCTGAACACTTACTTGAGGAAGGAAATACTGATAATTTGTTTAAAGTGGTAGTTAAAAACCTCCAAAGGTAATCAGCAGGCGGTTCCACTGAGTGAAACTGAGAGGAAAAAATCTCGATGAGGTTTGCAGATGATTATTCCTGCAAACCTCTGTTAAGGTCCCACCACAGCATTTCTTTCAGGTTGAGGTATGGACTTTGACTAGACCATTGCAACAGTTTGCTGAAATTCCCACTTGAAGTATCAGTAAACTGCAGAAACCACAGCTTTATTTATTTAATCTTTGCTTAACCAGGAAAAGTCCCATTGAGATTAAAAACCTCATTTTCAAGGGAGTCCTGGGCAAGAGGCAGCAAAAGTTACAATTACTCAATAAATGACACTAATAAAATGACAAACACAATTATGAAAAACTGTTTCAATAAAGGGAGGCTTTAACAGAGTGGAGATGATCAGTTTGCAAGGGTGTACTTACTTTTTGAAACATGCTTTTTGATGTTGGCTTCATGTTTGCTTTATAATTAGAGTCTGGATTCTGTTGTGTGTTTTGGTTCATTTGAGGTTATATTTAGATAATTTTAGAACCTTTAAAACAGGAGATGTTGTTACCTAAAGCCTCACATGTTCATAAGCTGTAGAAAGGAACAGTTTGAGACACAACAGTGTGACTTTAGTCAAAGTAAATACTGACAAGTGTTCTTTAATAAGCAGATTGTTTCAGGGCGAAACACATTTACTGCTGACTTTGATAATCCCCTTCTGACATCCTGCATGTACATTCAGGCCTTTTCAGTTCAGTGTTTCTGATTTATGGTTGAGATGTTTCATCATATTCCTTCACTTTTTTATTCTATGAACAGAAACGGTTCCACCGTGCCAAACTGTGCCAAAACAGAGGTCATAAATAAAAATGACTTATGGAGCTGTTCACACCAAGTGGGCTTAGACGGGCAAGGGATCCATGTGCAATATTTATGGACTGGCAGGACTCAAACATTTAATAAAACACAGCCTTGAATAGTTAGACCCATATGTGTGTGTGTGTGTGTGGAAAGACTGTGTTTTGATGTCATGCATTTTATCTTAAGACTGCTATATTATTTATGTATTTAGTAACTAATTTACTATTTCTGTAGGTTGTTCAGGTGGTACCCTGTGTTTCTGGGATAAGTACGTAAATGAACAAGAAAATATACCTTTTTAAAAAGCAGCCCCAGTTGATCACTGCCTCACAGCAATAAAACAGATCAAAATTAGAGTAAATATTTATATAAATGAACATATTTCTGTTCCTGTCCAGCTTTACCATCGAGAACAAATAGAACAGCATGAATTCATGGACTTACAGCTAATTTATTTATACACTGCTGGGAATTTGTGTAACTATGAAACATTTTAAGAAGCACTTTGATATTCTTGAGATGATTTAAATTGACTTTAAGCAAAAAGATGAAAGTAGTACAGCTTCCGGATCTGATTAAAACTATATATGATATATTGATGTCTTGTGGAAAAAACGTTAAAACCCCATTAAGCTGTAACTTGTAGTAGCAACCATCATCCACTAGATGGCAGCATTTAACCATGTTTAATGAAACTAAAATAGAAAACTGGAAGGGCATCTGACACATTTACTCCAGCTTATTTGTGCAATAACATAAACTGCTACATCTATAAGAAATTAATTGTATTACCTTCAAGAAATTATTAAAACCTTTTCTGAAAAATGTACTTTGATAAATCCATGAAGTTTGCAAATATTTCCAAATCTGAGCTCTGCCCGATATCATTTTCTACATTTTGTGCTCAGCGATCCATCAGTTTTTTGGCAGCCAGAGTTTTGGAGATACCATCAGCATCACCCAGATACCCTGGATGGTCGCCACTTCACAGCCTGCTACTGCATTCATCCCAGCTTTTCCACAGACCATCTGTCATCACTATGCTCCTCTATTGTACGCTCCTGTCTTCAGGCCAAAGCCATTTTATGATCCATACGGCCTCTCTCCTATTTTTTAAAGCAATAGTGTATTTTTGTTGTTGTTGTTGTCTCTTTTTGGCAGAGTCCTCATGACCACATTGTTAGCTTTGCCTGTTCTGCTTTTATCCAGACTCAGTGTGCTTGTCAGTGACACAGAGCAAAGCCATGCTGTAATTAGCTGCATTTACAGTTACAAAAGCTCAGCAAAATACAGCTGAAACGTGACTATCTGGGATAGTCTACATCATAACCCCAACCAAAATTAGCACTGTGGAAAATGAAAAGACTCTGGATGTTGAAGAGAATAAAATGACCAGATCTTAACGAAGGGCTGGTGTTTTTTAACATATGCCGGTTTGCAAGAAATATTTACACTCTTAAAGACAAAATAACCTCATCCATCATTCATTGTCTATAGCCTATGTCATTGGGCAAGATGTGGTGTACACCCTGGACAGACACACAACACAAGCAACCATGCACACATTCATACCTAAGGACAATTTAGAGAGAAAAGTTAACCAACAATCCTGTTTTTGGACTGTAAAAAGGAAGCAGCTGGAGAGAAACTACACATACACATGCTCGAGGAGAACATGCAAACTACATGCAGTTAGACCTCTGGTCGGGATTTGAACCCAAGACCTTCATCCTGCAAGGCAGCACAACCACTGAGCAGCCTATCCAATCTATTCTATGGAAAAGTTAGAATATTGTGTCAAAATCATGAAGTGACAAGAACAGATAAAATATTGACAAATTAGGGAGTTGACCATGGCTATGTCCTAGCCAGAGGTCTCACTAGATATTGTTGTTGTCCCTCATTTTGACCGAACGGGTCAAAAAGATCCGGTCATAATCTATTTTTAAGTGATAAACATACCATTCCATATCATCTGCACTTGGCCCAATGTCCTTTTATATTCGTGTTTGTGTGCATGGGAGTTGGGTTGGGGGGAGGGGGGTATAACTGTGATCATGCTTTTAAATCTGTGGATGAGGGATGGTAATATGGTTTATGTGGGGTCATTTTAAGCTGTAAAGCCCTGTGAGTTGCAACTCCTGTATCAAAAGCGCTTTATCAATGAAGTTTGATTGATTGATTGATTGTTTGATACCACTTTATTTCTAAAGCGAGTGACCGAGATGGGACATAAGGGGAAAACAAATCTGCCAAGCAGGTGCAAGGACATTAAGAGATTTAAAAAAAGAAACAATAAAATCTTAAAATCAATTCGAAAACGAACAGGAAGCCAATGTAATCTTGCAGGCAGTATGGGAGTTATGTGTTCCCGGCATTTAACATATTTATTCATGTAAGTTTTATATGAAGTATCGCTACTCTTACTTAGAATTCCTGGATGCTTGACCCATTGTGAATGAAGAACACGCTTGTTTTGGCCAAAACTGCTGACACTCCTCTGCATTTATGTTAAAGTGAGACCTCTTGTTTATACACAATCTTTGTTGTTCTAATGGTGTTTTCGATCTCGTCAGCCTTTTGGATTAAAAAAATAAATATGAAAAAATACAGTAAAACCTACATATTTTCCCCGAATGTACCTTATCCTGTTCTAACACATATTGTATATAGATTTTCCAACTCTATTAGAATAATAGGTTTTATATTGAACCAATTTGATTTGGAAAAGTTAATCTTATGGCTGGATTTGTTATTTTATAGTTTTTTTTTCATTTTAATCCTGAAAATACCAGTTATCACAAATAACTATATTTGTCTCTGTCTGACGAGATAATTTCTAAATGTTAAATCAGATCATCTTGAGTAGCTGCTTGACAAAACAACTTTTTAACTCTTACTTGAAGAATTTCTTAAATGAATACGGTCTACTTTTAGTTGAGTAAAATATATTGAAGTTACGCTACTTCTGCCTGAGTAAACATTTGTGTGTACTCTACCCGCCTCTGGTCCCCTCATTTCAACTGCAAGAGAGACGTTGAGCGTAAATTAATACAACCCTGGAGCTGGACAAACACTGTTTATTGCCATGACAGTGGGACAAGCCTCGCCCGGACTATGTTCAGGGTTCAGAACCAAAAGCTCGTCAGCTGTTGGTCACCAAAATTCATCCCCTCACCTTTCCATACACCGAATCTGGTGGGAGTTTCTTTCTGCCCAGAAGTGAAAACATGAAAACATGAGCAACTTAACACAACCAATAAGTTGGATTTATATTTTTCGGTCATGTTTGACAGCAATTCTCTGAGCCTCATGCAGAAACTGCTCATGAGATGTGTGGAGAGGTCTGAAATAAGCAGAGCTTGATGTTTCCTTAAGGGGGTGTCTGTGAAGAGGAGAAAATGTTGCAGCGGCAGAGGAATTGTGATACGAATGGAGGTACGTTTGTTTTATTATTCTGTTGGGGGACTTCTGAAGGGTTGGGTGGGTTTGGTGGAGCAGACACGAGGAGTGACAAGAGTGGAAAAGGAGCCAAGTGTTGGAAAGCAGGCAGACGACGAAGTCGATCGGACAACAAGAAGCAGCCTGGGACCCGTCATGGATACAGGTGAGAGTACAGGTACGCTTCTTGCAGTTGTGATGAGTTTTTTGACAGATTGGTTCTTTGTTTGGACACGCTTACCTTCACAGTCTTCAAAGATAAACGTATCGCCATTTTTTTGTGTAGCTTTTTCTACCACACCTTTTCCTTACACTCAACTTTCTATCAATATGCTTGGATACAGCCAGCTCCTTTTGCAATGACGTTTTGTGGATTACTCTGCTTGTGGAGGGTGTGAATGACAACAGTCTTCCTCGGTTCACGGTTCACTATCACTCTACCAGAGTGATGTGATAAACATCCATTGCTAAATACTATATAATGTTTTGCATTAGAGGTGTTGGGGAGGGCTTGAGTGATGACGCTGTTTTTGTTCACACTGTCCTCCATATTCCTTTAAGAAGAAGCCATCTTTTCCACAATACATTTAACAAGACGTTTCTGTATTTGTTGTAGTCACGTATTAAGGTAACACGGTGGTTGCAAAGCTATTTCTTCCTGGACTAACAAATGTCCTATTCTAGACACAAAACTACAAGGACAGTTTGGTTCTGGAGAAATAAGGAGTGCCACTATGCACAGGTTGGTAGCATCATGAAACCAGGGCAGAATAACTGTCTCATGATTATAACCTGTCAGGTAATCAGGAATCCAACTGCAGCAGCATTTCAAGATGGGTTCTGATCCTAAAAGGTCAGGTCTGAAGTTTTCCAACACACTGCAACAGTATAAAGAAACCAGATTGACGAATGTCTCGAAGCAGAAGGTGGGTTTGATTTAATCAGATGACTTATCCGCTTCATGGTTTATTTCCGTAGCACTGCGGTGTGTTGTTTCGCAGCAAGAACAAACAAACCAATTCTTTTTATTCAGTTCATGACCATGCATGTTGGGGGTTTACTCTGTAATAAGCAGAGGTGAGTAGTAACTAGTTACATTTCCTTGAGAAACTTTTTTGGGGGAAATAATCCTTTTGGGAGTAGTTTTACAAAACTGTACTTTTTACTTTTACTTGAGCACTACTTACTTGAGTACTTACTTACTACGAAGTATCGTTACTCTTACTAGAGTATAACTTCTGGATACTTCAAGTAACTTCACTATGTGAAGAACAAATATATTTTGACAAAGATTGCACCAGTCAGAGACACACACACCTACAGTTTCTTTTCTTTTTATACACAAGCTTGGTTGTTCTACTTTTTTTGCCATTTGTAGATAGTGAATATACAGTAAACAGTAGACATTGACACTGGAAGTACTTTACCATTCTCTAACAAACATATTACCTACTGTAAGTATTTGTTTAATCAGTTTTATATTTAAAGAAATTAATTTGCAAAACAATTTTTTCCTGCCTGATTTAGTTATTTTCTACTTGTGTTATTATTTGTGTTATTTCTTTGTATTTTAGTTTTTCCTACAATTTGCAAATAACTGATTTTTTTTCACTTGGTTGTCATCATATTTAAAAGTTAAATCAGATGTTTTGACCTGTTAGTACGTAGCCTACTTAAGTAGCCTTTTTACCAGACACTGTTTTACTTGAGTAATTTCTTGGACGGTTACTTCTTACTTTAGTAGTAGTTCTTACTTGAGTACGGTTTTTGGGTACTCTACTCTGGTAATAAGCCTGAAGATGATACCATTTAATTTAGGCAGGTTGGAAAGTCAGAGTTTTTATTGCATTTTCCTTCTGAAGCGACACTGAAACCACTAAAATAGTTTCTCCCAGAGACAATAAGGAATTAATCAGACAAATTTGACAGTAATTCACAATTCAATTCAATTCAGTTTATTTATATAGCGCCAATTCACAACAGATGTCATCTCAAGGCGCTTAACAAGAAGTCATTTCAATACATTTAAACAAACATTCCAATCAGTTAAAAAGTTTCCTATTTAAGGAATCCCAGCAGATTGCGTCAGTCATTGGCGTGAGGTTGGGCCCCGTTGATGCAGACTTTCCAACCACAGCAATCCTTCAGCAATCCCTCATACTGAGCAAGCATGTAGCGACGGTGGAGAGGAAAAACTCCCCTTTAAGAGGAAGAAACCTCCAACAGAACCAGGCTCAGTAGGAGCGGCCATCTGCCACGACCGTCTGGGGGTTTGAGAAGACAGAGCAGAAACACAGAAGGAACAGAAGATCTGATATAAGAGAACTTTCTATGTTACAGAAAGTAAAAAGTTGATAACAGGACACAGTGGATGTTCAGTTACTGGGAGGATCATCCCAGTCGATGCCCCCCGTCCAACAGGGCATTGCAGCCAAGCAGGATACCAGACCAGGTATATCTTCTATGGAGAGAAAAACACTGAGAGAAAACAAAGTTAACAGTCGAATAACAGAATGTACTGTAATACAGCTGGAGAGTAGTAGGAGAGAAAAGTAGCAGAGTGAAGAAAAGTGGTAAGTCTGTCCTCCAGCAGTCTAAGCCTATAGCAGCATAACTACAGAGATAGCTCAGGATGACCTTAGCCACTCTAACTATAAGCTTTATCAAAAAGGAAAGTTTTAAGCCTGGCCTTAAAAGTAAACAGAGTGTCTGCCTCACGGACTAAAGCTGGGAGCTGGTTCCACAGGAGAGGAGCCTGATAACTAAAAGATCTGCCTCCCATTCTACTTTTAGAAATCCTAGGAACTACAAGTAAACCTGCAGTCTGAGAGCAAAGTGCTCTGTTAGGAACATATGGAACAATCAGATCTCTGATGGATGATGGAGCTGATTATTAAGGGCTTTATATGGAAGAAGGAGGATCTTAGATTCTATTCTGGATTTAACAGGGAGCCAATGATAAAAGCATTTTAAAAATCACGCATGGTGATTCTTATTTCAACTGTGTAAATTTTACCAAATCTGATGCATAGTTAAAGTTGAATGCAGCTTTAGCCGCTGACTATTGTGTTTTCATTGACGCAGTAACGAGTAGAAACTGAACTCTAACATGAAGCAACACTGTGCAGCTGAAGTCAGATACAATGGGGTGACCCTTTGAGGAAATGATGATTGATGTGATTGTACTTCCCATACATACATACTCACATATTTACACACAGAACTTATCATCAGCTGCTCAGAGGCAGTCTAGACGAGCTGCAGAGACCAAACAGCTGCTCTCACATATCAGTTTTCACTCTCACACTGAACGAGCTGCTCTCTGGGCCCAGAACAGTGCAAGCAGACACAGAGAGGAAATGTCACAGTTCCCCAAAGGATTCTAATTGGCCTTATCAACCAAGTATTCATTACCAGACACAAAGGAATTCCTTATGATCATTACATCGAACACAAACCCTCTCATAATGCTAAAAAGGTAAAAATAGATAAAACACTTTGCAGCTGCAGCTAGTGCAGTCACTAATTGTAATAGTTTTGGAACAGAACATTTTAATAATCCTCTTGTGTAACTTAAATATAGATGATTAACAATCAGTCGAATGTTTGCACACCAGGCAGCCTGATTTTTTTACTTTTTTTACACCTGCTTTTTCTGGCAGGCTCGCGAGGGATTGATGCCTATCTCCAGTGGTCAGTAGGTGAGATGAATCTCATTTCAAAAACTGAAAATTGCTTTTAGAATATTATAGAACTTTCACAGGTTTATGAGGTCAATGACAGCATGGTGATTTGTGTGGAAAGATTGGGTTAATGCTTTTTTTCAACAATATACAACCATACAACATGCAAATGGATGGTTTATAGGGACTTTTAAGGATTGTTGATTGCTAAGATGCTCCTCAGGAAGCCGGAGTACCCAGAGATAACCCATAGATGCACGGGGAGAACATGCAAACTCCATGCAGAAAGACCAATTCAGTTCAGTTTGTGTTTTTACCACCATAACACAGAAAATGTCATCTGAAAACACGTTACAACACAAACAGATTCAGTTTCCATAATAAAAATATGAAGCAGGTTTAGTCCAATCATATTGATAGATTCAGAGTCAACACATTCCAAACTGATCCTAATTAAAATACTTCAGTCAGATTCGGTTCATTATGTCAGTTGGTAAAAAATGTTCTATAGAAACCTGTATCAGCTGATGGTCTCAGCTGTCATGTTTAGTTTTCTTAGTCCAGGCAACAATTACAGACACTCTGGATAAGTTGAAAAGGTTTATTGAAAGAGCTGGTGGTCTGGCAGGAGGAGCGGCAGATAATCAGTGTTGGAAGAGGGACATCCTGATCCAGAGAGATGGTACCGGAGGAGACAACGGAGGATCTGGAGAGGTTCAACAGGGTCACATGCAGGCTCAGAGGTCCAAGGGGAGGACAGACGGAGGGAACGGGACAGCAAAGGAGGAGGAAAAGAGCTCTGATAAAGCTGGGCATACACTATTCTGGTCCCGCCTTGTGAAGGGGACTGATGGAGCAGCGACATGAACCAAATTTACCTGAACCTATCACACTGGGCATGCAGTAAAGCAGAAGTGCAAAAGGATGTTTTTTACACCTTTCTCGGCACAGAATACAAAAAGATGGAAGAACGTTTGTTTTTGATGGGCGTTCTCTCATTCTTGGGCGAGGGTCTCCTTACTTTGGGTTTTTCCCCCCTTCTTTTCCATTCCAGTTCCAGATTCATCAGTCTGGTGTGTTGCATACGGATGTGAAGTGTTAGCAGTCAGGTCACATCTGAGCATCGGAGCGTACAGTTTGAGAACATGATTCATGAGCTGTGAATTAATGAACCCTGTGATGTAATTATACAGTTTGAGCTGGAGCTGAACTACTGAAAATATTGTGCAGTGTATGCCTAGCTTAAGTATCAAGTCACAAAAAAGTTGAACAAATTGTCCTAATTGGGTGAAATGTGTTCCAGCTGAGGACCACGCCCACCATTTGCACCCTGCAGAGGAAAGGTAAGAGAGACAACACAAAGAACCAACATCGTGGATATGACACCTGCAGATGTAACTAATGAGAACAAACAGACAAAGAACATAAAGTTATCTGCTGCAATAGCTGCGGATAATTCATACTTGGAGAGTAGTAGGAAAAGTGGTCTGTGCTCTGTTAGGAACACATGGAGCAATCAGATCTCTGCAGTATGACAGAGCTTTATTATTAAGGGTTTATATGTGAGGAGGAGGATTTCAACAACACCTCAAAAGGAGGAATGTTACCTCTCATTTTAAAAACAGCAAACCTGTTTATTAAGGGATGCAAATGACGCATCCGGATAAAAGATAACACCAAGGTTCTTCACATAATTATCAGAGGCCAACTGAAGGTCCTTTAGATAAAGTGGACAAAATTAACACAGTTTGATTTTCTCTCTACCAAACATGGCAACTTATGTCTTGTCAGCATTTAAAAGCAGAACATTTAGAGTCCTCCAGGATTTTATGTCTTCAAGAGAGTCTAGCTGACTGATTGGATTCATTAAGATTCATGGATAAATATTGGTGTGTATTGAGCCGGAAAACGGTGCAGTGCCTTCTCCAGGTCAGGGAAGAGGTCCTGCCCCAAGTGGAGGAGTTTAAGTATCTGTGGGCTTGTTCACGAATGAAGAAAAAATGAAACGGGAGAACAATAAGCGGGTTGGTGTGGCATCTGCAGTGATGCCCTGCGTAAGATGCTGTTCCCGCCAGCCGATCCCGATAAGTGGAAGACAATGGATGGATGGATGGATGGATGGATGGATGGATGGATGGATGGATGGATGGATGGATGGAGAGATGTGTATCATCAGCACATGGGGTACCGTTTGTAAAGTTACACAGTCAAAAATTGACAGCAACAATTTGGGTTATAAGATAAATAAATGGAGGTTCGATTTTCAAAGTCATATTTGCGTTCATGGTATTTATTCATTTGTAAATGTCACAGTTTCAAACTAAATATTTAGTTTACAAATTAAATATTTAGCTCCAAGCTAAACATGTAACTTGTCAACCTAATATTTAATCTACAAACTAAATATTAAGCTAGCAAGCTAAACTGGCTATATAAATATTTAGCTCCGAACTAAACATTTAACTCAGAGCTAAATATTTCGCTAATATGCCTAGCCAGTTGCCGATAAATGGAAGTGAACTACTCAAATAAAAGCCAGGTCTTGCAGACGTCTTTAAAAATTTCCGACGAGACTCAATGTCACTCTTTTTTTTCCTTGCTTCAAAGCTACATGTTTAGTTGGCAGCCTAAATATTATGACTTTAAAAAAATAACCCCATTTATGTATCCTATGACAGGTGAAATAACCTAAATTGTTGCTGTGAACGTTTGACTGTGTAACTTTACAAACAGCCCCCCACACATAACAGTGGCAGGTATTTATATATGCATAGTTTGTTGAGTAATTTTGCAGGTTTTGCATCTGAGACATTTGATCAGCGCAGAAACTCCTAACAGCTGCAGCTCAAATTTCCCAGTTTTCAGTGGAGGTTATTTCCACTATGTTCAGCTTTTCTTTGATGAATGGATATGGATATATCTCTCTCTGAGAGAGAGAGGGAGCATCGATCTGTTTCATACCAGGACAGGAAAACAACTGTGAACAGTGGTCATGGATTCCGTTCTTCTGTTCTGTGGATTTCTCATATCCTGGTTTGTATCCATGACACACCATTAGTCATGCTGTTGGCCGTTCACCTGGAGACTCTCTGACCGTCGACTGCATCTGTTTAAAACTAAATATTGCACCCCTAAAAACGTGTCTTTGCTCAAAAACTTTTATATTAAAACTTACACCATTCAAGTTCTTTACATTTTTGAAATGAAGAATAAACTAAAAACAGTTTTTGTGCATCCAGTTAAAGGTCCGACATTTCATTGGTGCTGGGTACTCCACATGATTATTTTTGCTAAGCAGACAAAGTGACCCAAACCATTATTTTATTTCATGACAAATCATTGGTTAGACCACCAAAACAAGTGAGCCATCCAGCATTCCAGCATGCAGGGAGCCTGTTTTGATTGAACCTCTGTTGCATGAGAGGCAGAAGTTCTTCCAGTCACTGCATGAACCTTATTCCAGTAAAACAGTGCATTCTGCCATGAGACTCATGAAGTCATCTGCACGTAGGATTTTCTTCATTAGTCATGTACACTGGAGAGCTTTTAGAATTTGGTGGGTTTTATTGAATGCTGCACTCCTGCACTTTGTTGTGTAATAACCTGAAAACCAAATCTAAACTGTTATTTTTGTGGCGATAAATTGATGATTGGACAAGTCTGAGTCTGGAATCTGCATCTATCTGCAGTTCTACAGTGTGATCTTTACTATTATACATCTTCATTTACCTAAATACAATTTAAAAAAATTTCATAGCAAACCTTAAAGTACACTCAGTAAAATGCTAAACATGATCTTATTATGTACAGAATTATCACATAATATATCATCTCCCTCTTGCTGACCTCGTCATTCTGCTGTAATCCTGTTTGATTCTGTCTAGGTGTCTCATTTCATTACAGACACTTAATTCGATACCAACAAGTCAAACGACTTCAGACCAATTACTCAGAGACAGCACCGCTGCTAACATCATTAATCACTCCTGCTAACCGTCTCCCCTGCACAACACAGCTAACACTGCCTGGTTTGCCCCCTAAAAACACAAGGTTCCCTTTTCTTACATTATGTTGTCATTTCGTCCGTGTTTCTGAATCCTGCTCCTCAGGACCCTGCCCTGCATGTCTCAGAAATGTCCCTTCTCATTTAAATGAATGGAGGTGTGCTGGAGCAGAGACATCTAGGACCAGGGGTGAGAAAAATCAGCTATATGCTGACAGGAGAAAATACAAAAAAATGGGAGTTGTTTTATCATTCCAGAAAGTAATAAAATAATTAGTAAAGAGTTGGCAGTTTATACTGGAGAACTAGTAGCAATTTAATAGCTTTAAATTGGGTGGAAGGAGTACCAACAGGGAAATATCTGATTTGTTCTGACTCTACTAGTGCACTATGAAGTATATGCTTTGTAGTCTGACTCTAGAGCAGATATTATACTTGGCATATATAATTTATTATGAAGAATTTCAAGAAAAAAAAAGGAAATTCATTTCTTGTGGATTCCTGCACATATTGGAGATGGAATGGAAATGAAATGGCCGATAAGCTAACAAAAAGTGCTACGCAAAGAAATAATATAGATATGAATATAAAGTATATTAAATATGAGATTAAAAGTATAATTAAGGCTAAGTTAAAAAGAAAATGACAAGTGCTACTAGACAGAGAAGAAAAAGGTAGAGATTATTATAGTATACAGAGAGAAGTTGGATGGTGTAGAAGAAGTAATATAAATAAAAGAGAAGAAGAAGAAGAAGAAGAAGAAGATTTTTTTTTTGATTTTTAAAACACCATTTATTCACACATTATTACAATTCAAAATAGAGAAAAGTAATACAATTACTGTAAAATGGTGCCAAATTCTAGTTTTCCATTAATAATTTTACACAGAATTCCTTTCTCCACCCACTTCTGTTCAAATTCTTCCAAGTTCTGACACACAGAATAGTAAGTATACTCAAGCCGAAGCCTGGCTCTGACATTGATTTTCCATATTGTTACGACATCATAAACCTGTTCTTTTTGTAATTTATCCCTCCTAGATAAATAAATAGCCAGCTTGGCCTCGCCGACTAAAAAATTTAAAACCTCGTTTCTAACTTTGTGCTTCTTACTTTTTCTCACACCCCCAATAAATACTTCCATGGAAAAACCCATGTAAAAAACGTTAAAAATCCAGCTAAGAACATTAAAAAGAGGATTAAGCCTTTTACATTCAGTAAAAACATGAAAAACATTTTCAGATAAATTGCAAAAAGGGCAAGAATTCAAAACATTTGTATTAAACTTGGATAAAAAGGAGTTAGTTGCAATCGCTCCATGGAGTATCTTCCATTGTAGATCTCCAGTCCTTTTTTTCAGGGGAGGACTATATATTGTAGACCATTGTGGCTCACATTCTTTTAGTTTGGTGGTCCAAACCGTTGGGAGCCTGCCCTTCAATTTATCCATGTTTAGTACCTTTACACAGTTTTTGTACATAGTCTGTTTCTCAGAAGTGTGAAGAGACTGTTTTTTTTCCTCCCCGGTCCACAACAGAGGACCATCAGTGTCTTTAAAAGGAGGAGTTAAAGTCTGGAGGTTCATCCAATGGGTCTGGCACAAGTTCATTTCTGTTATATCTCCTTAAAAGCACCCATTCTTTTTCAGAAAGCCTCTTTCTCCAAAGTTCCAGTGCTTTCTGGGATAGTCTAACAGACGAGATTTCCAAAGAGGAGGTTAAAGCGATGGCGTCTGACAGCAAAGTTCCAGCCACCTGGATCAGTCTTCCAAGATTTACAATCTTTGATTGACACAAGATTCTTGATAGTCCAGGCAGTGATTGACAGCTTATATCTAATCTTGCATCAAACATTAAAGGCTCCTTCATCAACCAAAATAGAGAGCCGTGCTCACATCTTGTCCATTTGAAAAGAGCACAGGCCTTAAAAACACTTTGGTAAAACCCAGGCAAGGTGCTTAAAAACGGAGATTTAAAACCCGTTAAAATCCATTCACAGTCTAGATCCAGATCACCCAGACGCTTCAACACACACCTTGCTAGATTCCTCCACACTAAATCTATAGGACCAAATAACAACCTCTTCACAAATTGCAACCTGAAAGCGGCCGCTCTGCTGGCCAGGTGGACTAGGCCCTGACCCCCCTCCTCACGGGGCAAAAAAAGGACGGCTTGGGGTACCCAGCGAAATCTATCCCAGAAAAAATCAACTATTTTTGACTGTATTTCAGCCAGCAACCCATTCGGTGGTTCCAGGCACACCACCCGGTGCCACAGCTGGGAGGCCACCAGATTGTTCACCACCAGTACCCTTCCCCTATAGGATAGCTGTGGATGTACCCACCGCCACTTTGCCATTTTCTCAGAGATTCTCTCTAGAACACCATCCCAGTTCTTTTTTATTATGTTTTCATTGCCCAAGTAAATGCCCAGATATTTCAAACCATCTTTTCTCCATTCTAGATGCTGGGGAAGTACAGGAGGGCTCCCCTCCCATCTTCCAGTCAAGAGAGCATCACTTTTTTTCCAATTAACTTTTGCAGAAGAGACTTCAAAAAAAATTTCCACAACATTAATCAAGATGTCAACGTCTTCCTGTTTTTTTATAAAAACAAGGACGTCATCAGCGTAAGCTGACAAACAAATTCTTTCACTAAAACCAGGCAATGTCAGGCCACTCATAGTTGACCTTAACTTGCAGAGGAGGGGTTCCAGGGAAAGCGCATAGAGCATACCAGACAGAGCACAGCCCTGCCTAACACCTCTATGCACCTTAAAAGGAGCACACAGACTGCAATTAATCTTCAGTACACTCTCGATGTCACTGTACAGCACCTTGATCATGGCTATGAAGCCAGCATTGAACCCAAAACTTTCCATGGTTTCCCATAGAAAGCAGTGTTCAACGCGGTCAAAAGCCTTTTCTTGATCCAGTGAAATCAGACCAAACCCATTCTCCAATGAACTGGAGACCTCCAAAACATCGCGAATTAGATAGATATTATCTACCATAGACCTGCCTGGCACACAGTACGTCTGGTCAGGATGCATGACCTCCTCTATTGCTCTCCGTAGTCTCAGGGCCAAGGCTTTTGATAGAATTTTGTAGTCTGTGGACAAAAGTGACACTGGACGCCAGTTTTTCATGTCTTGCAGGTTCCCTTTCTTAGGCAGGAGAGTGATGACAGCTCTGCGGCAGGAGAGTGGCAGGACACCATCTATGAGACTCTCATTGAACACATCAAGCAGGTCTTTAGAGAAAATGTCCCAATAGGCTTTATAAAATTCCACAGTTAAGCCATCGATGCAGGGGCTTTTTGTCCGTGCATTGTTTGCAGGGCAGCACCAAGCTCATTAGCTGACAGGGGTTCAGCCAGCTTTAAATTTGTCCCATTTGAGACTTTTAACATTCCAGTTAAAAAGTCTTCTCTCAAGTCTCTGTTGTCCACCCAACCACTTTTAAAAAGCGATGTATAAAAACTGACGGCTCTCTCTCTTATCTTGGCCGGCTCCGTGAGTTCATGTCCTTCATCTGACAAGAGGCATCGAACAAACTTTTTCTGCCCTCGTTTCTTCTCCAGTCCGAAGAAATAGCTGGAGGAGGCATCCATTTGGGAGATGTTTTTTACCCGAGAGCGAACCAGAGCGCCCTGCACTTTTGTGTCAAGCAGGTTAGCCAAAGTGGCTTTTTTAGTCTTAAGGGTTTCAAAATGCCCTTGATTTCCTGTGGATTCGCATAACCGCTCATACTCCACTATACCTATCACCAGATCTCTAATAGATCTGGTGATGTCATCTGTGACACCCAGACTGTACTGTTGGCAGAGCTGTCTAATCTGTACTTTTCCATGATCCCACCACTGCCTCAGGGATGTAAAATCATCCTTCCTCTGTCTAAAATCAGCCCAATAAAAGCCCAAAATCTCCCTAAAACACTTATCAGCAGTCATATTAAGATTAAAATGCCAGTAAGCGCTCTTAGGAGACACATGCAATTGTGAAATTGAACACTCCACTAAGGCATGATCGGTAAAACCAACAGGTAGAATCCTACACACTTTAAAAATATTAACGTGATGTGAAAAACAATAAAAACGATCTAAACGAGCCAAAGAGATCCTACCTTCCTTGTGGTGGGACCATGTGTACTGTCTGCAGTCTGTATGCATCCTTCTCCAAACATCCACCAGACCATGACTGCAGATCAGCCGCTTCAGAGCATGAACCGATGGTAAATGAGGCTCTGTGTGGTTCCGATCTATATTGTCATCAACAGTACAGTTAAAATCTCCCCCAAAAATTAAATGATCCGTAACATTTAGATCTTTCAGTTTTTCATTTATGACATCAAATAACCGCACCCTCTCTGCTCCTACATTAGGAGCATAAATATTAAAAAAAACAATTGTAAAACAATCAAAGATGGCCGTTACAGCCAGAGCTCTACCCTCAACCAGTGATTCCACTTTTACAGAGTTGGGGGAGAAGGTTTCAGAGAATAAAATGCATACCCCCGCTCTTGCTGATGAGCCATGATTTAAGAACACTCTTCCTCCCCACTCTTTATTCCATTCAATCTCGTTATTAATATCGCTGTGAGTTTCCTGTAAAAACATTATATCTATGTGTTTGAGTTTAATGGACTCAAAAAGCACTGCTCTCTTTCTCTGGTCTCTTGCTCCATTTACGTTTAAGGAGCCTACTTTAAAAGCACTCATTGAGACTAAAATGTTTAAAGACACATAGACAACAATAAAAAAGAATCTCAGAGTTAATTTCAAAGCCATCTTTTTTATTGCTTTAAGGCCGTTTTTTTAACTTTTGCCAACAGTTTTTTTAACCTGTACACTTCCTGATTTGTCAGCCCAATTTTTGCCTTATTTTTGCAATTTTTGCCTTATTTGCCATATTACATTTTACAGATCTGCAAAAAGCTTTAACATCAGAAAGAAAGTTTCAATTTTCAGGCCTTTCACGTTCTTAGTTTCGATCAGAAAACTTTTAATAGCAGCAGCAGGATACAATTTTTCTTTTGTCTCAGAAAACTGGCTCAGTGACATGTCGCTTATATCTGAAAAAGTGCTTTCACAGTCGCTTTCCTCTGACTGATCTAACTGTGAGTTAGACAGCCCAACTTGCCTGCTTGTTTTAGCTCCGGCGCTTGTTTCAGTATCACATTCCACTGTCACATTACGCTTTTTAGAACTCCTTTTCCCAGTTGGAGCAGGGAGTTTTAGCTCCATCTCCTCCACAGGCTTCACCAGGTTTACACCATCGTTTGTCTGACCACTCTCTTCATCGGCTTCTTGCTCATCTCTTTTTCCCTCCTTACTATTCTCAGACCCTTTCACTGTGTTTCCACTATTATTATTCTGCTCTCCCACTACCTCCCTACTCTCCTCCATAGCTTTTCCACTGACTTCTTCCTCTTGCACCACTATGTACTTTAAATCAACATTTTTGAAGGGTGTTTTCACTTTTTCTTTTTTACTGCAGGCTTCAGCTACCTTACACACTAAAGTGTTTTCACTTTCGGCTGCTACCTCCAGGCTACGGCTCACTCCACTCCCTGTGCAACTTGACTCAGTTCCTGCAACTTGTGCAGCTTCACTGGGTTCCTCCATGTTAGTTTTAGTCACACATGAACTTGCCTCATCATTCACAGCAGGGGCAGGAGATTTTGCCCCATCACCAACTGGTCCTGGAACTGTTTTATTTGGACATATTTTAAAAATATGTCCTTCCCCCCCACAGCCAAAACACTTTAAGGCTGATGAAGTGACAAACAGAATATAATCGTATTCATCCACCTTTACATGGAACTGCAAATTGAGCTCCTCTGATTTATTAGGCAGGATCATGAAAACCTGACGCCTGTGTGACACAACATGGTTCAATAGAGGAGACTTACACCCAGACAACACCTTCTTAATCGGGGAGACTATCTTCCCATGCCTAGACAGCTCTCTCTTTAAGAATTCATCACTGATGAATGGAGGAACATTTGACAGTACGACCCGAGTACAAAAGCTCCCCCCACGGTTATGCCCTGCTCTACTAGCTTGTTTGCTAGTTCCACTTTTGACACAAACAAAACCACAGCCCCATTCATGCGCGCTGCGGATTTGTTAAAACTGTGTCCCACTACCTCCCCCACTGCCAATGCGACCTCCTCCACGCTACACGGGAAGCCGGTGCTGACACGAACACCGTGCTTCCTGGTGAGCGTGGCGAAGCCACCCGCACCAGCCATGGCGCCGGCGAAAAATCACCGCCCAGGCCGGCCCACTACCTCCTAACAACAAATAACACTTAAAACTTAAACACGAAACGAAATCAAACGACAAACAGTAACTAGAAAAGCTTAGAAAAACACACTCACTCGGGACGCTTTCTCCCACTTTCCACTCCACTTCCGCTCAGAAGAAGAAGAAGAAGAAGAAGAAGAAGAAGAAGAAGAAGAAGAAGAAGAAGAAGAAGAAGAAGAAGAAGAAGAAGAAGAAGAAGAAGAATTAAAAAAAATAAAAATAATCAGCATCCTCAAGGAGCTGGCGTTTCAGGACACCGTAAACAATCATGTTGAGTGGAGAAATCTCCCAACGCTGTCTCCGTGATTCTGAGCTCCCCGACAACAAATAGATCCAGAGAACCACGGACAGCGTCTGCTTTAGAATAAAACTCTCATTGAAGATAGATTTGTCGTGTTTGTCACCGGGTTAACTGCGCATGTTCAGTCTTCTTTTCTGTGTTTCCCTGGCATTGTCACAGCGCCACCAATAGGCCCGGCGTATGTACTGCAGCATTTTAAGCCGGTTCGTGTGAATTAATGTTGACAAAAGTTTTGATTATTGTGGTGCCGTTTTTACAGACTCTGTTTTTGAAACTCTACCCGTTTTTTCTCAGTGTAGAGCAAGCTTGAATGTCACCTCTGATGTAGATGGTCTTCCAGCTCTTTATAAATACAACCAAGATAAAGCAAACTCGTGCTCCTAAAACTAGTTCTGTTTTTCTTTTAAGACAGCTACTTCATCTTTTCTTGCAGCTATGTGTGAAATAAATCATTACTGCAGATGCCAAACCATCTAAAGGGCAGCAGCCAATCGTTCTTCAGCTTTTGTGAAATTCTGCTGCAATCATCTTCTGCTGTACTGAACTCACAATTACACCCTTGTTCCAAAACTTGATAGGCTCATGAATCTTAACTACTCCTAATTAGTCTCAGTTACGATTGATGTGGCTCCTCTTGTCTGTGCATCCTTCATCCATCTTTTGTAGTTCATTCTTCCAGGCTTCTGTCCTCTTTCCCTTTCTCCGGTGCTAGAAGCAAAAACTGGATCGACTTTACTGTCTTTAACACATGTTTACTGTACATTTATTTGTTCACAACTTTAAGAGGTAAAATGCACTTTAAATGACAATCTGACCACATGCTGCCAGGGCATTGGCGGCCTAATGAATATTCAGCTGTGTTTGAAAACTGTTTCCATGGATTTCCAGGTTGATGCAGCAGACAGTACTGTTTTGGCCCTCTGGCCTCCCTTCATTCTGTGCTTCACCTGTTAACAATGGACAAACAAAAAATGTTCAATAAAAGATGTCCATTGAAATATTATTTGTCAATATTTATATATATTTTTTAATTAATGTCATTGTCAACCTTAGCCTTCACCATACATATATAATAGTTTTGAGTCTTTAACCCTCATAATGCCAGTTTTAGCAATAAAGCTACTTTTTCCCCAGAAGAAACAAAATGTTTTTTTCTCCATCTCATTTATGCAAATTGTTACATTTGCTGCACCTCCTGAGAACCAATGAAAAAAAATTGTTTTCCATCTTCTTTTTTATGTGATATCCTATCTATTCAGGCCAAAAAGAACACCTCACCTTTTAATTTTTTTAAACATTTTTAAATTTTAATTTTACAGCATGTCCACTGTAGTGGACAACAGAACGATTCACGTCTGAATACAACTGAATTTAAATCAAAATGAACAGCAGTTAATGAAAGTTAATGAGATTAACCCAAGAATACATTCAATTTGATAAAAAAAACTAAATTTTTCATGAACTCTTTCTTT
The DNA here is from genome assembly GCA_963556495.2 of Valencia hispanica. Classification (NCBI taxonomy): domain Eukaryota; kingdom Metazoa; phylum Chordata; class Actinopteri; order Cyprinodontiformes; family Valenciidae; genus Valencia; species Valencia hispanica. Next base: position 3,255,944 of record OY747706.1, read on the forward strand.
CCCACCAAGCACAAGGGACTTTCCTGCTCCCTCTCTGGCTCTCCCTCTGGCTTTCCCTTCATCAGATTCTCCTGCATCTTCTTCCTCTCTGTATTCACCATCTTCCCCTATCACAGGCTAATACTCTAATAATTAATATTACTAATAATCCTCATCATTTTCCTCATCTGAAAGTTCCAAATCTGAACCTCCCTTGACTATATATCTCGTATAGAATCTCTTCTGCTTCGTGTATTTCTCCTACAACAATGAAGTCATTCAATTCACTAAAACCATCCTGTTGTCCTCCACAATTGACATTCATAAAGGCAAGGCAAGGAAATTTTATTTGTATAGCACACTTTCAACAGCAGGGCAATTCAATGTGTTTTACATGATTTGGTGATTTTAAAAAACAAAAAAAACCAATGGAAATTAAAAGTAAAAGAAACACACATTACACATGATACACAATAAAGCAAGAGAAAGCTCAAAAAAAAAAAGCAAGAGAGCATGAACACATTTCATACATATGACATCAAGCATTTAATCGAAGGCAATTCTAAACTGATGGTTTTAGTCTCGATTTAAAGCAGTTCAGAGTTTCAGCAGCTCTACACTCGTCAGGAAGTCTGTTCCAGATAAGGGGAGCATAAAAACTGAAAGCTGCTTCTCCATGTTTAGTTCTGAGTCTAGGGATGTTTAGTAGGCTAGAGTTGGAGGACCTGAGTGGTCTTGGTGGTTGGTACCATGACAACAGATCTTCAACATACTTTGGTGCTAAGCCATGTAATGATTTATAAACTAGTCAAAGTATTTAGAAGTCTATTCTCTGAGCTACAGGGAGCCAGTGTAAGGACTTTAGAACTGGGGTGATGTGCTCTACTTTCCTGGTTCTAGTGAGGAACACGAGCAGCAGCGTTCTGGATCAGCTGCAGCTGTCTGATTGACTTTTTAGGCAGATCTGTGAAGACGCTGTTGCAGTAATCAATCCGACTAAAGATAAACGCATGGATGAGTTTTTCTAGGTCCTGTTGCAAAATCAGTCCTTTAATCCTAGAAATGTTCTTCAGGTGATAGAAGGCTGACCTTGTTATTGACCTTTATGTGACCCTGGAGGTTCAGGTCTGAGTCCATTACTACACCTAGATTTCAGGCCTGATCAGTAGTTTCTAGCTGGATTAACTGAAGCTGTGTGCTGACTGTTGATCGTTCCTCTTTGGGTCCAAAAATAATTACTTCAGTTTTGTTTCAATTCAGCTGGAGAAAGTAATGGCACATCCATCCATTTATTTGGTCAATGCATTGATTTAGGGTTTGAATGGGTTCAGAGTCACCTGGTGACATTGTAATGTAGAGCTGAGTGTCATCTGCGTAGTTATGGTAGCTTATGTTATTGGTTGCTATAATCTTGCCTAGTGGGAGCATGTAGATATTAAATAAGAGGGGCCCCAGGATGGAGCCCTGGGGCCCCCCACATGTGATTTCTAAAAGCACTGTTATTTAAAAAAAAATCATTAAACTTTTTTCAGAAGTCAAAATAATGTTATTGAAATGTTAATGAACAAGAATATGTATAATTAGTATGGTAAAAATAGCGAAAGATGAAGATTATTTGACTTATCTCTCATCTTTTCATAAAATGTGCTTGCTGGTAAGCCAGCCATTTTGAATGAGGAAATAAAGGGGACTTCCCAGCATGTAAACCTATCAAATGACACATCACTGGAAAGCCCAGGATGTCTTCTAAAAAGTACTGTGGGGCTTAATAGGATAACTCAAAATAGTAAAAGAAGATAAAGGTGAACACAGTGTATATAAAGGACACAAATGAATGTGAATATCTTTGTCTAATAGCCAACTTTACAGTTGACGTCACAATTTAGCCACGCAAGTGCTGCTGGGTGCTAATGCTAGACAAACAAACCGCGTTAACCAATTGAAAAAAAACACACCCAGAGTGTTTGGACGTCGACGTGAAGGCAGAAATCATATGTGACATTTAAATGCATCTCACAGATGATCAAATATAAAATGGAGGATGTTGTTTTGATAGAGAAAAAAACGCACCAGGGGGACTTTCTTGATGCTAGTTATCTAGTTGGCAGCTAATTAGATAATTAGATAATTATCGACTGCCAGAACTGAGGCGCCGGCTCGGATGTCACGTTCAAAGTAAAAATGTGTCACTACGAGAAGCTATTGAAAAGATGTATTGCAATACAAATACAGGTTTATCCTGCAGTGGATGGTGGTAAACGGTTTGAACTGAAAAATAAAGGACTCGCTAGCCAAACAACACATGTTACAGCCGTTACCGTGACAACGCCTGACAGCAGCTGGACCACAAAGTCACTAATTCCACTGTTAGTCGATCTAAGTGGTAAAAGGTTCATTTGACATATAACATATATGTAGTTTGTGTTTTTGTACCCTGTTGTCAAGAATTATTGTTTTATACATTTATTATGGAATTTTCTTTTCTCAATATTTAATATGTTTCTCATAACTGTCTCCGATATCCGATCTGGTTCTCCAGAGTCCGATTTGAACAACCCCCCAACAGCAGTGCGTAGTTCCTTCCAGTTTAAACATCTTTAGGAGACGAAACTACAACTTTGTGACAATCGGAGCGACTCAGACCCATAGGCACCCATGCAAAATTCAATTCAATTCAGTTTATTTATATAGCGCCAATTCACAACAGAAGTCATCTCAAGGCACTTAACAAGAAGTCATTTCAATACAATTATACAAACATCCCAATCAGTTAAAAAGTTTCCTATTTAAGGAATCCCAGCAGATTGCGTCAGTCATTGGCGTGAGGTTGGGCAGATTTCCAACCACAGCAATCCTTCAGCAATCCCTCATACTGAGCAAGCATGTAGCGACAGTGGAGAGGAAAAACTCCCCTTTAACAGGAAGAAACCTCCAACAGAACCAGGCTCAGTAGGAGGGGCCATCTGCCACGACCGTCTGGGGGTTCAAGAAGACAGAGCAGAAACACAGAAGGAACAGAAGATCTGATATAAGAGAACTTTCTATGTTACAGAAAGTAAAAAGTTGATAACAGGAAACAGTGGATGTTCAGTTACTGGGAGGATCATCCCAGTCGATGCCCCCCGTCCAACAGGGCATTGCAGCCAAGCAGGATACCAGACCAGGTATATCTTCGATGGGGAGAAAAACACTGAGAGAAAACAAAGTTAACAGTCGAAATAACAGAATGTACTGTAATACAACTGGAGAGTCGTAGGAGAAAAGGAAGTAGCAGAGTGAAGAAAATTGGTAAGTCTGTCCTCCAGCAGTCTAAGCCTATAGCAGCATAACTACAGAGATAGCTCAGGATGACCTAAGCCACTCTAAGTATAAGCTTTATCAAAAATGCATGCTTGTTTGTCAAGGGCTAACTCCCAGAATGCATTGCGAAGTTTTGTCATTATCTAGTTTTTGCTAATGTGAAAGCTGATAATGGAAACAACACAACACAAAAACTGATTAAATTGTGAATTAAAAGGAAATATATTTTAAACAGTTTTGGAATGGGTAAAGCAGCCTGTACCTTTAAAGGGGCCACATTATGCATATTTCCCTTTATCCTTTTTTTTTGTTGCCATTTGGCTCTCTGCAGCCTCTTTACACTCCGAACATGAATAAAAAACATCCATCCATTTTATTTATTTTTTGCTCATTTATACACGCTGTTTAAAAAAGTATTAAATTTGATAGAAGCTCCATGATTGCTACAAAAAGTGTTCAACTTGCTAAGAGACTTTAAGCAAATTTTAGTAGGCTGTAATTCATAATTTAGCCTGTATGGAGAACTTTAATGCTATGTAGATAAAATATTTAAATACATTCAAACTTATGCATGCAGTTAATGTTTCTGATATTCATTAAAGTTGTGTGTTTTGTAATCATTACACTATGAGCAAAATAAAAGTTCAAACAACTTAATAAAAGCCCCAAACTATAATAATTGCAAGTATAATTTATGCATGTAAACTTCTGACTTATGGAGGCTCAGAAGTAACACAATTCAATAACAATATTATCGTAATAATTTTTTTTATGTTTGATCACATATTGAGAATAATAAGAATAATACATGTAATGTATAATGAAATTGGAAATCCAGACATTAAACACATTTATTAATAGTTGTTCAAATGATTTTTGAATGAATTTCTTATCCTTAATAAAACAAAATAAATCTTACCGTAATTAATGTCTTTGATTTAAAAAAAAACTATAAATCATTTATGATTCTTTATGTTTTATTTTAATTTTCTTAATTTATTCCATCAGCCTAATTTATTAAAGTCAGTAGGAGGGGCTAACACTGCTATAAACAAGGTGATTGGTCTACTGTGCAGTTTCACCAAGCAGACTTTAGGAACTGATGAGCCATATTGTTATTTTCCTTGTTTTTTTATTGCTGTAAAGTTTCCTTGTTTTCCTTAAAACGATAAAATGTTTTTTTCTTATTAATATGATTATTGACAGTTGAAATTGTTTAATCACCGAGAGAAACTCAGGAAACATGAAATTAAAACACAAAGAAGTTAAAGTTTTAAAATTTAACAAATTATTTCAGAAATGTTTGACAAATTTGAATAATTCAAGGATTTTTAATTAAATTGCATTTCTACATAATTTTATTCTCTACAGTTGTAATTATTTCTATTAGAAATATGTCGATTTTACAAATTATTTATTCATTGTAAGCTACGTTTTTGATCTACTAACCTCGCATGAACCGTATGACAGATTTATTTGTTTAAAGATATTTTTGTCTTCTTAATTCCAACATGAACCACAGATTTTATGGTCTGTCGCCTGTTTAAAAACACAACAAACCTCTGTTCCAGTTTGGGGCTGTGTCCTCCAGCTTCCTTCCTGTCCCTGACCTTTGGGGTCATGGAAGCATAATGAGCTCCTTCTCTGGTTTCTCCTTCTCCCCTCCGCTGTCCTGTCACCGAGTATCTTGCACAATATCACAGTCTCTGCATTGTTTCGCCTCTGTTGCTTCAGCGTGACCCAGTGGGTACCCAGTGGGTGTGAGGTTTCCATTCATGTGGATACGCGGCGACCAGAACAGGTATGACACTGACTTATGGTGAAGGGGAAACAGGAGGGGCTGCAGAAATATCAGAGATTATTATCAACAAAAACATGCAGCTCAGCATTTAGTCAGAGCTCAGCTCTGAAACAGTAATATATCATTGTCCCATGGGTTAATGCACTGGACTCTGCAACAAAAACATGTCCTCAGACTCATACCATATTCCCAAGACTCACCACTATATTGCGATTCCACCTTCCCCAAAGATGATTATAAACACACATGCTTGGGATAATCTTTTATAAAAGTGACATAGTGAAGCTTTTCTTATTGCCAGGAAGTGGAGAGTGCGATATGAGATCTATTATTTGCCTGCATGTAGGCTGTGAGCAGGCTCTCTGAGTCGTTTTCCTGAGTCACTTTTGATTTAGAACATAATCCATTTTCATGCAGGCGGTGAAGTCAAACTAAAACTATTTGCAGTGGTCACAACATCAGGACTAGAACAATGCCATCATTTATCAAATATTTTTATTTTCTCTGGTTTATAGCCAAACAATAGTCATCTAGTCATTCCAGTTAATAATAGCTTTATGATTGCTATGACAATCACCTTATCAGATATATCAGCATTGTTGCTAATCTGGGAGTAAAAATGGACTGGGCCCTGAATGTAGACTCTCTGGTCAACTCAATAGTGAAGTGTTGTTTCTTCCAGCTGAGGGGGATTTTCAAATTAAAGGCTGTGCTGGGTAAATGTCACCTGGAATCGGTAATTTGTGCCTCCCTCACATCTCGGCTGGGTTACTCAAATTCATGCTATTAAAGCATCTCAGTCACGCCTTTAACTTATTCAGAACCCAGCAGCGAGGTTCTTGACTAGAGCTGATAGAAGACAGCATATCACCCCAATCCTAAAATCTCTTCATTCAGTGTATGATCTATTTTCAGATTCTGCTTTTTGTTTTTGAAATCTCTAAATCGGCCTGGCCCCGTTATATCTGGCCGAGCTTTTCCATCCTTATCACGATCAGTTGCTTCTGATTCTTCCTAACGTAAGCTACAAGTCCAGAGGTGAGAGAGCGTTCTCAGTCGGTGCTCTGAAACTTAGGAATTCACTTCCCCTCCAAGTTAGCCAGGCAACTTCCCTTTGTGTTTTTAAATCTGACCTAAAACCTTTGATTTTTCTCAGGATTTTAATTCCTAATTTCAGTTTTTCATCTTAATTTAAGATGTACTTTTAGTTTATTTATTCATTTAATTTTCTTTCTGTTTCCTTGTATCAATTTTAACTGGCCTATGTTATTGTTGGTTTATTTTAGCTAATTGTTTTCAACCTGTGTTTTGTATTCTTATTTATTACTCTTATTTTTATTTTTTCTATTGTCTTCGAAGTCTTTGCTCCTTTACACAGCCCTTTGGTCAGTTGTAATGCTGTGTTGAAATTGCTCTATAAATAAATTGGTATGGTATTTTTCGAGGTTATTTAGTTAATTAATAATTAAGTGCTTTTCTCAATTTAGCAAGATTTATATTATTTATATCATATGAGGATTTTAGATTCCTTAAAAGCTAAGTTCATGCTTTTGAGTCTTAATTGGATTTGGTTTCGGACCCGTTTACTTGTTGATCCAGACAGTGTACACCAGAGGCCCCCAACTCCAGTCCTCCAGAGCTACTATCCTGCAACTTTTAGATGCATCACTTCTCCAACACACCTAAATCAGATGAATGTCTCGTTACCAGGCCTCTGCAGAGCTAAAAAAAACCTGCTGTTCAAGGTGATTTGGGTTTGTTGGAGCAGGGATGCCACCAGAAGTTGCAGGATAGAAGTGGTGAACAGAATAGAGGTAAAATACTGGTTTTTGATGATGAAACATTTCAAAACCTGATCTCCCAGATAATGTGACATATATCCTGTAAACTTCAACTGACAAGCAAACAAATCTGTCTCAAGAGATGATGGATTGGTGGTTTATACATCTAAACATTGACCCTCATCAAAAACATTGCAGAGTTGGAAAAGCAACTAAATGATAAAGTTGCAAAAATGTGCTAACCCTTAAAAAAATAATACTTTGTTAAAACACCTTTAAAATGAAAAATAACATTCAGGGCTCTTTTGGTGCTCTTTCACTGTGCAAATTCTCGATGTGGCAATGTTTGCCCCTTCTACTTTGAACAGGTTCTCCATGTATGTAAAGTAGTGTGAAATTCTCATGTCCACAGTCGACCCACACAGATTTCTTTTTGTGTCAAATTTGATTCCATTCTAAAAGTAATTTTCTTCTTGATTTCAATGAATTATGGACTTGACGTGATGCAGGACAATGAAATCCCCGATAAATGTAAAAAAGTAACCGTAGATCATGATGCAGCTACCACCACGTTTCACACTGGTTAAGGTATTTTCAGAAGTGCTATTTTCTTCTTCCTTTAAATATTGTGAACCATTAGTTCATGTTTGGTCACTTCCTTTTCTAGAGATGAAAAAATTATTAGACATATGTGAACATTTTATTGGAAAGAACTGAATTTCATAGGATGTCCTGAGTTTTACACATGACTGTATATACAGTTTATGGCTTTTGGTGTAGTAAACTTCACTTAGCAGGTTACATTGCAGGGGAGAAACACAAATATTGCAGGGAGTTTATTTAAGCACACTGTAAACACCCAACAGCAAGAAAGACGTGCTCAAAATCTTTGGCTAAGAGAACCCGCTGGGTGGTAAGAAAAACATGCATTTATAACAGTCATCGTAAAACATTGTTGTATGAGATTAAATGTGAGAGAAGATGGAGGGGTGGTTTCCACATCTAAACAATGCAGTAGCTGGAATGCTTGTGTTCAAGACCCTGACCTCCTCCTTCATGGATCCTGCAGACCTTCATTCGCCAGCAGCACAGTTTTCATTCAGTTTTTAGGGAAGAAATCTCTGCAGGTTCTTCCTCAGGCTGCACAACCTGATCCAGCTGCCAACGTTTTGTCGCCTGGTTGGGGAGGTAGCCGCACCATGCACAAACTTTAATAAAAAACATCTATTTGTCTACAACGCTGTGATGGTGCAGCGGCCTCTGCTGATTCCACTAACAGGAGAGTCCAAGGGGAGCTGCACACACATGCCGAGATGTGAACAGGTTTAGGTTTCTGATCAATAATTTGGGATTGTTTAAACATTCTTGGTTTGCTGTATATTTGTTTACGACAGATAATAAAAGGACACACATCAGGCACAAAACCACTTTAGCAGCAAAAACAGCCCTGACCCATCAAGGTTAAAACTCCTCTAGACCCCTGAAGATGTACTGTGGTATCTGGCACCAAGATGTTGGCAGTAGATCGTTTCTGCAGGTAATGAGGTGGAACTTCTATATACAAGACTGTATTATTGTCCAGCACATTCCACAGATGCTTGATCAGACTTAATAGATCTGGGTAATGGAGCCAAGTCAAAACCTGAAGCCTGGTTGCTGCGCTGCTCAAGTCGTTCTTGATCCATTTTCAGGGGCTGTGACCCCTGGAGGCATCCTGTAGCCCAAAGTCCAGGTAAGACATTTCTTTTCAGTGCTGTTAGGCAAAATTATTTCAATAGTTGTTCTATGGTTCATGTAACAGCCTTTGCCCCCCCTCCCCCTCGTGCATCAATGACTCTTGGCCATGACCCTGTTGTCAGTTCACCAGTCTTCCTTCCTTGGGTCCCACTTAATGGATACTGGCCACTTGAGAACAGGAGCACCTCACAGAGCTGCAGTTATGCAGATGTTCTGACCCGATCATTTAGCCATCGCAGTTTGGCTCTCATCAAGCGCTTTCAGATCCTTACAGTTCCCATTATTCCTGTTTTAAAATATCTGCTTTAAAAACTAAATTCCCACTTGCTAACTGTCATAACTTGATGAAGAGACAATCAGATTGATTTACTTCACCTGTCAGTGGTCATAAGGATTGACTGACGAATAGGTTTCGATATAAAAGAGGCTGCTGTTCTGTCTTCAACGCTTCCTGACGGAGGAGCTCAGAAAAGCTTAATGAAAAGCAGACCTCAGAACAAGAGCTAGCTTTTCTTCGCATCCCAAAGCGATCTGGTGCCACTTTCAGTTTCTTGTCTGCACTTTGTAACTCATCATTCACCTCAGCTGGATCAAAATGTAGGTCTGGCAGCAGTCATCCTGATAATGAGGAGAAAATGAGGGGAGAGGAAGCTATGAAAGGAAATATCCCTTCAAATATGCCTCATTCTTCTCTCCTTGGCCCCTGCTCCCCTTGCACTGTCCCCAGTCCAACCTCTCAGCTTCTATTCCCAGCCTACACACCAAGCTGGGCCCTCTATGGAGTGCAGGAAGCTGGACTGGGAGCCTGCTGTCTCCCATCCAAGGCAAGTGGTTATGAAATGTCTGCCCGGGAGAAAGTGGCCACTTTCCCGACTCTGAGCCACAGTCAAACTGACAGCCATGTTCGAGTATCACCCTCAGGACAGGCTCACCACAGGGCTGCGTGTTGAGCCCCCTCCTGTTCACTCTGCTGACGTATGACTGCTCAGCGAGACACCCCAGCTGTCATATAGTTAAGTTTGTGGATGACACAGCAGTAGTGGGACGCATGACCAACAATGATGAGTCCAAATACAGAGAGGAGGTGGAAAACCTGGTGCAGTGGTGCAGAGAAAACAACCTCTGCATCAATGTGAAGAAGCCCAAGGAGATGGTGGTGGTTTTCAGAAGGGACAAGCGTCCTCTCCTTCCCCTGTACATCAGAGGAGCACCTGTGGAAGTGGTCTTCCGGTTTCAGGTACCTGGGTGTGCACATATCCAACGACCTCACCTGGAATGCCAACACTTCACGTCTGGTCAAGAAGGCCCACCAGTGTCTCTACTTCCTGAGGAAGCTGCAGAGAGCTGGACTTGGGAGCTCCGTCCTGAGGAGTTTCTATCACTGTGCAGTGGAGAGCGTCATCTGCACCTGCATCACCGTGTGGCACGGCAGCTGTACTGCTGCTGAGAGGAAGGCTCTGCAGCAGGTGGTGAAAGCTGCACAAAGGACTGTAGGGAGCACACTTCCCACCACCTCGGACCTCTACACGTCCCGATGCAGGGGACGGGCCCTCCGCATCCTGAAGGACTCCACCCATACGGCTCATAGGCCTTTTCAGCCCCTGGGCGGCTGAGGAGCATACAGAGCAAGACCACCAGGCTCAATAACAGCTTCTTCCCTGCAGCTGTTAGACTGGTGAACTCCAGCTGTGTCCTGTAGAGCACATGTATTTATATTTATTTATTACATTTATTTCAATATTTTTTTTCCACTAATTTAATTTAAATGGCTTATAATTCCGGACCTGAGTCCTAATTTCATACCATCACATGTAACATGAGATGGTATGACAATAAAAGTTCCTTGAATCCTTGAATCCTCGAGTAAACATCTGAAAACACTGAGTAAATAGAGGCAGAAATGGTCAAACCAGCAGTCAGTGGATCAGCAACACAGCACACACTCCGCTAGTCGCTGTCTGGAACCTAAAGCTCAAGAATATTTAGATTAAATCAAATTTCATAGATCTTTTACTTTATTACCTTGAATACTGAAATTTTTTGTTTAACACCAGTTAGAGAGAAGACGCTAGAGCTAATCCATACACTAAGGAACCAGATTCAGTCTGGTCTAAAAAACAAAAATATAAGTCTTGTGACTAATTAGCAGCAGAAGGACAAAGACTGGCAGCTTTTTTCTCTAAACTATAACTCATTGAAATAGGAAGCAGTATGTGGACTCAGAGAGAGACAGCTAAATGAAGCAACCCATGCTTGAGCTGGATTCATATAATTGAAAACATACTGTTCTCTTGCATTCTTGCGGCTGGGATGAGGCTTGTTTTTAAGAAGTTAACCTCTTGTTTTTAGCCCCGTGTGGGTGTGTCACACATGAATTATGGCAAAGAAAAAAGATTGTAATTATTCCAGTCCATCCCCAGGCTGTAAATGTCTTTAGAATGTTTTTAACCACACTGGCGCTGCAGAACTTCTCACAAGTTACCTCGATGCTCAGAAATAAGTTTAAAAGACGTGTCGAGAGACAGTTTTGCATTTGATTCAAAATGTTTTAAGAAAACTAAAGATTAACTCTGAGTAATAGATTATTGATGATTTTTATGATACGTTGGCATTTTATTATAGAGCATAGAATATCTAAAAATACAGTGTTGGTATTGAAATTAAATACTTTATTCATCCCACTGTGAGGACATTCACATGCTACAGCAGCATACACAAACACACAAACACGAACAGGAATAAGGTAGAGACGTGAGAGACAGACGGACAGGAGTAACCACTAGTGGAAGTAAAAATAAGTCATAGACCTTCCAACCTCCCTACCAGTCACTGCTTCCTGGTTTTACTAACATTGAGGTCAATTACCTGCTCTCAAACCAAGTGACGAGATTGCTGACATACTGATAGTAGGTGGGGTTCATCCTGCAGCAAAGTAACAACAAACATATCATCAGCATACTTTATTAGGGAGAAGCCTTTGTGTGATAGAAAACTATGTTTAGGTCATGACAATCAGAGTAAATGATGTTTTGTCTAATCAGAATACTGAGAATGATACATGCATTCAGATGAGATAAACTTTAAAACAAGGTTGGATTGTGTTGAAGGTTGATGTCGAGTCTAATATGAGAAAATATATGCAAACATGACTTAAACTCATCTAAATGATCGGAAACCTTTTCCAGAGGACAGAGAGTAGCATCTTCTGTTCCATAGTTAAGCTGAATAGCAATTTGCATCAAATCCATCAGTTCAGTGTATATCAAGCCATGTGCACTTGAAAAATAAGGCATTTACATCTGAAAGCACCAACAGGAATGCTCTTTATCCACTTTCAGAGCGGATGTTTTAGCAGCCCGTCTATGACACGAGTAAAGAATCCTTCTTCCAGTGTTTCCTCTGTGGGAGCCCCCTGCCTCGGGGGTGGTGTTCTGCTGCGGTGGCCTGGGTGCTCACCAGGTAGTGCTCAGGTGGAGGCGAGGGTCTCTACCCTCCCTCCTCCGGGCCCTGGCTGCTGCAGTGGACCTGCTGCTGTCGGAGCAGACGATTCTCCAGATGGCGTTTTCCTTACGTACCTGACTCATCTGAGCTCAGCCCAGTGTCTACCAATGATCTTACGCGTTTTGGGAAGATGTCTGTGTGTGTTTGTGGGTGGATGTGTGTGTCTGGGAAATGGGTTTGGGAAGGGGGAATAACTGTCTTTTCGCTTTTATAATTGTGGGGAAGGGATGGGAATCTGGGTTATGTGGGGTCATTTTAATCTTTAAAGCACTTTGAGCTGCATTTTTTGTATGAAAGGTGCTTTATAAATAAAGTTTGATTTGATCTGATTTGATTCTGAGCCAGTCTGTGTGTGCCCTGTGAACCTTCATGATGGGAAGGGGGGTAAAGTCAGAGCGTCCGAGGTGTGTGGGGTTCTATAGGATGCTCTTTATCTGCCTATGTAGGCAGGTTGAGTCCTCCATGTTGGCCAGTAGGGATCCGGTGATCCTTTGGGCCGTTTTAGTTACTTGCTGCAGGCTCTTCCTCTCTGCCACAGAGAAGTTTGAGTTCCACACTGGGCAGAAGTGTGTCAGTGTGGACTCCTTTAGGGATGCTGAGTTTATCCACTTGCTGACAGTTTATGCTCAGTCCCAGGCGAATTTTCTTCCTTTTCCTGATATTAAACACTGTTCAGATGAAACAATCAATAAGCAGTCCTGAAAAAAAAAGTCTTCATAGGGCTAATAGCAGGGGTGTAAAGGTACCCCAAAATCCCGGTTCGGTATGTTCCTTGGTTTTAAGTTCCCAGCTCGGTTAATTTTCGGTACAGTCGGGGAACAAAGTAAAAAAAAAAAGTTTTTGTATAATGATATTTAAAATCAAACTGTACTTTCAGTATATTTTCCAAAAAAACGTTCTCAGACAACATAAAAAGAAGAAACATTTATAACACAAATTATTAGATGTCTAGTCTGCTTATACTTTAATGCTACGTTAAAAGAACGGCACCAACGAGGGGCAGCTAAGCGGTGTCAATTTGGATTGCAACATCTGTGGTAGCTAACAGCAGCCGGTAACCAGTTACCATGAAAATGCGTCGTTCCGTAACAACGGGACGCAGACGTGTTCCCAAACTGAGGGCTTTGACAACGAAAATGGGGATTCAAGCTTATGCCCTCAATTAAAAGAGTTGCTGGTCATAACTTCTGCTCGCAGGAGGCTGAGCTTGATTTGTTTAGAGTGCTTCACACGGTAAAGTGCAACGAAGTTATGTACGTCTCTGTGCCGTAGCAAACATTCCGTACCGAAAAAACGGAGTACGGATACATGAACCGTTACACACCTAGTTAATAGGGTCAACAAACCTATGGTGTTTCATGATAAATCCCTACATAATATCTTTTAAGGTCATATTGCCAGAGTCTAATATTGCTGTCGGTTGCACAAAGATAAAGTTGCCATATTTTGTTTATTCAGTATCATTATCCCCTACCGGTTATGTCTTAAAAATGACAAATTAACAATGAATAAATGTGTTTGATGTCTCTGGGGATTATAAAGCATCATCTGTAAAATATTAACTGTTTTCCTAGTCTGAAGATCTTTAGAGCCTTTATAGTCTCCAGTTTCAGCCAAAATGATGACTAATCTGCTGTCCCCTCCTCGCTACCCACAGAACTATAATCGCTTTTGACTGGATGATATCTGGGAGAAGGGCAAGCTGAGGGTAAAGTGTCCCAACTGTTTTATGACAGAGATATTAAAGGAATCTGTCTTCATCTTTATCACCTCAAAGAATAACCAGTGGAACTGTGGCTGGGATGAAAAACCTTTGTCTCCATACAAACTCATTCAGCAAAAAGAGAGAAAACTCTGACCATTTATCAATTAAATATGGCATATTTTTAAAAAAAAGATACGTTTGTCCCATATGCACAGATGTAAGGTGTCAGAGATTTTCAAACCACAACAAAGTTTCTCAAAGTGCTTTACAGATTAAAATGACCCACAATCCCCGCCCCGCCCCCCCCTTTCCCAAAACCCAAAAGTAAAAAACATCACCACAACTATACCCCCCATCTCCCATGCACGCACACACATAAAAGCAACAATAGACAAAACCAAAACGAGCTGAGTACAGGTGATCCAGGAAATGTCCTCATGGGAGCCATCCACATCGGCAGCAGCAGGTCAACAGCAGCAGCCAAGGCACTGACCCAGGGAGCCCAGAGGAGGGAGGGCTGGTATCTCCACCTCCCCCCAAGCTCCACCTGGAGATCACCAAGGCAGCCACAGCCGACCACCGCCCCCGAGGCAGAGGGCTCCCACGGAGGAAACACTGGAAGGAAGACTAAAATAAGTTAAAATATTAAAATTAAAACAATTATAAGATATGATCAAATAAAAATAGAAAGCAGATAAACAATATTTGATAAATAGCCAGCTAAAAGCTAAAAAGAAATTCAATCAAAACATGCAGAGGAATTAAACAGATTTAATAAATAATAATCAGTTAAAAGCTATATTAAAAAGGTGAGTCTTGAGCCTGCTCTTAAAAACATGAACGTTCTCTGCGACCCTGAGGTTCTCCGGCAGTCTGTTCCAGAGGTGAGGGCCATAAGAACAGAAAGACGCCTCGCCATGAGTGTGTGTCCTGACTTTGGGGGTGACAAGGAGACAGCTGCCAGAGGAGCGCAGAGACCCCGAAGGTTCACATGGTAAAAGCAATTCCAAAAGATAAGAAGGCCCAAGACCATTAAGACACTTAAAAAGTATTAAAAGAATCTTAAAATCGATCCTAAAACATACGGGGAGCCAATGCAGTGATTCTAAGACAGGTGTAATGTGTTCCCGCCTCCTGGTCTTAGTCAGGACACGTCGAGTAATGTCTAAAATGTCTAAAATGCAGTTTAAAAGCGCGTCCATTGGCCGTGTGTCATCAGGAGACATGGAGATGTATAACTGTGTATCATCAGCATAAAGCCGCGTTCACACCGGTCAGCGCGTCCAGGCAGCAGGGCAGCTAGATTACATGCAAGTCTATGGTATCTACGCATCTAGTGGGCGTCAAACTGCCAAGCAGCAAGTCGCGCGCGTCGGCGCAGCTGGCATCAGCGCGTCCACGCGGCTGATGCCCGGACGCCCCGACGCCCCGACGGTCCGTCGGGGCGGCTGATGCTCAAGTTGGGAAAATTGAACTTTCGGGCAGCAGACGCGCGGCGTCAACCAATCAGAGCGACTCGTTGTACTGACGTAGTAACTCCTTCCATGGGGGAATCGGCAATTTTTTTATTCAAGATGGAGGACAAACTGATCGTCGCTGTATGTAATGTCCGTGAACTGTATGACCCGTCTTCGTCTTTTTACAAAGACAGGAAGAGATCGGATCTGATTTGGAGGAAGATATCGGAGGATATTGGAGTGCCAGGTAAGCAGTTAAACATAGAAAAAAATATTTTTTCTTTTAACTTTCTTGTTATGTTAGCTAACGCTACGCTAGCTAACGCACACTTCACACACTTCTCCACAACTTCGGGGTTGACTTCCAGTCTGCGGTGAAACATTCTCCACTGTGCAGACCAGATCCCGAATGCATCTTCCACCACCAGCCGGGCCCGGGAGAGCCGGTAGTTGAAGACGCGCTGCTGATCCGACAAGATCCGCCATGTTGTAAACAACTAGCAACAGACAAATCCACGCCCGCACGCTGACGTAATGACGTGACGCGCTGATGCCCCGACGCGCCGACACAGACCACAAGTGTGCAAGCAGCTGGGTTTTAATTTTAAAGCGTCGACTTTCGTCCGTTTGAGCGATTTGACGCCTGGACGCGCTGACTGGTGTGAACGCGGCTTAACTGTGAAAGTTGACTCCATGTCTTCTGATGACGCTGCCAAGAGGGAGTATATAAAGGATAAAAAGCACTGGGCCTAAAATCGAACCCTGGGGCACACCACATGTGATCTTGTGGACCTTACCTAAACTTACCATAAAAGTCCTGTCTGTGAGATAGGATGTGAACCATTTATGAACAGTACCAGAGAGGCCAATCAGTTGTAAACGAGTTAAAATAATAGTGTGGTCTACTGTATCAAAGGCAGCGCTTAGATCCAGTAGAACCAACACTGTCACCTTCTGAGAAAATTTTTAATAGAGCTGTCTCTGTGCTGTGGTTCACCCTAAAACCAGACTGAAATTTCTCTAGGACATTATGAGCGTTAATAAAATCATTAAGTTGATTTAAAACAAGTTTTTCTAAAACTTTGCTTAAAAATGGTAAGTTAGATACTGGTCGGAAATTGTTTAAATAATTAAAATCTAAATTGCTCTTCTTCAGCAGGGGCTTCACTACCGCCCCTTTAAAGGCGGCAGGAAAGACCCCCGTCTGAAGGGAACAATTCATCATTGTTAAAATCTTGTCTTTAAAAGATTCATAAAATTGCTTATAAAACTGGGTGGGAATGGGGTCCAGGGCACTTGTAGTGGGCCTCACTGATGAGAAAACTTTATCAAGGGTCCCAGCTTCCACCAGGACAAAACTGTCCAGCGTTTCCTCTGGTAGAGACACACTCAGATTTGTCTAAAACCATGTTACTCTGAGAAGATAAAATATTACATCTGATGGTGTCTACCTTTCCTCTGAAGTGGTTTGCAAACTCCTCACACAGAGTGTTTGAGGGGGTTTTCTGAAGTGCAGTAGAGGTATGATTGAGAATGTTGTCAATGGTGGAAAACAGAATTTTGGGATTATTTTTATGTTCTGAGATGATTCTGGAGAAGTATGCATTTCTGGAATTTCTTACAGCGTTATTGTATGATTTGAGATGTTCTATGTATATCTGATGATTTATTGTGATTTTGTTTTTCCTCCATTTCCTTTCTGCCACCCTGCAGCTCCTCTTTAATTTTTTAAGGTTTTAATTTCTCCATGGTATAGTATGTTTTGAATAAGTTTTTACAACTTTTAGTGGAGCCAGCAGGTCGAGAGCGGATTGAAGCCTACTGTTAAAATCATTCACGATAAAATCACAGCTGGCAGATAAAGGTACAGGAAGAAACTTATAAAAAACTTCAAGAAAACCTGCAGCCACTTCAGGGGTTAGATGACGTTTCCTGACAGTTCTCACAGAGGTTTCTATTTGGATAAAACAGGTGATTTTAAAAAACACACAGTAGTCGTCAGAGACAGCCAAGTCAACAACAGAGGACACACTAGTGTACAGGCCATATGTGATGACCAAGTCCGGGGTGTGTCCTCTGTTGTGAGTTGGCTGCATGACATGCTGACTAAAATCCATATAATTCAAAATGTTTAAAAATTCTGTTGATAAAGGATCTAAAAGGTTATCCATGTGTAGATTAAAATCACCAGCTAAAATTATTCGTTCATAAGAGTTGTGCAAAATTGATAAAAACTCTGAAAATTCTTGAATAAAAAGTGTGCTCTTTTTAGGAGGCCTATAAACTGTCACACATAAAATCTGAAGAGTGCTAAAAACAGAGGCAGTATATTAAAAAGTGGTAAAATTATCAAGTAAAACAGGTTTGGCGGAAAGGGTTAATGAACTTATAAAAGCAGTTCCACTTCCCCTCTGGCTAATCCTGGTTGAATAAGAAAAGTTAAAATTAGGTGGGGAGGCCTCTGTAAGAACAGCAGGAGCATCTGCACTCAGCCATGTTTCCGTTAAAAATAAACCTTGAAGTTTATGGTCCAAAATCAAATCATTTATTATAAAAGTTTTATTCAGCAGAGAGCGAACATTTAAAAGTGCCATATTAATAGTGGTTGGAGATGGAGTGACTGTATGATTTACTGGAGGTGGGATTTTTAGCAACTGTTTAAGATAATTTGGGTTACATTTGTTCACTTTATGATTATTTGTTCGCTCTCTGCTGATAATTACAGGAATGAAAGAAGTGGGGCAAGGTCCAAGTCCGATATGTGAGTTACTGTTAAAATCAGGACTGAGTTTATAGGAGCAGGGACAAGCTGGACATCAGGATGTGGTTGAGGGGGCAGAGAGGGCAGGAGCAGCTGGAGACAGTGTGGTGGACAGGGGTGGACGAGGGTATGCCAGGCTTAATGCCAGCATACGTGTGCCTTGTCTGTAAAGATGTAGTCCGTCCGCCCCAAACAGTTGACTCCTGCCTCAGAAAATGTTAAAATTGTCTGTAAAACCAATGTTATGCATCACGGTGGCAGTGGAAAGCCAGGTGTTCAGAGAAAGCAGCCTGCTGAAACGGCCTATTCCTCTGCCGATGGTGGGAGTGGGGCCAGAGATAAAAACAGATAGGTGTTTGTCTTTTAAAAGATTAAGCAATTGAATAAAATCCCGCTTTAGGAGCTCAGACTGCTGTTTACGGATGTCGTTGGTGCCAGCATGATTTATAACTTTACTCACGGTTGGGTGGCTTCGGATGGAGTCCAGGATCTGTTCAGAAATGTCATTTACCGCAGCCTCCGGAAAACAAAGAGTAACGGCTCCTCTCATCCTAATGTGCCAGATTATTGAGTCTCCAATAATGAGCGTGGTGGCTGGCTGGTCTGAAGGCTGATGGTGAGCAGAGGATCCATCGCTGTCCAGGACCTGCTGGATATTGGGCGGCTTGGCTTCCCCAGGACTGCAGCGATGTTTAGTGGGCGCCAAGGGCTCGTTCCGTGGATTTGGGGTGAAATGGAGCACTCCTCGGCGGATCCCGGCCGTAGTCCTGGGTTTGGCACGACGTGGGTGGCTACCGGAATCCGACTGCTGCTCCGGCTGCTGGGAGGGGATGGGCGGCGGTCCTGTGGAACTGCTGGGCTTCGGTGCGGTCGGAGGGACGGCCAGAGGAGGAAAGTCGTGCTCCAGGGCACCGAAGTGGTTAGACAGCGGAAGGCCGGGAGGGGGAGAACGGTGGCGGCCGCTCCGGGCGCCCCCACCGCGGCCAGGCCTGACCGTCGACCATGCACCCTGGGGCACCGGAGTGGAGCTAATGGGGGCTTTTGGTTAAGCCCCCAGCTGGAACCAGCGCTCCTCCTCTGCCGCAGTTGTTTTACCGCCGCCGGTGTTTGTCAGTCCAAGTCCGCCTGGAGACCCCGCGATGGATTCCCCCTCCACAGCTTCACCGGGCTGGCAGGGAATTGTGGCGGCCAGCTGGGCACTGGTGGCGGCGGCGAAAGTCCGTCCGGACAGTGGTCCTGGATTTGGTGGAGAGTAGAGATCCTCTGCTCCAATTCTATGATTTTCTTGGTGAGGTTGACGCAGCTCTCTACTTGTTTGTACGGTTCTAATGAGTCTATCATTTGTTCTGAACAGAAAACACAGATCAGATACATTATTCAATAAGAATGAAGAAAGAATAGATCTATTATTTAGAACATTCTGTTCTTGTGAGACCCACCAGACAACCACTACATCTGTTTCTGATGGAGACCAAGCCACAAAAAAGGCTTGATTTAAAACATTTTCATAAAAAAGTAATTTTAGGGTGATACAGAAGTGAAGAGCCTAATTGTAGCTGCATAAATCCTTTTAACCAATGATGGATCGGTGTCTGTGGGAACCAGGATTAGGCCTTCTGATGTGGAACACTACATACTCTCTGTCTGTCTCTTCCTAATATTTCAAAGCTATTCCTGGGAGAGCTTGACATCCTTGGATGAGCTCAGGCATGATGAGTGCTTCAAACAAGCTCACCACCAAACCCGCCCACTGATGGCGATTTCATCGAAGCAAACACACAAATGGGAGTTAACTGAAACTGTTAAATTACACTTTTAACTGTTTAGATCAGAAATTGAAGTTTGATAAATAATCTCCCTCATCACCCTGAAGATTGCTGGTCCTTACCGCCAAACAGATGGTTTGTTTGTTCCGTTTTCCCAAACGTTGAGCTCGTATAACAAATATTTACTGACAGCGCTCCCACTCAGACTCTCAGTATAAACTCACCATGATGCAAATCTCGGCTTCAGCAAGACTTCTGCAACAGAGCTGCTGGTGTCTGTGGGGAAGCCCCAGATATGTTATCAGGCCCTGCAGAGTGTCCATCCATCCGTCCATCCGTCCGTCCATCCATCCATCCAGCCAGCCAGCCAGCCAGCCAGCCAGCCAGCCAGCCAGCCAGGGGAAATTCAATGAATTAAAATATGCGCTTTAAAGAGTCTCGTTGGTCAGATTTAATTGTTTAAAAAACATAATTTCAAGCAGGTATTAAACATACTTTCCATTAAGCCCACATTTCATTATTAAAACACTTTTCTAATTGGCCTGATGTAATATAATTTAAATGTGTTTTCATCAGCTGTAAGCAGACAGTAGTCATAATTAACAGAAATAAAGGCTTTAAAACCCCAGTCAGTGTGTAATTAATCTACACAATGTTTTTCACTTAGTGATCGGTTAATGAAATAAATGAACTTTCAGTAATTACATTTATTGCAGTGTTTTAGATTTCAATTGTTGGCTGATTAACAGGTTTTTGCTGAACTGCAATCGTCTGAATCAGGTGTGTTAAAGCAGGGAAACATCTAAAACATGCAGGGCAGTGAGCCTTGAGGACCAGGGTTGGGAAACAGTGATTTATTGAACATGATTGTAGTTCCTCCAGAGGGTCCTTTGTCTGTCTGATGGTCTATTCCCAGTGAGAAGGGCCTAAAGAAACCCTCTACGGTTGATTGATCGGACGCCTGAACCAATTCAAGTGTCTCCATTCTAAGACCAGTTACACTACAGAGGACGCTCATTTCATCTGCTTCCAACCGAGATCTCATTCTTTCAGTCTTCTCTTGATCAAAGGTAAAGGTTGAATTGTAAAGGGGTCGGTAAATGTTCTTCATCCACAGAAATGAAGATGAATTTCTGGTCTGTTGAGGTGAAGACCCTTCCTTCCTTCCTTCCTTCCTTCCTTCCTTCCTTCCTTCCTTAGTTCCTTCCTTCCTTCCTTCCTTCCTTCCTTCCTTCCTTCCTTCCTTCCTTCCTTCCTTCCTTCCTTCCTTCCTTCCTTCCTTCATTCACTCATGAGAAATATACCAAGAAACTTGACCTTCTCCTGAAACAGTTAGTGCGTTCACATGCAGTAAGAGAAATCCGAACTATTGCCTTAGTACGACTGAATTCTGACTTTAGAAATGCATATATGCACCAGCATCTGTTTCCTATCTGTATGACACTCTACGACAACCGGAAGAATGTTAAAGTGAACGGGCGCATGTTCGCCACCTAGCATTGCAGAGTTGAATGCATTTCATTCAATAATTTGATTTTCAAGTGGCAAGTAATCTGGGATAAAGACTACCATTCTAGTTAAGCTTTTAGCTCGATTATTGCCAAAGCTCAATTTAGATGTGCATGTACACTCTGACTGAGCTCTCTGTGACCCAGTTTGTTGACAGGATAAAATAAGAAATGATAAGGTGGTCAAAAAATGCTGCATAAAAATATTAGTGTCTAGTTGAACGGATTTGTTTAGTTAAGATCACATTAATCTTTACCTCCTGAGTAGTTCATGTTCAAGAGCCCCACATTTACACCTCCGGCTGCCTCAGCGGAGCAAAAATCATCCTCAATAACAGCTCACATCCGGGCCTCGAACTGTTTGACCTGCGCTCAGGGAGACGGTACAGGTGTATCAAATTAAAGACTAACAGACTTAAACAGCAACTCACCCCCAAATCAACCTTTTTTTTTGCTGATAAATGAGTGTCTAATAGTGCGGTTCACGTCATTATTTTTAGTATTCTAGTACATTTTAGTAAAAATATTAATTTTCTACCAAAAACTGTCAGTGTGGCGCCCTCTTAATTATCTTAATTAGTCTGTACAGGACGGAGACATGTCCAGAGATAGATTGGGTTAACAAAATAACACAAATAGTTTATTTTAAGCCAGCAATCTTTACATTCTAAAAAAGGTTCAAATATCATTCATATCAACGACATCTGCAGAGGATATTTTTTAGAGGTTATGCTGCAAGAAGTTCCATTAGTATCCTGATGACTCCGCTGCTGCTGGGACCAGCAGTCAAATAATGTTAAATTATTCCACCAGGATCCCACCTGAACTCCCATCATGGCTGCATAAAGACAGGGGGAGCAGTACGAAAAGCGCTCTTTTCCTAAACTGAGACTGGAACAGGTAATAATTTAATGAGGGATAAAAATGGCAATTTTGTTCGAAGACTTTCTAACAAGGAGCTGTTCTAATTATTTCTATTTATTTCAGTTGTCATCTGTGCCGCAAATCGTTCTGCGGACTCATAGCCATGCTCTGCACAA
Source organism: Valencia hispanica (assembly GCA_963556495.2). NCBI lineage: Eukaryota > Metazoa > Chordata > Actinopteri > Cyprinodontiformes > Valenciidae > Valencia > Valencia hispanica. The sequence continues at coordinate 3,278,280 of OY747706.1, forward strand.
ACACACACATGTACACACACCCACATATTGGTGCACCGACACATCTGTCATTTGGCACATAATGGCTGCCACCTACATGCTTTGTTTTGATGTTTTCTCTCAGCCTCAGATGTGCAACATCAGAAGTAAATGTGGACTTCACAGAGACTCAAAAGTTCAGCTTTGAACTGTTTATGGGAATAACCAGACGGGATGAAGGCCGCGGTGGAAGCAGCAAGGGTCGTAAACACAAAGAAGCACTTCCTGGGGTGTATTTTCTTTAATTTGACACGGCTGCTTTCAGTCAGGTATCAGAGAGGTGGGGGTGTGTGCATCATCAGGTTGAAAACTTTTATTTTAAATAACAACTTAGTTTTCTTTGTAGAGTTTCTAATTCCAGCAATCTTTACATTTAAAGTATGATTTAAAGTTGAGAGCTCAGACAATGTTACCTTTAAACAATGGCTCTCAGAGGTTTACACCCTCCTGCCTAAATGGGATGCGACAGTGTAACTTTAAGGTTACTTTTATCCTTTACAATTCAGCCAAAACACTGGGATGTGCAGAGATTTGAGATCCAGTCTGTTAGTTTACCTGCTGAAAAGTGAATTAAAACAGAGCGAAATGTAATATTTCCAAGAATATATTGAGACACAAAATACCTTTTAAGACATTTTGAATAGAAGGTAAAAGTTTTTTATTCGCTCTGCATTAATAAGATTCAGAAGATCTTCCTGAATTACGCTCCATGGGCCTCATTTACAAAACTTTGAGTAGAATCCTTAAAGCCATATTTAAACTCAGCAAAAAAAAATACTTACCAAAGAAATTTTCCTAATCTATGAAACTTTAGGTACGTGCAGTTGTAAGCAATTTCCGCTCTGTAAATCACACTTTCCCTAGAAATGTGCTCAGGTGATTTTAAATCCAATCGCTCCTCCTACACACCCACTTTCTGCCATAAATGGTCAATACAAAGACTTCGGCAGGCTGATCTGTGGCATTTCACAAGTAACCTTAGCAACCGAAAGGTAGAGAAAGCACAACTCCACTGAGACTGAAATCGAGGTGTTTACAGGGTGATGTAAAGAGAAAGAAAAATGTTTTATTTCATCAACCAATCAATGTTTACCTGTATGGAGCCTTACAGCCAAAGGGTGACCAAAGTGCTGCACAATAAAAGACAAACTATAGTGAACAAAAAGAAAATGTGTCACAAGACAACAAAAGTAAAGAGATTCAATAAAAAAAATACATAAGCAGCAGCACAAGCAATAAGACAAATAAGAACAATAACTACAGCTGCGGGTGGGGGTGGGGGGTCTGCGACCATCAGATTCGGTGACTCTGAGTGGCGCTGTTTTGCTAATTCCTCCATTGTTCACCAATTGTGACAACAGATGCTCTTATCATGTTATGTGAACCCTCCATCACTCATGAAAGAAAAGGAGGGTTGGTCGATCTAACACCGGGCCCAGCTCAGCACATAGATCTAATAGGACTGCTTTAGATAATATAAATCGGCTGATCAGCCAGTCATAATCATGGGCCAGGAATTCTTCGGGGTCTGTAAAAACTGCCCCCATCCAGATGGTGCCAGTGGCGTGAACTTCAAGGAGTGCCAGCACATCCATTATGAAGCATTATGCAGGAGTGTCACTGCAGTATTTATATTTCTATCTTTTGTGGGTAAGCAAGCTTCATTAATGGGGCCCTTACACTCCACCCATCAATCAGTCTAACCTTCCACTCCTCTTCACAGCTTCTGTAAATATGGCAGAAAGTAACCAGAAAGAAGTGAAGTTGCCGACTGAAAGCCCCCCCGTCCTGCATAGAAAAGCTGCTGCTGACGTTCAGTTAGGCTCTTATGCTTGACGTGAGTCTGGCCTTGAGATGTTTGATGAGACATCAAAGAGGTTCCTACAAAACTTGGTAAATGTGAACATTATGACTTCCCTTCTTCTGCCCTGAAAGAACGTGGGGCTTTTAATGATGGAGACATAACAACCTTGGTGGTTTGGTAAATCTTTTTCAATTTTGAACATCTTACTTAACGTCTATTTCATTCATCTTTATTAGAATCTTCTTTTTAACTGTTAACACATGTGGAGTATGTTTTTAACTTGGAATATTATCCTGTTAGGTTTTAATCTCACAGCTGTTGCTGATTTTTGGTCTTTTTTCACAACGGCAGCTTCCTAAAAATAAAAGTCTTGCTCCGTCCTGGGTCTATGAGTCTCTGAACTCTCTCCAGAAACAGGGTTGGATCAGTTTAAAGAGGAAGAACCCATTCTGTTTTAGTATATTCCCCAGCTGATCCCAGATGTCTCCAGGCTAGAATTGAAGAAAAGAATAAATGAATTAAAGGCAAATTCGCAGATATTAAAACAAGCCCACACAGTAAGCCAGGGGGCTTGTTTAATAAAACTCCAGGAAGACACTCATCGCGATGCGTCTCTGCTGTTTGAGGATCTAATACTTTACTCAGACACATTGTGGGACATCAGCCTGAGGCTCCGACTTCTCCTAAAGCTCATTAATCAACAACCTGCAGTCTCTGAGTTGTTGATGATTGATGGCAGCGTGAAGACAGCATAGCAACGACGGAGAGGAGTCTCACGTTGGTGTGCTATGACACCACTGTGTGTCGGCCCACCGGTGTAAAGATTTAACACTCGCTCATTATGGATGACCCTGCAGCCGACGCCGCAGTGTGACTCTGCACATACTTGGCATGACTAACCAGGAGGGAGAGTAGAGCTCGCCACCTCCAGGCAGATGGGGATTCTGTTAACATCTGTGTCAGGCGGCTCCTGCTGTTAAATAAATTTCCGTCCTAAGCCGGGGACATGGCTGTGTCGAAGAGCGTTAACATGCCATGGGATAAGGCCGTTTCTGTGAATGCCATTAACTTTCCTCTTTGAAATCTGCAAGCCAGGCGGACTCAGGTTTGGGCTTTTAAAAGCAGGTATGTGCTAGTTTAGTTTCTCATATGTAAAAAGTTGGGGTTTGTACTAATGACTACAATGTTCCCCTTCTCTTTGTAATGCACATAAAATCAGTCATCAAAGTATGCCAGGCTGCAGGTAGAGTTTAATGTTTCTTATTCATGAATCTTGTCCTGAGGTCTTAATAAAACAGAATATTCACAGTGGTGCGCTGAGGCAGCCATTTACCCCACAGAATATGAAACATGTAATAGCACAATAATGAGCCTTTGGAAAGAGCATATTCAACTAAGGTTAGACTTTAATTTGTCAAAAGATTGGGCTTTTTTCTGTTAAATGCAGAAAAAAGAATGACCTTGCAACCAACAGCGGCTTTTCTTTCCTTTGCTCCTTAATCCTGTTTTAGATGGATAGATCTTTCTGGAAGTGTTTAAGTTTAAGTGTTAACAAAGCAGTTAGCAAAGGAATCTAGGGGGTCTGTGTGATTGTTTCTTCATTTTCTCCACCTTTCCTGTAGGTTCCAGCATGCAGACTCTCTTGGTGGGTCCCCAGCACCCTTGTAAATGGCCTGTACTTGTATTAGTCCTTGAGGACTCCAAGGCGCTTCACACTACATTCAGTCATTCACCCATTCACGCACACATTCACACACTGGTGATGACAAGCTACATTGTAACCCCAGCTGCCCTGGGGCACACTGACAGAAGCGAGGCTGCCAAACAGTGGGGCCACTGGGCCATCTGACCACCACCAGTAGACAGAAGGGTGAAGTGTCTTGCCCAAGGACACAACGACTGAGACAGACACAACGACTGAGACGGACAGAGCGGGGGCTCGAACCGGCAACCTTCCGGTTACAAGACAAACGCCTCACTCCTGAGCCACAGTCGCGGATGGCAACCTTCCGGAACGTCCTTCAGCCGCCGCCACTCTCCAAGGTGGCTCTCCAGCCGCCGCCACTAGTTTGTTCGTGACTTTTTAGTTTTTCCTTGTTTTGCGCCCTCCTTCCAAGTAATGTTAGGAATACAGGGTGTCTGTCAGTTTGTCTCTGCCTCTTCTCCACTTTCCGGCAGAGGTCTTTCAGGGGGAGCTGTCAAAGGATCCTTGCTGTTCATCATCCTGGAGGGTGGAGCAGCCTAGTGTGCCTACTGGCTGGTTTCTATCATCATCAGGCTGCATCATCAGGAGCTGGCTGGCAGACCTTCAGTGCTGGCGTTCCATGGTACCTTTAGCCCTCTGAGTTTGCTGTGTTTACTTTTTTAATGATTCCTGTTGATTCCTGTTGATGAACCTGATGGTGACTGTTTCTTGTGCTCCTTACCAAGGTTTATTTCCTGGCTCAATCCTCAGTTACCCGCCTGCACTCTCCTTTGGGAAACCGGTTCTCTCCACCACATCTGACCAACCAAAAGCTCCTCTGCCTGTCCGCCTTTCCTCACAACCTCTGACAAATTCCCTTCTGGATCAACATTGACCATTCAAATGGACACTCCCGGACTCCCTTTCCCTTTCTGGCTTCTTCCTCTTCCACATAACAGTAAGATTCATCCAATCAACATATATTCACCACCTCAACCAAGCTGCAACTCACCTCTGGACTTACCTCTCTCCAGTGTTGCCATTTCCGGTTCTCCCCTGTGAAAGTTCACGGTTTCTGAAATCATCCACCAAACTAACCCTTTTCAAAAAACCTTTTAAATCTGCTTCGATCTCTGAGTTGTGTTCTGCATGGGGGTCAGGAAACTTTTTTATTTTAAATGTTTTGTGGCCACAGTGGCCTTTATTCAAAAATCGACTGTACATAGAATAGGGAAAGACATGCGGCAAAGGTCCACCGGGATGGGACTCGAACCCTGGAGAACCGTGTCGAGGACTGACGCCTCTGTACATGGGGCGCCGACACTTACCACTATGCTACGCGAAGCCCTGGGTCAGGAAACTTAAAGACATCATGACAAGATAAGAAATTATTTTGTCTGGAGAACTGTGTCAACATTAAATGTTCTGCACTAGCCTGGTCCAGATCCTAAATCGATGAAAGTTTTGCCTGGAAACCTTTATGAGCGTCTCCTCTGCCTCCTCTCTTGGGTCCTCAGGGCTCTACTCTCGGGCCCAAAAGGTTTACCACTGCTTGCTCATCTTCACCTTCTTAATTTCAGTGATGATAAAGTAATCATCAGGTACTTTCATTTAATAAAAGGGTGAAATTTCATAGTTCTATTAACTTTTAGAAATCAATTATTTCCCTGATTAGAAACCTGAGAATGTGGTATACTTTGGTGTTAAGTAACATTTTAAAACAGAAATTAAACTTTGCTTAACCACTGATCCTTAGTTTAAATGTGTCTCACGCGCCTGTTGAGCACACAGGTATATCATTTTTTAAAATGTCCATTTATTTTTCTAGAGTTGTGAGAACATGTGCCAAGGGTCAGGGTCAGGGTCTTATCCAATGATATAAATCACATACTTTTCTGCACTTTATCATTACAACTATTTCACTTTGTGTTATTCAATTAAAGAAATTGATGACACAGGGTCACATTCAGGTTGACATTCAGTTTCAGGGGACCAAAATGTCACAGTAGCCCCTTTCAAACAGGACATGAAAAACGGTAATTTTCCAGACTTTGTCTGTTTTGCTTTTGAGTCTGAAACCAATCTTCCGGACTTTGTCCGGATACCCTTTACCGGTAATTTTACGGATGAAGACCTAGTAACAAGAGCGGACTTTTTGCAGTATGGTGTTTGCGTTCAGATATATCAGGTAATGTTCCGGAAAAGCAGGGGTGGTGGGGAAAAGGGGAGGTGGGCAGGGAACGCTACAAAGATGAGCACTGTGAGTAGATCTGCTGTTTCGTCGGCCATCTTTGCAATAATCCCTTTTTTTTCGGGGAAATGACATGTAGGCCTGGCGCACTAAGTTTAGGTCATATCCACATACAACCCCCGACCCCCCAGACATGATTCTCCGGTATATTTCTTGCTGTGTGAAAGTAGCCGAAAGGCAATGTTCCGGAAAAAAGTGGTGTATTTGAAAACACAAATTTTCCAGAACTTCTGTCTGAAAACGGCTAGTGTGAAATGATGGACAAGAAACTAATTTACACTGTACTTTGAGACGAGGCACGCTGAGAGCGCTTTATCTGTATTAGCCAGAGGTGGGACCAAGTCATTGCTTTGCAAGTCTCAAGTCATTCTCAAGTCCCGAGTAAAGTGTCAAGTCAAGGCAGGCAAGTTTCAAGTCAAGTCATTTCTAGGCATTTAAAAAAAGTGCAATTATTGCCTTCATATATTACATATTCAAAGTAAAAGTGAAAATCTTTATTTATTTCAACACCTGATGAAACAAGTGCAACTGAACTTTAGAAATTTAGAAAAAGTGGTTCTGAACTTGCACCTCCATGTTGTACAGTTTAATCAAACTTGGCTAATAAGAATAGTCTTCCTTTGAATTATAACTTCACAGATTCAAAGTTAAGTATTAAATAGATTTTACAAAAGAGTATGGGTGATGTCATTTTCAAGATCATATTTAGATTTTTAAGAGTCACAGATATTTACTTGAACAGCAACTCACCCCCAAATCAACTTTTTTTGCGGATAAACTGTATAAATGAGTGTCTAAATAGTGCTTTCTACATGTCTGGTCATTATTTTTGATGCTTTAGTACATTATAGTAAAAATATAAATTTTCTATCAAAAACCGTCAGTGTGGCACCCTCTTCAGGTTAAAACTCTACACTGCACTTGAATTTGAATCAGGCATCACTATTCATTCTGCAGTGATGGCTGATGTCATCCTGCCGCTGTGGGGTATAAAACAAACCAAGTCTCAGCCAAGCCAAGTGTTGACACTGCCCAGCCCTCTCCCCCGCGTGTCCCTCGGTCTGCCAGGCCATGCCTCCTTTTGCCTAATTTTTCAAATCGGAAATGTAGGTAGAGTAGGACTCTGGTGGGGGAGTGAGCTTCTCTTTAAGAATATAGGCAATAAAAACGTTCCGATCCTCACTTCAGTCCAGAAAGTGGCGGTAGTGCATCTGAAGTTGTTTTTCAACTGCCATAAAATCAGAAGAAGAAGAATGGTGCCAGATTATTTGTGGGCTAATAATGAGCATGTTAATGGAAACTACCACATCCAAGGAAGGTGATCAGAAAGGTTTTCAGTGGCAGATAATGTTGCAATGTGGATGTGAGACTTGTCGTGGACTAACAATTTTTTTATTTTGCCCCGGAAGTACGCAATGTTCCACCCACTGAAAGTAAGAATGCTGAGGGGAACACATTAACCTTGAGTCTGACTCGAGTGCAAGTCATGTGACTCGAGTCCACACATCTGGTATCAGCTTGATTTAACTGATCCAATTATAGTTCTGTGAAAGGTTTTTCTGACTTACAGATTTTAGAGATTAGAAGAAAGAAGCTTTCCAAACCAGCTGGACCCTTTGTGATAAGATATTTCCTCATGTATGCCTTTGGTCAGCAGTTGCTTTGACCTTGGAATATTCCCATTGAAGTCTTTCTTTTTGTAAAATCATTGTGTGAGGCCTGCAGAGCTTTAGATGTTGTTCTGGGTTGCTTCTGCACCTCCTGGATGACTTTTGGGGTACTTTTGGTAGGTCAGCCTCTCTTGGGAAGGTTCTCCACAGCTCCAGGTTTTTTTCCATTTGTGGATAATTGTTCTCTTTTTGATTCTCTGGAATCAAAGTGGCCTTGGAGATGGAGTTGTAACTAGGGGGTAGGTTTCAAGTTTAGGGTTGGGTTAATTTTTGGTACAGTCAAGGAACAAAGTTAAAAAAAAAGTTTTTTTGTAATGATATTTAAAATTAAAGTGTACTTACAGTAAATTATCCAACAAAGCCATGTTCTCAGATCACATTAAATGTATACAATAAAATAAATAAACATTACTGTCTGTGTCAACAGTGGTAACAAGTTAATCGGGAGCTAAGCTGTTACCTGAGCCAGCTGATTTTATTTGGCCTTTTATAAGTTTTTGTATGAACGTTAAATGAAAACAAAAGATGATATTGGGTAAATAACTTTATTATTAGTATCTATGTGGGACTTGTGGTTTGGGGCAGTGCTCCTTCCGTTCAGCCTCCAGCTTCCAGCTCCTGCTGCAAAACAACACAAACGTCACTGACTAATTCCTGGAAGAATCATTTTTAACATACATTATTACAGTCAGATGTCCAGTCTGCTTACATTTTATATTTTAAGAAAACGGCACAAAAATGGTAGCTAAGCGGGGTCCTTCGTCTCAGTAGCTAAAAGCAACCGACTCTAACAGAAGTTAGTAACAAGTTAACATGAAAACACGTTATTTGCTGTATTTGTTTACAGAGTCGCACGTGTTGCTGGATAAAGCGAAACAGAATTATGCGTCCGTCTAAAATCTCTGTACGCCTCTGTGCCTTACCGAATGTTCCATTCTGAAAAATCCAAATACAGATACATGTACCATTACACACCAAGTCGTAACCCTTTCCAGACTCAGATGTCAATGACTTTGTTTGTCATCAGCTTAATTTCTTTAGATTGGTAAAGTGTGATGTGGTGCTTGATGTGATCTTTTAGCCTAGTGAAACTGAGCTCATCTTTTTTAGTTGATGACAGTTTATTCATGATTTAAATAGGGAGGGAGTTACTTTTTGTAGGCTCAGCTTGGTTTGGACAGTTTTTTTCCCTCTTCCCATCTTTATCTGATATTAAACTTGTAAGAAGAAAAACAAAAACAAAATAAATCTGTAATGCCGGGTTCACACCGCACGCTTTGAAGCCGTCACAAAATAGCGCTGTTTGTGGATACACCCCATTCTTGACAGGCGTTCTGAGTTTGGAGAGTTTAACCATTTGCTCCAGGAGCTGCATATGGATGAGGCTCGCTACTTTAAATGTGACGTCATTATTGTGAGACACTGATTGGTTGAAGCTCAGGGGATGACGCCGAAAGTTCAGCTAGCTCAACTTCTGCATTGCTGGCTTTTGCCACTTTGAAGCTTGGAAAGCAGCAAAAGTTTCAAAATTTGCCTCTCACAAAGCACCGCAGACTCTGACAGCCTCAACCGTAGACTTAACATGTAATCTTGCCATTCTAGGCGTTGACGTTTTGGGCGGTGTGAACGGGCCTTAAGGCACTGTGTGTAGGTTAAACATTCAGAGTAAAAAAAACCAAAAAAAACAGGGTACAGTCAGGGGTCTGTCTAGTACAAGCAGATTAAACCTCAACCTGGAGTCAAAGACTGCAATCTTCCCCTTACTGTGGATCACACAAGGTGAGCAGTACTCTGTGAAGCTATAATAGACCAGGGGATGTGCAGCTCACTCAGTGAGTGTGAGCCAACAGTACTTCCCTACAAAGGAAGAAAGAGAGAATGGATTTGGGAATGACCGGTGCTTCATCTGTCAAACAGTGGACCACATCTGAATAGAAGCCCCAGGCACAGCTTTAGAAGACTTCCTATTAGTCTTTCCATGAGAGCTGCCACAGAAATGTAAATGAGGTGGTCAAAGAAAACCAGTTAGCTTAGAAATATGAAAATGTGAAAAGGAAAGAGGCTAAGGAAATGGAGCGCTTTAATACCTATGTATTCTTCTCTAGCTAAGGAGAGCAGAGCACCTGGAGGCTCGTTCATCATTAATTCATCTAAAAATTATAGATTTTAAAGCTAGACTTTATTCCTGGTATGGACTTTTCTGTAATTATTATAAATATGCAACAAGCTCTTGAGTTAATAGTAAAAAGAAGCCTTCCTTCCCACATGAAGTGAAATTTATATCCGGACTCATCATTGTGCTGTTCCTGGAATGTAGAGGGAATAATAAAGGGCCAGTTGTGGAAGAGAAAATAGGATTTTTGTGGATGAATGAATGCATGCATGCATGAGGACAGCTTCTGTTTACAATTATTAAGCTATGCTCATTGGCAATGATCCAGAAAGGCTGAGCAGATCTGGTGGTCAGACAGTGGGACACTCAGGGATTCACTGCTCACTGACAATTAAAGTCATCAAAACATTCTGTCCAAGTTTTGTTTCTTGATCCCATTATAGTATTTAAGTTTGATCTTTGACTAGACCACTGTAACACATGAATCTGCTTTGATCTAAACCATCCCATAATACATCTGGCTGTATGTTTCGGGGTGGTTGTCCTGCTGCAAGGTGAACCTCCACCGCAGTCTCAGCTCTTCTGCATCCTCTAAAAGGTTTTCTTTCAGGATTGTCCTGATTTAAATCCGTCTTCCACTCCTTTCCACTTCCTCCCTACACCCTGATACTGCCATGTTTCACTCAATGCATGTTGTGTTATGCTGCTATTGTTGTCCACCTAGACTGTGCATTTTGCATCTACAGTAAGTCAGAAAGTACTGTTTTGGTTTCATTTCACCAGAATGCCTTCTCCTGCATGTTTGTCTGCTACAAAGGTCAGTTTTTTGGAGTCCACGGGACATATGTCCACAGGACAACTAAAATCCCCTAAAACTGCCAATACTTGCTATGTAAGGTGAGGGCTGAAGTTAATAATGACATTAATGAGCCTGTCTGCTGGGTACCTTGGTCTTCACGATGGAGCGGTTCTCTAATATTCACCTTTTTTAAAAACATTTGAAAACCCTGTCATTTTTCTTTCACTTCACAAATGTGCTCTATTTTATTTCAGTCTATCACACACAAATCTAATAAGATGCATCAATTTTGGCTGTAATTACTTCTCCATTCCTTTGATAAAATATTAAACTGACTTTCTCCTCTTCCAATTGCTTGAGTCTTTTCAGCCCAAATGATACAACCCTTCCAGTGCCTACGTGAATACCAGCGAATATGATTGTAGTAATTTTCCTCCTAATTTGTAAAGAAAACACCTCAAATAGAAACTAATATGTTAGTCTTAGTAAAGTACCTGTTAGCACAGCAGGGACAGCCAAGTCCACTGTTTCAGTCACAGCTAACTGCCTTTTCAAGCGTTGTGTTGTGTTTTGCACATATGAAACAGATTTCTGTGAGGAAATGTCTACAGTCTGTTTGTGATCAACACGCTTTGAAGCCTTCTCAGTGGTGTCAGAGTCAGTTCATCGAGAACATTACTGTCATTATGATTTCATTGAGGGTGTTTTTATTTTTTTTTATTATGGTTTCAACATGAAAAAAACAATATGACTTCCCCTCCTGGGTCCATGGACACTTTTTCTTGTTTCCTCAAAGATTTCTTGTATAATTGTGGCTGTGATTAATCAAATGGCATAATCTTAGACATAGTCTTGCATTTTGAGGTCAAATCTAGTTTTTCATTTATTTGTTCAAGCCTTTTGAAAGAAACCAAGCAATATGTTTCCCTTTGGTTTATGTGTCTTTGACGTCCACTCTAAACTGATCATTCACACTAACTTTTGCTATGTGATTTCTATTTTTTTTTTTTCGGTTTACGCTGAAGTTCCTTCAAAATCTAATGTTTTATTTTTTTTTAATACTCAGGGACATTTTTAAAGTGTGGCTTACTGTAAATTTGACTATTTGTACAGGTGAAACTAGAAAAATGTGAATGCCGTGCAAAGGTTCATTTATTTCAGTTAACTTAATAGGTGAAACTACTATATGAGATTGACTCATTACATGCAAAGCGAAACATTTCAAGCCTTTATTTGTTATAATTTTGTTGATTATGATTAAACCCCAAATTCAAAATCTCACAAAATTAGATTATTGTTAAAAGGTTTGATATTTTAGGCTCAAAGTGCCACACTCTAATCAGCTAATTAATCCAAAACATCTCCAATGGTCTCTCAGTCTGGTTCAGTAAGAATCCCAATCATGGGGAAGACTGCTGACCTGACAGTTGTGCAGAAAACCATCATTGACACAAGCAGCAGGGATGAGCTCAGCCTGGAGAGGATTGTGAGGAAAAGGCCATTGAAAAGTGTTGGGGACCTATGCAAGGAGCGGACTGAGGCTGGAGTTAGTGCATCAAGAACCACCACACACAGATGGAGCCTGGACATGAGCTTCAAATGTCCTATTACTCTTGTCAAGCTGCTCCTGAACAACAAACAACGTCAGAAGCATCTTACCTGGGCTAAAGATAAAATTAACTTCAAATTTTACATCTCATTTGGAAACCAAGGTCCCAGAGTCTGGAGGAAGAATGAAGAGGCACACAATCCAAGATGCTTAAAGTCCAGTGTGAAGTTTCCACAGTTTGTGTTGATTTGGGGAGCCATGTCATCTGCTGGTGTTTATCCACTGAGCTTTATTAAGTCCAGAGTCAACGGCGCCATCTACAAGGACATTTTGGAGCACTTTTTGGTTTCTTCTGCAGACCAGCTTTATGGAGATGCTGACTTCATTTTCCAGCAGGACATGGAACCTGCCCACACTACCAAAAGTAGCAAAACCTGGTTCACTGATCATGGGATTATTGTGTTTGAACGGCCAGCAAACTAGCCTGACCTTTGAACCGCACAGAGAATCTATGGAGCATTGCCAAGAGAAAGATGAGAGACATGAGACAGAACAATGCAAAAGAGCTGAAGGCTGCTATTGAAGCATCCTGGTCTTCCATAACACCTCAGCAGTGCCACAGGCTGATAGCATTCATGTCACGTTGATGCACGTCATTGATGCAAAAGGGGCTCAAACCAACTACTGAGTACATATGAATGATTATAGTTTCCAGAGGTCCGACATTGCTCTATTTTTTGACTGAACGTATGCACGTGCATGTGACTGCAAATTTGCACGTATTGACAGAGACGTTTACCTTTTATACTTCTCCGTTGGTGTGTCAGCGTTGCAAAGCAATTCCCCACCATGACACCAGGGGGTGCAGACCTTTTCTGGCGGGTCTGCCTGCCATTGCAGTGAAGTCTGGTCGACGACAGTTTATTAACTTTAGCTTGCAAACGCACATCCACTCAAGGAGCAATGGCCGACAGAGAGCAAGTTTTGATTGAGCTGGGAAGCTTTTTACTAGAAGTGCAGCTCATAGAATCCTCAGAAAAAGGCAGAGAAACAAACAAACACAGCGTCTGTTTTGTTGTTCTCTCCTCCTGGTGTTCACAATCACCAAAAGATTAGATCAACTGGCCTTGCAATATAAAGCATCTTGTGCCCAAAAGCTGCATTGACTACTAATTACATCGACTATAGAGCAGCATTCTAGTGAAATGATCTGGGTCTGATTGCATATGTGAAAGCCAAGGGGGTAGGGGTGCTCCAACAGCAAGAAGTGGACTATAGCACAGGGCATTCTGGGTAAATACAACCAAAACAACCATGCTGAGCTGAGGCGAAACCATTGGTGCAACATTTTTGGCACATTTGCCAAAGACAACAGGGCAATCCTAGAACTGCTCAAATCTGGTGCCACTCCATGTTTGTTGACATATCATGAAACAGGAAATGTCCCTGTGTTCGGTGCTTCTTGGTGCTGCGCCATCAACATGCAAGGAGGTCAGTACGTTGCCCGAGACTCAACAACTCTGGTTCATTTGACAAAGTGCAGTGTGAAAGCAAACGGCACCAGCTAAAAAAAAAAAAAAAAAAAAAAAAGCAATACTGTTTCAATTTTGGTCCCCGATCAAACCAAGTCTACCAGACAATCAGTTGTTAAAATGATCTAAAACTGCCAAGATTCGTGATGTATGGTGAGGACTGAAGGTAATAATGGCATTAATGACGCAAATCAGAAATAAAAGTTTTGATATTTCTGCACAAACCTTTAAAAAAGCTTTTGTTTGAGTCTAAATATTAAGCACTGAAACATTTAAAGAGCAACTCACCCCCCAACCAGAGTCTTACTCCACCTACATTTCCACTTTGGAAAAATGCGGCAAAACGAGACATTGCCTGGCAGAGCGAGGTACAGCAGCAGGAGAGGGGTGGGCAGCGTCAACATTTCCTTGCTATTCCAACTCCAACTCCAACACTCGGCTGCTTTTACATCCCACAGAGGGCAGAGAAGCTGACAAAATGGTTCAGAGCTCTCTGCAGAGCCGATGGGGATGGCTGACTCAAATTCAAGTGCAGTGTAGAGGTTGAACCTTAAGATGGCATCACACTGACGGCTTTCAGGAGGATATTTATATTTTTACTAAAATGTACTAAAATACCAAAAATAATGACCAGACATGTAGCCAGCAATATTAGACCTTCATTTCTACAGTTTATCAGCAAAACAAAGTTGATTTGAGGGTGAGTTGCTCTTTAAAATGTATCAAATGATCATCGGATATTGCAAAGTCTGATCCGTCTATATTCTGCTGCATACAAAAACCCTCATCCACCATCTATTCAGTCATCTTCATCAACTGTGCTTCTCCTCTAGACAGCGTTTGAGAGCTGTGAGGGGATAGGGCGAGTAGTTTTTTTCCATCATAATCTGGACTTAACTCAAGCTATTGCCTGGCTGGCCTCTGTTGTCATCTGACAGATGACTGACAAGAGCAAACAGTCAGCCAAAAGCAGCATTGTTCTCTGAAGGAAAGTCTCCTGGGAACCCTTTGGCAGACATCCCTCAACAAGTCCTCACAAACACAGACAGGATTGTCCACCATTACTTAATATTCATTTCTTCTTCTGCACGACTGTCTGGTCGTGGGAGGCCATTGTTCAGTTTGTGTACTGTGGTTTTAGACATTGTGTGATGTGACAGTTATTGTCAGTGAAGCAATCACTGCATCAAGGTTACAAGAGAGGGAACGAAATAACCATGTCGATGGAGTGAAATGTTTCCAGTGTCGTATAAAACACAGATGCTGGCACAGATTTCAGGCTTCTGTCACTGTAAATATGCAGTAATTTAATTTTATCTGCAAATAACACACGAGAGTCTGTGGTGAAAGGCTTATGAAATTATATTTTTTTCAGTCATATGAGACAAAACTCAGAGGAACAAAACAATCACAGGAATGCCTTGATGTCCACAAAACCTGTTTGCAGAAGAAGAAAGATGATGGCATGGAAGGTGATTTAATTATGCAGGAACTCTCTAGTGCAACATTTCCTATAACTGTTATTTTTCAGTGTAATCAAAAGAAAGCCTCCCCAGAGCATTGTCATCTACATGTTAATAAATTACAATCGAGACGGTTGGCTGCCTGCCGTGTTTGTGTTTTAACTCTGGGCCGTGCTCTGTGGAATAATAACTCTCCAAGAAGTGTTTCGCTATTTATTAAACTCAGTCGAGCTCTGTTGTATCCAGTGAGTTTATAACTAACAAAAGAAGCCGTTTAATGGGCTTGTGTTATAAATATAAGTATTTTATCAGTCTATTTTATAGATGGGAGCATCAGGGTACTAGACATTTTGATCAACTGATGAAAACAAGTGAATTGATTCTAACTCAGTAACCAACAATTTTTCTGTCTTCATTTCCTTTTGCTGTAGAAAACCAACAAATTCATTTCGGTTTAAAATCTCACTTGAATTACATATTTAAGATAAAACAACTAATCATAGTTCTAACATCATCTTAACGTGGACATAATATGTCCCTTATAAAACAAGTTATATTAGGACTACGGTCTGTAAAAAACATTTTAAAGAAGTTCTTTGCTCAAAATCCCTCCCACATAAACCGATCTCACCAGCTCAATTCTTAACAATTTCAGTCCCTTTCAAAATGAGCAGTTTAGAGGGCTCTGTCACTTTTATGCAAATTAGTGGTTGCAGACCACGCCCCCATCCATCTTGTTACTAGGCTGCATGTTTGACACACATGAGAATGGCATGGAATTTTAATTGCTGGGCGGGGTTTGACAAGTGAGGGGCGGAGCTTGACTGGTAAGAGGCGGTTATATGCATAATAATATATGCATAAATGGCTTGTAGATGCTCATGATTTCTGACAGCAAAAATTTGCAAAAAAAAATGGATGGTTGGTTTTTACTCATGTTTGGAGTGTTTATAGAGGCAGCAGAGATCCAAACTGGCAACACCAAAGGATGGAAAAAGTTAAATCTGCATAATATGTCCCCTTTAAAATATCCTTTCTAGATAGTCAGTTAGAAAAATAAAAAAACAAGATGGAGGAAAAAGTAATGTATCTGGTCATGATGCACCAGAACACTGGGAACCTCACACCTTTCATCTCCAGTATACAAGAACTCTTCACCACAGGAGCACATCAAAAACACATTTCAGTGACATGATATGAGTTTGTGTTTCACAAGATCTCCTGTATTTTATAAAGTTTAAACCCACATGATGCGTTTTTCAAAATGTAAGTGTTCTATGATTAAGGACTGATGAACCGTGAAAACTCATCCATGCGTTTATGTTTATTCAGTTTGATTACTGCAACAGTGTCCTCACAGGTCTACCTAAAAAGACAATAAGCTGCAGCTGATCCAGAACGCTGCTGCTTGCATCCTCAATAGAACCAGGAAAGTAAAGCACATAACCCCAGTTCTAAAGTCCTTACACTGGCTCCCTGCAGCTCAAAGAATATACTTCTAAATACTTTTACTAGTTTTTAAATCATTGAATGGCTTAGCACCAAAGTATGTTGAAGATCTGCTGTCACTATACCAACCCCCTCCCCATGTTTTGTGTGTGTTTTATACTTTATTGCTGTTTTTATGTAAAGCACCTTGAATTGCTTTGTTATTTAAAGTGTGCTATACAAATAAAATTGCCTTGACTTGCTAAGATGGCAAATAGAAAACTGGGACAGTGGCTTAAAGATTTTCCTCCTTCGGGTTTTTGTTGACTAAGTAAAAGAGCTAAAGGTTGCCACTTTAGATTCATCATCCCCATTTTTCTTGACTCTTCGTCTACTGGTAACCCATAAAAACTGAACCACTGACTTCACTTTGTGTGTGTCGTCAACACTCAAAGCTACAAGCTCAAGATCAGAATTAAATCTGCCACCTATTCTAGTTTGCACTTTTCAAAATTGCACATATTTCTATCCGTTACATCTTCTTAATATTTCACACTAAACATCTTTAAAGGTGTCAGAAACACTGTTTTACTTTGGAGGTAAATAAAATGTTGACATGTGAGCTGTTTTAAGCTTTCAGATGTTTTAAGCTTTCAGTTTTCTGAAACTAGCTGCTGTTTCTAGTTGGAATGTTAAACTAGAGAACAAAATTAAGGAACGGTTTTAAATGGAAAGAGAAGGAAAAATGTGGATCCAAAAATGTATCCAAATGACATTTAAGATGTATTTTCATCATTGCGTCATTTTTCCAAATTAGTGTTGTAGCAACTTCTAAAACAATTACTCAACTTTTGTCATTAGCTGGCCATTTATCAATGAATGAAGAGGTTGAGATGAAATATGTCTTGTATGAGTTTATAGGACCATCAGATGAATAAGTGGCACTGTATGAATGGATGAACATCACAGCAGAGGTTGCCATGGAAATCAAGAACACAGATTAACATTGGGGATGTTTGAAAGTGGTTAGAAACTGATCCACGGAAACTACAATGAATGCATCTGAGAAACTATTAACAAATGAAACTGACATCAACTTATGGAAATACCTTAAAATTACTACTTAATAAAATGACAACATGGAGAGAGTTGAGTGCAAACTATCAATAAATCACAATATGAAAATCTTGAAAAATTAAAGCAGAAGTATTTTGAACATTTCATTAAAAAAACGAACAAATAAATCAAATCAGCTTGGATTTTGGCCCAAGCAGCAACTCTTTTCAGACAGTTTCGTCTTTACTGCGGATCAAGTGATTTAAAGTAATGCCTTAAGATATACTTTGTCCTTGATGGAGGAAACGCCACTAAAAATGAACAATATTTTTTTAAGGCAGAAAATAAATATATGAATTTTCTTTTCTTGGATTCTTATTCTTTACAAATTAGAAGAAAGTAAACCTGTCAGTTCCAGGGTTTTAACATAATGTAAAGAAAATCTCTGGGGTTAGAAACTAAACCTTCTTGCAATGCTTTTGAGATGATAAGAATATGGGGTCTGTTCTGGAAAGTAGGTTACGTGACATATGTAAGTTCAAGGGTAAGTTAGTGGGATAACCTCAACTTTCGGTTCCAAAAATGGAGGTATCTTTTAAGGTATGTTAGTAGTCATAGTAACTTGTTCTCTCAACATAGCCTGCTCATGAGCAGGCTATGTTCCAGGTAAGTTGGTTTCAGGGAGGGTTCTGAGCATGGCATGCCCCACGTTTGTACAGTTCCCTGGCAAAAAAACCCTGCATGATATCAAGGAAGAATTCCACAGAGTGGCAGGTTTGTCTTTTCTGGAAAAATATATGGGAACATATTGACATTTTTCATGTATTCATATTGTTCATATCTATACATCTACCCTCACAAAAATATGGTTTCACTGTAGTAAACCCATATTTCTTTGACAAATGACCATTTGTACAACTAGTTTTACTACAAGTTCCATGGTTCTTAAAGCACAACCATGGTTAACGTGTTAACATTCTTTTGGTTGGACTTAACTTTTTACTATCACTTTGGATTCCAGGGTTCCCAAATGTGATTGGGTGCGTCGACTGCACCCACATTCCTAATAAAGCTCCCTCAGTCAAGGAGGGAGACTGTCAACAGGAAATCTGTCCATATAATTAATGTGCAGGCAACTGAAGTTCTTGTCCCTAATCTTTCCGTTTTAAAGCCATAAAACTTATTGCTTCCCCCTAACTAGATAATATGTGATAGGACCCACCTCATCACCAATGTTGACGCCAAATGGCCAGGATCTGTACATGATGCCAGAATTTTTGGGGAGTCATCTTTATGCCACTCTCTCCAACAGGGTATGGTTTGCTGTACTCCATGGTTTTGTCTTTCTACCAGTTGTATTCTACACTTCAACCATTACAGGACACTACAATGGTTATTTGCTGGGGGACAGAGGGTAACCTACATGATGACACCCTACCCTGAACCTGAGCCTGGACCTCCAAACAGATACAACTTGGCTCACAGCCAAACACAGGCCAAGGTAGAGATGGCCCTCAGCATCCTTAAGGCAAGGTTTCAGTGTCTGCATGGCCTCAGGGTCAGTCCAGGTGGGCCTATGACATCATGGTGACTTGTGGTGTCCTTCCAGTGTTTCTTCAATGGGAGCCCTTTGCCTTGGGAATGGTGGTAGGCTGCCTGGGTGCTCTCAAGGTAGCGCTTGGGCGGAGGTGGGGGCCTACTCTCCTCTGGGCGCCCTGGGTCAGTGTCTTGGCCGGTGCAGACGACTCTTTTGATGGTGTTTCCCAACCTGACTCATTCGTACTCTGCCCAATGTTCTTTCTATTGCTGCTCTTGAGTGTGTGCGTGCATGAAGGTTGGGTCTGAAGGACCATTCTTTTAATTATGTGGGGGAGGGCAGGGAATGTGGTCTTTGTGGGGTCATTTTAATTCTGTAAAGCACTTTGAGTTGCAATTGTTGTATGAAAAGCGCTTTATAAATACAGTTTGATTGATTGATTCACAACTCTTAAAGAAGAGAGTCACGCCCAAGTGAAGATGTGGGAGAGAAACCCCCAGTTAACATAACTGTCGTTGAGGCTATGGCCTTTACTGAACGAACTGGATCTCCCAGCATCCTTTCACTGAACGAACTGGATCTCCCAGCATCCTTTCACTGAACGAACTGCATCTCCCAGCATCCTTCCACTGAACGAACTGCATCTCCCAGCACCCATTGCGCTGCCATCGACCCATTCTCATTGGTCTGTGGCCAATGATGACATCACAGAGTTGATAAAAGCAGCACGAATATTGAAATCTTCGTCTTTTGGTCCCGGTGCCGTAACGAGACGCTTTAATCCACTGCTAGCATTTTCCCCTTTTCGTTCAAACCTGCTGGACCAGGAAGAACTTCCCTTTTAAACTTCAAAGTGAATCGGCCGAGCAAACAGACTTCTTGTACGGGTAACCAAGGAGTCAGATGGCCATCTGAGCTCTATTGAGAACAGGCCTGAGTCCCTCAGCGCCTAAAAGTCGGACGTCCGCTTTTCTGACCTCGGTTTTGCGCAAACCGCTCCTTTAAACTGGACACTTTCTACGTTCTTCGTCGTGGACTGTGGAGAGCTGCCCCCACCAAGTAGGATTAAACTGATTTATATCTCTCGGTCTGGGTAGAGGAGAATAGGTATTGACGGTTAATATCCATTTTCTGTTGGTTAAAATAAGTCTGTCAACTTGTTAACCACTGTTATTCTTGGTCGTCTGTCGCTGTACACCGACCCTGAATGTGGATGCTTTTTGTGTTTTATTATTTGACTTTGGTTGCAACCAGAAGCAGTATATTATATTGTATTATTTCCTTGTTGGTTTATTGTCTGCTGCGGTCGGTGCGTGTCTGTTTAGAGGGGTCGCGTGGACTCAGTAGATCTCCTTTCTCCGTCGCCCTCGTTTCCTTTGTCCAAGCCACCATTGCTAATTAAACTAGCCTTTGTTGAATCGCCACGTGATCTTCCTTTGTCTTTTTTTGTGAACCGATCGCGCCAATTTATAAGGCTTGAGTTATTTATCGCATTGAAGGGGTGAGCTGAACCCCCCCCCTTGTTCATTCGCTGTCTCACACACACACACACACACACACACACACACACACACACACACACGCCCCCTTCCCTCGACCTTAACTTTGTTCTATATTTTTACATGCGTTAGAACAGATGGAAATTATAAATGAAATGTAATCTGTAAGGTTGACCTATTTCATTAATAAATTCCCTTAAGTAACGAGAAGTTTCCTGTGTTATTTCAGTGTGCTGTGAAGTTTGTTTTAACCCTGCGGACGAACTCTACGCCTTTTCAGAGAGACTGACAGTCTGGTTAAATTAAAATTATCTCATTTATGAGATTGGTGCCCCTATATCTTTAATAAACAGGTTAAACTCGAACGTCATCATTAATCATATTAATATTAAATTATTGATTAGAATTATTGATGCTCAGAAAACCAGACAACAACTTTTTATTATTAGTAGTTACAACACTGTCCACAGAGATGGAAGAGTCTTCAGGGACGCAATTTGTCAAAATCACTTTAATTAGTGTTCACATTAAACAATATTTAATTTCTTTATTTCATGAAAAAGAAGATTATTTTATTAAATATGTTGTATAATTTTTAACATGTAACAAATCCATCTTCACAGACAGTTCCCACCTTCAGGTGGGTGCTCCAGTATTTCTACTTCAAGTTTGGCCTTTTGTTTGGTTTTTTTTTTCTCCTCCATTTTGAGCTGTATATGATCCATCTCCATTTCGCTTTGTCTTATCTGCCTTTGAAGATGGACCTTATACAGCTCCTTTGCTGGCGGCTGGAAAGGATGAATAAAAGGATTATTCAAAACATAATTACAGAAGGACAGCTGTAGACAAGTTCTTACCCTGCTTAGATTATCTGTTGAGGAACAAGGACCCTCATCCGTTTGTGAATTCCCAGCCATATTGTATGACCAATGATGACAATTTGTTAGTCTTATGTTAAAGGGGGTTTGTATTATATAACATGCATACCTCTGTGGGTCTTCCAGCATTGTCCAGTTCTGTCACAGCAGAAATAGCCTCTTCATCTTTATCCTACAGTAGAAGCATGCAAGTCTACTTTATATGTCCAAAAAAAGAGAAAAATCTAAAAGCAGCTAAGGGTACCTGTCAATCATTTACAACTGTGACAGACTGGGGGTTTTCTGGAGGGTCCAGTAAGACAATGCATCCACCAGAAACTGCAGGACAAAGCCCATTACATATTACAAACAATGAAAAACAATCTCACACACATTAGTAACATGTAAGAGTATTTCAAATAAGATTACAGTATACATCGTATGCAGCTGAATGAAATAATCCTGCATTGTGAAACAATGACTAATGCTAAGTGCATTAAAAAAAGCCTTTAAGTGGCAGCAATGATAGTTGTTGAGTTGGAATATATTAGTAGATGTTGTAAACTTAGATTTCACAAAGTCACATGGAAAGCAGACTGATGATAAAGTGCCCCCAGGAAAGCCATCAACCAATGGTCGGCTTTTATTAAAGGGACAGAGCCAACTCCTCAGCTGCGGTGAGGGGAGATGGTGGTCGCCCCCCACCAGATGGGCCTCAGCTTACTTTCGATTTGCTACATGATAGCAAGAACGCACAAAAAAATTACTTAATAGGGCTACACATCTCCAGTAATTATTTGATTTGAATCTTACCTTTTTGGAGAATGTTTCTGAGTTTCATTTTGACTTGGGCGGAGTTCGTCTGGCTCCAGAAGGATTGCATCTCATTAAGCGAGAAGTCAATATGTGTCTAAATCAATGTACAATATTATTGTATCCTCAACGAATTGGTGGGCAAAGTAAGTAATTCTTGAATAGTTATCAAACATACTGAAACAAATTTTAAATTATACGTTATATCCTTCAGCAACCTCCGACCCCAGCTGGGAATAAGTAGTAGAAAATAAACGAATGATAAAAAGAGTGTTGAGAGTTATATTTGTTAAACTCACGCATTTACTCGGTCAGTTATTTTTTGCCCAGCCAAGGTTCTCTTTTGCTGAGCCAACTGTATTGCTTTAAAAAAAATATTGATTGGCTTGAGTTCCTCATAGGCCAGCATTAACACTTCTAACTCTGTTTCCATGACGTATGCTGCCTTTTTTTTCTCCCCTTCAGTTTCCATTGTGACTGCTGAATTCGGTGATCCATTGAGAGTGTTTTTATGTATTCAGCATGCACATTCATTAACTCTGGGTTACCTGGAGGAGGTTGATTAAGCTAACTCTTTATCAGGTGTTTTGCAACGGACACACTCAGAGTAAGCTGGTTATGGGTTGATTAACCGTGAGTTCAGAGTTTACCACATGGTAAGCTAACCAAGCTTTCTGGAATACCCCTCTGATGTACTAAGCATCATGTTGTGTTTGGAAAATGACTCAAGTGCAGAGGTGGCTTTAGCTACCACGATGTTTGACAATAACAAAGTGAGAAACAAATTATGCAAAGGAAATTCCATGGTAAACAAGACATGGCATGTAAGGGAACAGACATGATAACAGGAGGACCCAGGAGTGAATGGCAGAAACTGAGAGGCTTATATAAAGAGGAGTGTGATGTAGACAAGAGGCAGGCTGATTACTAACAGGGGGCAGCTGGGAGGAAACAGGTAGACTGGGAGCTGAGCCTAAAAGAAACAACAGGACACACGGAACAATATTAATCTAAGGGATTAAATCCAATAAGAATAAAGAACAGAACACAAAAACAAACACAGAAGTTAAACACAAAGAAATTAATTATATGGGACAAGACCTTTCTAAAGATCCCTGGAGTTAAATGGATTATGGCAAACCTGAGGGCTGTTCCACAAAGTGAGCTGATTTTAAAAGTCAAGCTTACTTTGACAATCCCGCCTTAATTTCCCTAAATTCAGTTCGACGAACGAAGCTAAACTGGGCTTCAGGTTAGCTTTGTTTGGGGAACTGAATTTAGGGAAATTAGGTATATGTCACCATGGTGACATAGGCAATAACAAGGTCAGCCTTCTGTCACCTGAAGAACATTTCTAGGATTAAAGGACAGATGTCAGACCTGGAAAAACTCATCCATGCGTTTATCTTTAGTCAGATTGCGTCTTCAAAGGTCTGCCTAAAAAGTCCATCAGAAAGCTGCAGCTGATCCAAAATGCTGCTGCTCGAGTCCTCACTAGAACCAGGAACGTTGAGTCTTTCCAACTTCTGATCACTTCAACTGGAGAAATGTTTCCCGATTTCCAAAATTTGGCTGAAGTGGCACTTAATTCCAGTCTCCAGTGTGGCAGCGGAGAGCTGATTCAGCCTCCAGAACAACATCTAAACCCCCCCAAGAAGTCATCTGTCTGAGGCAGAAATGCAAAACCTCATGACAAAAACCTCTGCATCAATCCCACTATTTGATTATGTACAAGCAGGCGATTATTTCAGTTCCATGTGGAGCAGGAGGAAGATGTGAGACTTCAGGCCACAGCAGGTGAACTGTTCATATTTTAAGTGCAGTTGTTTGCTATTTAATTTTCTATATGAAGTTCTCTGTTCAGCTTTTTGGGTTTAATATGATTTAAAATAAATAAAAGAATTGTTAAAACGAACTGTTAAATATGTTATTTTAAAAATTGATGGGTAAAAATAGATCATGACCAGTTTTCTTCGACACCGTCGGTCAAAATAAACAGACAACAAAAATATCTAGCGCAACCTCTGGCTCAATCACTTCTGTAATTACCCAGCAGTCTACTTATACCCAATTCACAGAGCCTTCAATGACAGTTGACACATTTCTTTCAACCCACACACTCCCTCACCCATACCTGGACAGCTCTTCAGATTTTGGTGAAATTCTGCATCAATGTTTCAGTGACGCAGAATTTCACCAAAATCTGAAGGTTTTTATAAACCTTGATATAAATAAAACCTAATGTTTCTGTGTATTGACTGTCCAGGTCACATGGTGCCATAGAGATTCATAAGGCAAGACAGTGGATGGTGGAAAAAACCTGATACAATTTGGCTGACACAAAGATCTGAGCTTCAGCAGTATTTGTTGGCTTTATTAATAAAACAAATGACTTTAACTGATTCGGACATGAATTTTTCATCCAGTTAGACAAATTTTTTATTGAAAACAACACTGAATGGAGAGAGAGTTACTCCTACGGGCAGGTCAGTCAGAATATGACTGATGATAAAAGGTGGACAGTAACATAGACCCAGGGGCTGAAACAAATGGTGACGATGACAACAATTGTCCATTTGCATGTCAGCCATACAACAGTCTTAATGACACACATAGGATTCTATTCAATAAATAATAAAATATCATTGATAAATTATTTTTATTCTAGTTGCCCAGTCCACTAAGTGAAACATATTATATAGATTATTTAACACACGGATGTTTACAAGCCTTTAGCACTGTAAGGACAATGTTCTTTGATTTCTCCAGTGCATTAACACAATTCAGTCTGATTTGCTTTGTCAGAAACTCCTGAAGACACAGGTGGAGCCCTCAACAATCGCCTGGATCAATGACTACCTGACCAACAGACCACAATTTGTGAGACTGAAGAATTGTGTGTCAAACCAGGTGGTCAGCAGCACAGGAGCACCACAAGGGACAGTACTCTCACCATTCCTGTTCACTCTGTACACCTTAGACTTCCAGTACAAGTCAGAGACCTGTCATCTGCAGAAATACTCAGATGACTCTGCAATTGTCGGGTGGATCAGAGATGGACAAGAAGCTGAATACAGAGAGCTGGTGGACCGCTTTGTGACATGGTGTGGGAACAATCGTCTTAACTTGAATATGAACAAAACAAAGGAGATGATTGTAGATTTCAGAAAAAACAGGGATAAGTCAAACACTGTTTCCATCATGGGAGAAGAAGTGGAGGTGGTTGAGGAGTATAAATACCTCGGAGTTCCCCTGGACAGCAGACTGGACTGGAAACTGAACAGTGAAACCGTCTACAAGAAGGGACAGAGCAGACTGGACTTCTTGAGGAAGCTTAGGTCCTTCAAGGTTTGCAGCAAGATGCTGCAGATCTTCTACAAGTCTGTTGTGGAGAGTGTAATCTCTTCAGCCATCATCTGTTGGGGTAGCAGCATCAGAGCCAGGGATTTAAAAAGGCTAAACAACCTGATAAAGAAGGTTCTGGTTCTGTTCTTGGCACTACTATGGAACCACTGGAGATGATGGTGCAAAGAAGGATTCTTCATAAAATCAAAAAAAATTATGGACAACCCTGAGCATCCTCTTCATGAGTCATACAACAACAGAGCGTCTTCAGTCGGAGGCTTCTTCAGTTTGGCTGCAATACAGACCGCTACAGGAAATCCTTCTTGCCCACAGCCATCATCATCTACAACAACTCCTTAAAGAAATAATTATATAAGCTACAACAAGACTTAATTTCCCTCCAGTTTAATTACAGTTAAGAAAAACTAATTTAAAAACTGTGATATTTTGTTTTACAGAATGAACTACAGCATATTTTACTTGAGTCTGATTGATTTTCAGTTTTATTCCGATCAGCTTGTTAAAAAGAAAAGAGAATCCAAACATGATTCCATTAGTTACAGGAATGAGCATAAAAAGCTCTGTAATAATCGTCATCATTGTTGCACTGCAGAGCATTTGTCATCAAACTTTATACTCAGTGAATTAATACTCTTTTCTGCGCAACAATTGTTTTAATCAGCCATTCTGAAACACGATTGATACTTAGCAGGAGAGGCCAGCAAGTAGCCTGGCAACCCTATTAGCATAATTGCATCATTAATTGTGAATCCCTTTCACACTAAAAAATAGCAGCTGGTAGCGGCTGTAGCTTCTAGTGAAGAGAAAAGCTCCACACACTGGTTTGAAATGAGCCAAAGAAATGCCTGCTGCCTCATTAGCACGAGATCCCTGCAGACCCTTTTCACTGAATAAAGGGGGGTCTGATGACGGTAAATGACAAACCCAGGGGGTTTGGTAGAGTGGAGTCATTCAGGTGAAAGTTATTACACTTTTCTTCCCACACTCAGTCGCATAACTCGGCTTCAGTGCTTCCCCCAAAGGGACTCTCCAAAGGTTGATTGTATCTCTCCAAAGAAAAGCAGCTACCAAACTGGTGTTGGAAGGAGCATTCCCAAAGTGACGTTCCTGCTATAATGAGGACGCTCTCCTGGCATTCCTGGCTGCCTCCGCTGTGAAAGTGGACATAAGGAAGACTGCGTGAATAGGATGAATGAGTGAGTAATTAGGAGTATAAGGCAGATCTTGAATTAGCAAAAGAATGACAAGTGTGAAAGCCCGCTCTTTATTTTAACACTGAGAGAAGCTTAGTGAGTGGGCAAAACACGATTCACAGCAGGAAGAGTCAATGGGAGGCAGGAAACAAAGCAGCACTTCTTAAATAACCATTTTAGTTTTAGTTTCATTATTGTTGCCGTTTTATTTTTCATTGCAACACAAGTTATCATAAAATACTGAAAGTAGTTTCTGACCTTTGTGGGACACAAATCTTCATCAAAATACTAATATTTGATCTAATGATACAGTGGGGAAAATAACTATTTGGCAGCCACACATTGTGCAAGTTGTGTCACTTAAAAAGATGAGAGGTCTGTAATGACAGATTCCAGTTTGTTGATGTAAATGATAAATCTTCTTCACTCTCAAGGGTTACTTGTGGAGTTCCACAGGGTTCTGTGCTTGGACCAATTCTTTTCACCATATATATGCTTCCAATTGGTAGAATCATTAGACAGCATGGGATAAATTTCCACAGCTATGCAGATGATACACAACTATATTTATCCATAAATCCTGATGAACCCAGTCAGTTAGGTAGATTACAGGCATGTCTGGAAGACATAAAAACATGGATAAATCTAAACTTTTTGCTTTTAAATTCTGACAAAACAGAAGTTGCTGTCTTTGGACCAGAAGGTCTAAAAAAGAAACTGATTAGTCAATCACTTCATCTGGATGGCATTAAATTGGCCCCCAGTAATAACGTAAAGAACCTCGGCGTTATTTCTGACCAAGACTTGACATTTAAATCCCATATTAAACAGGTTTCTAGGATTTCTTTCTTTCACCTCAGGAATATCGCTAAAATTAGAAACATCCTGTCCAGGAGTGATGCTGAGAAACTAGTCCATGCATTTGTTACCTCAAGGCTGGACTACTGTAATTCTTTACTATCAGGAAGTCCACAAAATGCCATTAAAAGCCTTCAGTTGATCCAAAATGCTGCAGCAAGAGTTCTGATGAATATTAAAAAGAGAGATCACATTTCTCCTGTTTTAGCTTCCCTTCATTGGCTCCCTGTTAAATCCAGAATAGAATCTAAGATCCTTCTTCTTCCATATAAAGCCCTTAATAATCAAGCTCCATCATCCATCAGAGATCTAATTGTTCCGTATGTTCCTAACAGAGCACTTCGCTCTCAGACTGCAGGTTTACTTGTAGTTCCTAGGATCTCTAAAAGTAGAATGGGAGGCAGATCTTTTAGTTATCAGGCTCCTCTCCTGTGGAACCAGCTCCCAGCTTTAGTCCGTGAGGCAGACACTCTGTTTACTTTTAAGGCCAGGCTTAAAACTTTCCTTTTTGATAAAGCTTATAGTTAGAGTGGCTAAGGTCATCCTGAGCTATCTCTGTAGTTATGCTGCTATAGGCTTAGACTGCTGGAGGACAGACTGACCAATTTTCTTCACTCTGCTACTTCCTTTTCTCCTACTACTCTCCAGTTGTATTACAGAACATTCTGCTATTTCGACTGTTAACTTTGTTTTCTCTCAGTGTTTTTCTCTCCATAGAAGATATACCTGGTCTGGTATCCTGCTTGGCTGCAATGCCCTGTTGGACGGGGGTCATCGACTGGGATGATCCTCCCAGTAACTGAACATCCACTGTGTCCTGTTGTCAACCTTTTACTTTCTGTAACATAGAAAGTTCTCTTATATCAGATCTTCTGTTCCTTCTGTGTCTCTGCTCTGTCTTCTCAAACCCCCAGACGGTCGTGGCAGATGGCCGCTCCTACTGAGCCTGGTTCTGTTGGAGGTTTCTTCCTGTTAAAGGGGAGTTTTTCCTCTCCACCGTCGCTGCATGCTTGCTCAGTATGAGGGATTGCTGAAGGATTGCTGTGGTTGGAAAGTCTGCATCAACAGGGTCCAACCTCACGCCAATGACCGATACATACATACATCGATACATACATACATACATACATACATACATACATCCATCCATCCATCCATCCATACATACATACGCTTGCAAAAGTATTCGGCCCCCTTGAACTTTTCCACATTTTGTCACATTACAGCCACAAACATGAATCAATTTTATTGGAATTCCACGTGAAAGACCAATACAAAGTGGTGAACACGTGAGAAGTGGAATGAAAATCATACATGATTCCAAACATTTTTTACAAATAAATAAGTGAAAAGTGGGGTGTGTGTAATTATTCAGCCCCCTGAGTCAATACTTTGTAGAACCACCTTTTGCTGCACTTACAGCTGCCAGTCTTTTAGGGTTTGTCTCTACCAGCTTTGCACATCTACAGACTGAAATTCTTGCCCATTCTTCTTTGCAAAACAGCTCCAGCTCAGTCAGATTAGATGGACAGCGTTTGTGAACAGCAGCTTTCAGATCTTGCCACAGATTCTCGATTGGATTTAGATCTGGACTTTGACTGGGCCATTCTAACACATGGATATGTTTTGTTTTAAACCATTCCATTGTTGCCCTGGCTTTATGTTTAGGGTCGTTGTCCTGCTGGAAGGTGAACCTCCGCCCCAGTCTCAAGTCTTTTGCAGACTCCAAGAGGTTTTCTTCCAAGATTGCCCTGTATTTGGCTCCATCCATCTTCCCATCAACTCTGACCAGCTTCCCTGTCCCTGCTGAAGAGAAGCACCCCCAGAGCATGATGCTGCCACCACCATATTTGACAGTGGGGAGGGTGTGTTCAGAGTGATGTGCAGTGTTAGTTTTCCGCCACACATAGCGTTTTCCATTTTGGTCTCATCTGACCAGAGCACCTTCTTCCACATGTTTGCTGTGTCCCCCACATGGCTTGTGGCAAACTGCAAACGGGACTTCTTATGGTTTTCTTTTAACAATGACTTTCTTCTTGCCACTCTTCCATAAAGGCCAACTTTGTGCAGTGCACCACTAATAGTTGTCCTATGGACAGATTCCCCCACCTGAGCTGTAGATCTCTGCAGCTCGTCCAGAGTCACCATGGGCCTCTTGGCTGCATTTCTGATCAGCGCTCTCCTTGTTCGGCCTGTGAGTTTAGGTGGACGGCCTTGTCTTGGTAGGTTTACAATTGTGCCATACTCCTTCCATTTCTGAATGATGGCTTGAACAGTGCTCCGTGGGATGTTCAAGGCTTGGGAAATCTTTTTGTAGCCTAAGCCTGCTTTAAATTTCTCAATAACTTTATCCCTGACCTGTCTGGTGTGTTCTTTGGACTTCATGGTGTTGTTGCTCCCAACATTCTCTTAGACAACCTCTGAGGCCGTCACAGGGCAGCTGTATTTGTACTGACATTAGATTACACACAGGTGCACTCTATTTAGTCATTAGCACTCATCAGGCAATGTCTACGGGCAACTGACTGCACTCAGACTAAAGGGGGCTGAATAATTACCCACACCCCACTTTTCAGTTATTTATTTGTAAAAAATGTTTGGAATCATGTATGATTTTCGTTCCACTTCTCACGTGTACACCACTTTGTTTTGGTCTTTCACCTGGAATTCCAATAAAATTGATTCATGTTTGTGGCTGTAATGTGACAAAATGTGGAAAAGTTCAAGGGGACCGAATACTTTTGCAAGCCACTAATTTTTATATATATATACACTACCGTTCAAAAGTTTGGGGTCACATTGAAATGTCCTTATTTTTGAAGGAAAAGCACTGTACTTTTCAATGAAGATAACTTTAAACTAGTCTTAACTTTAAAGAAATACACTCTATACATTGCTAATGTGGTAAATGACTATTCTAGCTGCAAATGTCTGGTTTTTGGTGCAATATCTACATAGGTGTATAGAGGCCCATTTCCAGCAACTATCACTCCAGTGTTCTAATGGTACAATGTGTTTGCTCATTGGCTCAGAAGGCTAATTGATGATTAGAAAACCCTTGTGCAATCATGTTCACACATCTGAAAACAGTTTAGCTCGGTACAGAAGCTACAAAACTGACCTTCCTTTGAGCAGATTGAGTTTCTGGAGCATCACATTTGTGGGGTCAATTAAACGCTCAAAATGGCCAGAAAAAGAGAACTTTCATCTGAAACTCGACAGTCTATTCTTGTTCTTAGAAATGAAGGCTATCCCATGCCAGAAATTGCTAAGAAATTGAAGATTTCCTACAACGGTGTGTACTACTCCCTTCAGAGGACAGCACAAACAGGCTCTAACCAGAGTAGAAAAAGAAGTGGGAGGCCGCGTTGCACAACTGAGCAAGAAGATAAGTACATTAGAGTCTCTAGTTTGAGAAACAGACGCCTCACAGGTCCCCAACTGGCATCTTCATTAAATAGTACCCGCAAAACACCAGTGTCAACATCTACAGTGAAGAGGCGGCTGCGGGATTCTGGGCTTCAGGGCAGAGTGGCAAAGAAAAAGCCATATCTGAGACTGGCCAATAAAAGAAAAAGATTAAGATGGGCAAAAGAACACAGACATTGGACAGAGGAAGACTGGAAAAAAGTGTTGTGGACGGATGAATCCAAGTTTGAGGTGTTTGGGTCACAAATAAGAACGTTTGTGAGACGCAGAACAACTGAAAAGATGCTGGAAGAATGCCTGACGCCATCTGTTAAGCATGGTGGAGGTAATGTGATGGTCTGGGGTTGCTTTGGTGCTGGTAAGGTGGGAGATTTGTACAGGGTAAAAGGGATTCTGAATAAGGAAGGCTATCACTCCATTTTGCAACGCCATGCCATACCCAGTGGACAGTGCTTGATTGGAGCCAATTTCATCCTACAACAGGACAATGACCCAAAACACACCTCCAAATTGTGCAAGAACTATTTAGAGAAGAAGCAGGCAGCTGGTATTCTATCGGTAATGGAGTGGCCAGCGCAGTCACCAGATTTAAACCCCATTGAGCTGTTGTGGGAGCAGCTTGACCGTATGGTACGCAAGAAGTGCCCATCCAACCAATCCAAATTGTGGGAGCTGCTTCTAGAAGCGTGGGGTGCAATTTCTCCAGATTACCTCAACAAATTAACAGCTAGAATGCCAAAGGTCTGCAATGCTGTAATTGCTGCAAATGGAGGATTCTTTGACGAAAGCAAAGTTTGATGTAAAAAAAATCTTATTTCAAATACAAATCATTATTTCTAACCTTGTCAATGTCTTGACTCTATTTTCTATTCATTTCACAACGTATGGTGGTGAATAAGTGTGACTTTTCATGGAAAACACAAAATTGTTTGGGTGATCCCAACGGTAGTGTATATATATATATATATATATATATATATATATTCTTTGTTTCAATAGGAAACTTTAAATCAGAACGAACAGAAATCACATGTGGGGTCCCCCTCTTATTTAATATATACATGGTCCCACTAGCCCAGATTATAACAGCCAATTAACACTGTCATAACTATGCAGATGATACTCAGCTCTACATTGCAATGTCACCAGGTGACTTTGAACCCATCAAAACCCTAAGTAAATGCATCGAGCAAATCAATGGATGGATGTGCCATAACTTTCTCCAGCTGAACAGAAACAAAACAGAAGTAATTACTTTTGGACCTAAAGAGGAACGATCAACAGTCAGCACACAGCTTCAGTCAATGCAGATAGAAACTACTGATCAGGCCTGAAATCTAGGTGTAGTAATGGACTCAGACCTGAACCTCCAGGGTCACATAAAGGCAATAACAAGGTCAGCTTTCTATCACCTGAAGAACATTTCTAGGATTAAATGACTGTTCCAGATGAGAGGAGCATTAAAAAGCATTAAAGAGATCAAACTTCCAGACAACTGCAAAGCTGCTGAAACACTGAGTTATTTCGATCATGGCTAAAAACCATCTGTTTAGAGCTGCCTTTGAGTAATGTTTTCATGTATCATTTGTTTTGTGTGTGCTTCTTGCTTTATTGCTTTTTTTGCTTTATATGCTTAGTCTGTGTTTTACTACCATTTTTATTTGACCTCTTAATCATGTAAAGCAGTTTTTATTACCTTTCCTGTTGTTGAAAGTATGCTATACAAATAAAATTGCCTTGCCTTTACCTACTGTAAGCATTATCTTCATAAGTTTTATGTTGACAAACAGTGGCTGAATGTTGTTTAATACTTGTGTTACTTATTTGTATACATTTTCTTATTTCAGTCTTTAAAATACTAGAATTTGTGCATAATGTTTTATTTTTTCAGTTTGATGACTTTGATACTCTCACTCTGTTTCAATACTCTTCTCATTGAGTAATTTCATTACTTTTTACTTGAGTAAAAACACGTAGTGGTACTCTTGAGTACAATTTCAGGGTACTATACTCACCTCTGTTAGAAATTTAAAAACACACAACCAGTTTTAACCAATGATTTATTTTCTTTCATGATAAGTAAAAGTGATTGGTTAAGTTTATTTAATGGTTTATAGACACATTATTGGTCAGAGCTTCACAGTAAATAATATTCTCACCTTTTTATTTTCATTTTAAATTATTGATTGTTACAAAAGAAAAGCAAAATAATGCTGCCAACTGGTTGGGGTTGTCTTTCCTGCAGGTTTTATGGTCTGTGGGTCGTTGAGTTTTAATAAGTCATTGTGGTTTTTATTTTGTTTATTTTTAGGCTGTGATTGTCTTTTGGGTTTGTCACTTACTGGATTCCTCTATT
This sequence comes from Valencia hispanica, assembly GCA_963556495.2. Classification (NCBI taxonomy): domain Eukaryota; kingdom Metazoa; phylum Chordata; class Actinopteri; order Cyprinodontiformes; family Valenciidae; genus Valencia; species Valencia hispanica. Next base: position 3,311,555 of record OY747706.1, read on the forward strand.
TTGTTTTATCTTTGGAAAAAGGCGTATATTCTTATTCAATCATTTATTCTCTTTATTTCTCTAACTTTCCTCCCATTAATGACCAAAAGTTTCCTATATAAGAGTATAATTTGAAGTGGGCTTCCTCTTTAGCTCCAAAAAGATGGCTGCCACAGAGGACACACCCTTATGGTACTAAACAAACATTTTAACTACTGCACACAGAATGTTCAATACATCCAAAGTCTAGAACTCCTATAGTGCAATTAAAGAATAACTTAGTGCTTCTTAAATAATCCAAATGATTGTTAACGTTTGACTGTGTAACATTACAAATGACACCCCATACAAAACCTACAACCAGGAAAATAACTCCCATGTGATTAAAACAGGAGCTCCATTATATATAGGTTATGCTACAGCAACCATCTCCGCTGTCAGACCATGATGGATTTCCAGTTCCCCTCAAAGAAAATCAGCTCTCCTGTGACACGTTCTTAATGAATGGGACATCGTCTCCACTGGGAGCTTTTATGTGATAAGCTGCATTTATTTCCAAAACGCTGTTCTTCTGAGAACATTTGTTAAAGCTGAGTATTACAGCAGAACTTTCTCATGCACCCCTCCAACTTGACCTTTGGGATAACTTGAGGAAAAAAATAGGTACACGTAGTGAAAAGAATTATCCTGGGAGAAGGAGTTAATGATAAAACACAGATGGTGAGGCATCTAATTCTTCATGATGTCAGTCAGGAGAGGCCAGACGAGCGTGAGGAGAGCAGCGACTGGAAACTAATATATTTGATTAATGCAGAGGGATTCATCTGGAAAACTGTAATCTAGATGCAAGTCTAAGTCAAACATAATTTCAGTCTTACCCTTGGGGTGAAGCCAGACTACTTTATACTCGTATGCCTGGTGAGGGACCTTTCCCTCTAAATGTGGACATGCATGAAGACCATTCAACACACCATGATTCCTGTATTTGTATTTGATCCTAAATGCAAACATTCTGTCCTTTTCCACGATACAGATCTAAAATACTCATGAAGCTCTGCAGAAGCTTCAAATATGCTGAAGAGGATGGTGCATGCTATAGAAGGAGAGGTTTGGAAGTTCTGATGCAATCATCTAAACCAGTTACATGCGGGAAGGTTCATGACTGGTGAAGCACTGACTCCTCTAGAATCGGAGCTATTAAACTGTAATTAGAAACTTCTATTTCAGTCTTTAACATGATTGGAACATTTTGTTATTTTAGCAACTTTTAACTATGCTTTAATCAATTCCATACTATTTAACAATATGTTAGTAAAAAAAATTATTTATTTCATATTTTATTTAAAGGAGCTGTATGTAAGAAATGTATTTCAATTAATTATAAAATGGCCCTGATATGTCACGTCACTAGACACTAAGAAATCATGCTCATTTCAAATACTTATATCACTGATAACAGTAGTACGGTCAGGATATATTCATTTAAAAAAAGAAGTTGCAACCCTCAACTGATGTTGATGATGTCATCTTGTGTTTTGGCCAGAAGCTCCGCCCTCTGCCTATTTACCAATGACGAAGTCAGTAGTGTTTTGGCATCGGGGTTGCCAGCTCTGCTCTAGTTACTACAGCTGGAGCTACTAAAGTGTTTGTGATAAATGTCTAACGTTACTACACCTAAAAGATCTCGTTATCATTCAAAAATACGTCGTGACAAAGTCCGAAATAAAACAACGATTTGTATAGGGGATGCCTTTGCAAGATGGAGACGGCTGAAAACAGAATTTGAAGACAGACGCCAACGTTGCTAATTTTCTCCTGGACAGGTAAGATTCATCTATGTTTGGCTAACTTGTACTTAATGTAAATGGACATTTCAAATATTAATGACAGTCGAACAAAGTTATGCATGTTCTTGCAAAGTAACGTTACGTTGGCGCATATGGAGAAGGAGGGTCATTATATTGAAAAGGTAGGGAATTGTTTGGGAAATAAAAACGGCGAGTCGTCATTGCTAACATTAGCGATGCATTATCAGAGCCCGTTTCTATGGAGGACTACGGGGGTCACTAGAAAAGCAATACAGCATTTTGACGATGAGTGCTTAATTGTGAATTAAAAATATAGATTGCTATCTATATTTTTTATTCACAAGTAAGCACTCGTTGTCAAAATGCTGTATTGCTTTTCCAATGACCCCCTTAGTCCTCCCTACGTTTCCGTCATTATAATTAACAGAAAAAAAAAGAAAAGAAAAAAACACTTACTGTGTAGGACTCATCACTTGCCATTGGAAGCTCCTTGTAGCAGCCTATCTGGATCAGTGATATCAGTGATTTTGACCATTATGGTCAAAAACACTGAATTTGTTGAAATAATATAGAAAACTAATTTATAGAACAGAGATGTTGAAACATTGACTTCCTATCATAATGATTGGTGTCGATTTTACTTGTCATTATGACAAGTGAAGCACTGCCTCCCCTGACCACATGTTACTGATCTGAGCAGACCTACTGCCGGATGCTTTGGAGCCAGAGATTACTGGGTACTGTTTATAGAAATCAGTTTGGGAAACCAATCAAAGGCCAGAGAACCAGGTTGTTGTTTCACCACCTTGTTGTGGGGAGAGAGGGATGGTGTGTTTGGACTGATTTGCAGGGCTTTTTTCTCCCACTTGAGCTGTGGATCTCTGCAGCTCCTCCAGAGTTACCATAGTTCTCTGGCCTGCTTCTCTGATTAAAGCTCTCCTGTCAGTCTAAGTGGATGACCATGTCCTGGTAGGTCTGCAGGTGGGCCATCCTCCAAGTCACCATCTCTCAAGTCCAAGTCAAATAGGATTAGTCCAAATCGGGTCCAAATTAAGTTGCCAGGTCCAGTTCAAGTCAGTCTATTTATATAACGCCGATTTACAACACATGTCATTTCAAGGCCCTTTACAAGAAAAGTCTTTTCAATCAAATTATACACACATCCATATTAATCCTTCAGTCCATTATTCCAATCAGTTCAAAAGTTTTCTGCATAACAAATCCCAGCAGATTGCATCGGGTCATTGACTTGCAGAATCACCCCTCCTGAACGAGCGCCTGGTTCTACAGGCCAAGTCTGAGTCCAAAAAGGAATCTTCCAGTCCAAGTCATAATTACCTTATCAAAAATAAGAAAAAATGGTGTAGATTTTAAGACTGTCATGTTTGCGTGTTATAAGGACCCAAAGGCAGCAAAGAATAAAACTTAAAGGATTTATTTATAACAAAAACAAGGAGCAAACTTACAGATCTAGGAGAACCAAAAATGCAGAGATGAGGAGGAAACAGGAACTGGGCAGGAAACAGGAACTGGGCAGGAAACAGGAACTGGGCAGGAAACAGGAACTGGGCAGGAAACAGGAACTGGGCAGGAAACAGGAACCGGGCAGGAAACAGGAACCGGGCAGGGAAAGAATGACGACGGACCAGCGAGTAGTGACTGAATGAGAGAAGAATTTATACTGGGGAGGAAATGAGGAAGTGAGAGGAGACCAATGACCAATTAGGGAAATCAGATGCAGGTGAGAGGGAGAGAGCAGGTGGAAACAATCAGCTGGGAAGAGAGGTAGAATGGTAGGGAGACAGAAAACTCTAAAGAAACTAGAAACTAAAGATAATATGTCTGGAAGGGAATCTAACTGGAAAACAGAAGAAATAAATAGTAAACTATCTAGAGGTAATAAACTAAGGAAACAAATGAGGATACAAACAAAAGGTGAAAACATCTGAGAGCAAGAAGATCCAGAAACAAGGAAGTGCCAGAATAAACCAATAAAGACGAGGGATAACCTAACATGGTTAAACTAGATAAGGAAAATAACTAAGTTAAACACAAACAGGAGGGACAACACAAGAGAGCAGCTTGGGGTACAGAGGGGAAGGAAATGCAGTGGGAGGAAAACAAACAAAATCCACAGAACCTGACAAAGACCAATTATACTCATTGGCCCCACGCTATCATCAAGCTAACACAGTAGCATGTAGCAAAATAATAAAACATGCTTAAAATAAAATTGAAAACAATAAATAATCAACGTCACCTGTACACTTACAAAGACTTTGGGAAGTTATTCAATTTGCCCAGTAATCTGACCTGATATCATAAGCTAACATTAACGTCAGCTACATGCTAATTCCTACTATTGTAATTTATCATGTCTCAGTTCGAGTCCAAGTTCAAGTCCTAATGTTCGAGTCCTAAGTCTGAATCCAAGTGCAAGTCATTGGTGTGCTGTTTGGGTCAAATCACAAGTCCCTTAAATGTGACTCGAGCCAGGACTTGAGTCCGAGTCCAGAACTCGAGTACTCCATCCCTGCCTCATTGTCCTACCCCAACAAGGTAAGGCAGCAGCATATTGAGTCCTCTCTCATGAATAGATCAGAACTACAGTATATTTTTGTTTCTCTTGTCTTTTCATCGCTTCAGGTCGTTATTGTAGTTTAATGAAGCTTCCCCACCACCCTGTTTGAGGCCCACCTTCATCATTTCCAACACAAACAGGGTTGATTTTGTTCATTTTAACAGGTTCTAATAGAGAGCGAGCAAATAGTTACCACATCAACTTCTGCATCCAACCAGAGAAACAGCAGCGAAAACCAAACATCTATAATGACAAGATGAAGCCGGCTCCCACAGTGGCAGAGAAACAGTTTCTGTTGTTTTTCCACCTCACCTGTCCCATTCTGTTAAGTCAGCCCTGAATCACCATCACCTTTCCCATGTGGCATCCAGCCCTTGGCGTTAATAGGAAAGTCTCCCCAATATGGTCCGCAGATGTTGATTTGAAGGGTCATTTGCTCCTGATGTTGTAATAACACAAACGTTTTAGTTGAGTAGCCCGACGCTGATTTATGATCTCTGGGGAACTCCAGGAAATTGCGGCGAATGTGTAATTGCTGGGGGACATTTTTATCACCTTGCAGGTCATTGGATAATATGCATGATGAAGGGTCTGGCAACCAATCTGGACTTACATTACGAACGATTGTTGGTTGCTACTGGTGCTGCGGCTGCCTGTTCTTGTTGATTCTGTTTGAATAACCATGGGGAACATGTTTAATTAATAAAATGGCAAGGCAATTTTATTTGTATAGCACACTTTCAACAACAAGGTGATTCAAGGTGCTTTACATGATTAGGGGTAAAATAAAAACAGCATTAAAACACAAAGCATATAAAGTAAAAACAGCAATAAAGGAAGGAGCACACACATACTTCAAGGCATTAAACAGCAAGAAACATAAACCAAACATGATGTATGAAAACATTGCTCAAAGGCAGCTCTAAACAGATACGTTTTTAGTTGTGATTTAAAAGAACTCAGTGTTTCAGCAGCTTTGCAGTTTTCTGGAAGTTTGTTCCAGATTAGAGGAGCATAGAAACTGAAAGCTGCTTCTCCATGTTTGGTTCTGATTCTAGGGATGTTGAGTAGACTGGAAACAGAGAACCTGAGTGGTCTGGGGGGGAGGTTGGTATAGTAACAGCATATCTTTAATATACTTTGGTGCTAAGTCATTCAATGATTTATACACTAGTAAAAGTATTTAGAAGTCTATTCTCTGAGCTACAGGGAGCCAGTGTAAGGACTTTAGAACTGGGGTGATGTGCTCTACTTTCCTGGTTCTAGTGAGGAACACGAGCAGCAGTGTTCTGGATCAGCTGCAGCTGTCTGATTGACTTTTTAGGCAGACCTGTGAAGACACTGTTGCAGTAATCAATCCGACTAAAGATAAACGCATGGATGAGTTTTTTCTAGGTCCCATGTCGACATCAGTCCTTTAATCCTAGAAATGTTCTTCAGGTGATAGAAGGCTGACCTTGTTATTGCCTTTATGTGACCCTGGAGGTTCAGGTCTGAGTCCATTACTACACCTAGATTCCCTGCCTGATCACTAATTCTTAGCTGTATTAACTGTCGCCACCTGCTGTGTGCTGACTCTTGATCGTTCCTCTTTAGGTCCAAAAGTAATTACTTCTGTTTGGTTTCTGTTCGGCTGGAGAAAGTTATTACACATCCATTCATTGATTTGCTCGATGCATTTACTTAGGGTTTGAATTGGTTCAAAGTCACCTGGCGTCATCGTAATGTAAAGCTGAGTATCATCTGCATAGTTATGGTAGCTAATCGTGTTGGTTGTTATAATCTGGGCTAGTGGGAGCATGCAGATATTAAATAGGAGGGGCCCTAAGTTGAGCCCTGGGGCACCCCACCTGTGATTTCTGTTCGTTCTGATGAAAAGTTTCCTATTGAAACAAAGAAGTCATTGTTTATTAGGTAGGACTCAAACCAGCCAAGTACTGTACCAGTGAGTCCGACCCAGCTCTCCAGTCGTTCCAATAGTACATCATGATCAACAGTGTCAAATCCTGCACTGAGGTCCAACAGAACCAGCACTGTGGTTTTACCACAGTCTGTATTTATGCGGATGTCTTTGAAAACTTTGACCAGGGCAGTCTCGGTGCTGTGGTGAGCACAGAAACCAGATTGAAAAACATCAAAGCGGTTGGTCATTGCTATGAAGCTATTTAACTGCTGAAACAGCTTTTTAAATAATTTTACTGATGAATGGAAGATTAGAATGTTGTTTCCTTAAGTCATAGAGGGCAAAAGATGGGACAATTTGAGAACAAACCAGTTGGTACTGCCTGATTTTTCCTCAAGGTTCTTGTCACAAAAACCTTTTTTTTTTGTTAGTCAAACTCTACTTGATATCATTTTTAGGCAGCGGCCTCATACTGAAGCTGTTTGTCCAGATTCTATAGTGCAAGTTTAAAATAATTTAAAAGATTTCTTGGAATTAGATATGGCCTTTACACAAATTTAAGCAAAGTAAAGTCCAAGAGGAGAAGTAACTTTTTTTTCTGATCAGTTCTGGATCAGAATAATGGAAAAGTATCACAATGTCTCCTGGAGGTTGCACCAAAACATGCTGCAGCTGTGGCAGTACAGCAAAGCCAGATGTGTTGCATTTTAATATCAAAGATTGTTTTGGAGTTTGCGAAATAAAGAGAATGCAAAAGATATGTTGATGCAGATTGTTGTTATTAAAATATTATGGATGTTCCTTAAGGCTGTGACAGTGGAGTGGACAGATGGAAGCAGGTCCTGCTGAGATGTGAACAGTTACTGTGTTTTTCCAACTAACGGAGGACTGTGGGTGGAATTCATTTTCTCCTCACAAAGGATGCATTTTCACTTGTAACACATTCCATTAAACATATCTTGTTAAAGAAGGAAGGAAACCCTGAGATCCTTCCGAGTGGTTTAAAATGGCAAGATATAATAATCATTTTACACCATGAAGAAAACAAAGTCTTAAAGCACATAAATGACTTTTTCCTGCTATTTATGTCCTGAAATTAATAAAAACCACACTGAAATAATTAAATATTGCAAATGGCTCTCCATAAAACAATATCATCAGTAGTAGAGAGAGTTGAGTTTAGGGAAGACAGCATAAGTGTCAGGATCCAGCAGGAGGAGCTGTTTCCAACTTTACTCTACTGGTGCTGGAGGCTGAAGCAGCGACAGGTGGAACCAATTACTGCAATCACCACAGCAGTATTTAGAGGGAGCGGATCCACCAGACGGACGTCAGATGATTCTGTTTCTCAGAGTGGTAAACCTGACCACATTAACTCGAGGTATGCTCTGTTCCTACTCGTGGACTTACCCTGTTCTCTCCTGTGGTCCTCATAGCAGTTCCTTCCGGGCTTCATCTGTAGTTCTGGAATTCCTCATCAATTCTCCGGCGTTCCCTCGGCGCTCTCACGTTGGTCTATGTCCTGGACGTCCGTCTCCTTGGGGTGTGGCCGCTCCTACAAACTCCTCTGTACCACCAGTCCAACTGCTTCAGCTCCGTCGGCTCCAAGCCTCCCTCATATCTCTCAGCTACCTGCGGAAGAGTAACTCCATCAACATCTAATACAGCTCCAGGAATTCTGCATTACTGGATTACTTACCTCTCCCTCCAAGTCCGGTGTTCGCCCTCGCCAGTGAGTCAAAACCCATTTTCTCTTTACTCAAAAAGAACAGTTCCACAGTCTTGATTTCCATACTCACCTCCTGCCTTACCTTCCAGTGTCGCCACCTGTTGAGTTCCATGCCAGCCTGGTTCCCGTGACTTCCCTGAGGACAAAAGAAAATAAACTTTTAGAAAACTGTGAACTTGAGTCTGAGTGTTCCTGTGCCTGCTTATGAGTCAACCTTTAATCATGACAGAATCATCTGACCATCCTGACTCAGCGGCACAGTTACGCTCAGCTCTTTCAGAGCAAGGGGCCATGTTGGGCCGACATGAAGCATTATTGCAGGATTTAGCTCGTCAACATATTGCCTACCAACAGGGCTTTACTCGAATAACACAACTTCTAGACGAACTTTGCACTACCAGACCCAGAGTTGACGCCCAGAGTTCTTTCAATCCTTCCGCGTCAGCTGCTCAACCTTCTCCTCCTCTTCCTCCTCCTCCTCCTCCTCCGACCTTTAGAGAGGTAGTTTCTCCTCCTTCTGAACCTTTTTCGGGGGAGACTGCCAAAAGTAGGGGCTTTTTGCTTCAATGTTCTCTTGCTTTTGAACGATCTCCAACCCTTTTTCAATCGGATGCTAACAAAATTTCTTTTGTGGTAGCTTTGCTCCGAGATCGAGCTCTTCAGTGGACTAATGCCAGATTCAGCCAGTCAGATTTAGCTACAACCACCTATCGAGAGTGTAAAACTCAGTTTGAATTTACCTATTGTCCCTCTATTGGAGAGGAGGAGTCAGCAAAGCAACTATGGAGCCTCAAGCAGGGCAACCGGCCGGTTGCAGACTTCCCCATTTATTTGGCCGAATCGGGCTGGAACTGTCCAGCACATAAGGCAGCTTTCCTCCATGCTTTAAATGATAAACTCAAGGATGAATTGGCCACCCACGATGAACCACACTCTCTGGACGATTTGATTTCACTGGCAATCAAAATAGACGCTCGAATACAGGAGAGATCTAAGACCCGGATTCCTGTGCCCTCTCGCGTCTCTCCTTTTCAGTTTCAGTTTGTTCCTGACCCGAATTCCGCTTCAACCATTGCCGACCCAGAACTGATGCAGATCGGAAACACTCGGCCCACTCCGGCGGAATGTCATCGCCGCATGCGGAACCGGGCTTGTCTGTATTGTGGAGAAGCCGGCCACTTTATCGCTGCTTGCCTGGTTCGGCCAAAAGGGGGAGCTCGTCAGTAAGGCTGGGAGTCCTGACGGGTCAAATTGGGCAGGTTAGTTATTCCAGCTACATTGATTGTTCATAATTAGCCTTCCTCAGTGCAAGTTCTGAGCAGAATCTTATTTCCCCTGATTTGGTTCAAAGACTATCTATTCCTGTTGTTCCCCTTCAACAGGATTTCAGTGTCTCAGCTCTGGATGGTCATCGTCTTCAATCATAACTCATAAAACTGAACCCATTTCTCTCCTTGTTTCCAGGAAATCATCATCAAGAAATTTGCCGGTTTGTTTTCCCTGTCAGTGAACCCGCTGTCGTTCTAGGCTACCCTTGGCTGGGGGAGCACAACTCCATTATTAACCGGCCCAGTCGACGTATTGATTCCTGGAGTCCTTCCTGTCACTCCAGTTGTCTCCGTTCTGCCGTTCCTCGCTGTGACGCTTCTGATTCCCCCGAGCCTCCACCTGATCTCACCTTAATTCCCCCCGAATATCATGATCTTCTACCGGTTTTCAGTAAGAAAAAAGCCCTCTCACTTCCGCCTCATCGGCCCTACGACTGCGCTATTGACTTAATCCCTGGTTCTCCGCTCCCAGCAGGCAGATAATTCAGTCTCTCTAAGAAAGAGAGAGAGGCCATGGAAAAATATGTCAATGAGTCCCTTCAGGCAGGACTTATTCCACCATCCACGTCTCCGGTAGGGGCCGGATTTGTTTTTGTTGAGAAGAAAGACAAATCACTCCGCCCTTGCATTGATTACCGAGCTCTCAACGATATCACGGTTAAGAACAAATATTCTCGTCCACTCATTTCGTCCACATTTGAACCCGTTTGAGACGCCACTGTTTTTTCTAAACTGGATCTGCGCAATGCCTATCACCTGGTTCGCATCCGCAAAGGGGACGAGTGGAAGACGGCATTCAAAACTCACATCAGACATTTCGAGTATCAGGTCATGCCTTTCGGACTCTCTTTGAAGCAGGACGCATGAGAACTGATCCAGTGAAGGTTCGCGCAGTTGAGGAGTTTCCCACCCCGGAGACGCGTAAACAGCTGCAACGGTTCCTGGGATTCGCCAACTTTTATCGACGCTTCATTTGAGGTTTCAGTATAGTGGCAGCTCCCCTCACCGCTCTCACATCTACCAAGTGCACCTCTTGTTGGAACTCCGAAACCGATCACGGCTTTGCTGAGCTTAAGCGCCGTTTTGTTCAGGCTCCCATCCTCATCCAACCTGACCCTAACGTCCAGTTCGTCCATGAAGTGGACGCATCAAACACTGGTGTGGGGGCCGTTCTCTCCCAACATCTCCCGGCTGACGGTAAACTACACCCCTGTGCGGTTTTTTCTAAGAGGTTTACACCAACCGAAGGGCGTTATGATGTGGGGGACCGTGAACTACTCGCCATGAAGTTGGCATTGGAGGAGTGGAGACATTGGGTGGAGGCCACCAAGATCCCTGTCCCAGTCCTCACTGACCACAAGAACCTAGCCTATCTCCAGAAGGCCAAGTGGCTCAACCCCAGACAATGTCGCTGGTCTTTATTTTTCTCCCGGTTTAATCTCTCCATCACATACAGACCAGGGTCTAAAAATATCAAACCTGACGCTTTATCACGCCAATTCTCTCCTGATACAGATCCTGAGCTACCGGAACCGATCTTACCTAGCTCCTGCCGGATTGGAAGCCTTTCCTGGGACCTTGAACGCCAGATTGAGAGTGCCACGTCCCTCGAACCTGACCCTGGGGGGTGTCCACCGGGAAGACTGTATGTTCCATCAGGAGTCCGGTCCAAAGCCATCCAATGGGCACATTCTTCTAAGTTCTCCTGCCATCCAGGAGTCAACTGAAACGTGGCATGCCTGCGCAGATACTTCTGGTGGCCGGGTCTCAATAAAGATGTTGTGGAGTTTGTCTCAGCCTGCCACGCATGTAATCGTAACAAGAACATTCACCAATCTTCTCCTGGTCTCCTTCAGCGCCTGTCAATCCCAGCCCTGCCTTGGTCCCATATCGCCCTGGACTTCATCACCGGCCTCCCCGCGTCTAAAGGACGAACTGGCATTCTCACCATCGTGGACCAGTTCTCCAAAGCCTGTCATCTGGTGGCTTTGTCCAAACTTCCCACAGCGGCCCAGACAGCTAGACTCCTCTTCACGCATGTCTTCCGGCTTCATGGCATCCCCTTGGAGGTGGTTTCTGATCGGGGTCCTCAGTTTACCTCTCAGGTCTGGAAGGAGTTCTGTCGATCCTTGGGGGCCAAACCTTGCCTGTCCTCCGGGTTCCATCCAGAGACCAATGGACAATGCGAGCGGTTGAATCAGGAGGTTGAAGACGCACTTAGATGCGTATGCTCGTCCAATCCTCATTTATGGAGTACCTTTCTACCTTGATTGAGTATGCTCATAATGCCCACATCTCAGCCGCCACTGGACGTTCACCTTTTGAGGCCTCTCTTGGTTATCAACCTTCTCTGCTGCCCAATTCTATCCCGGATTCTGTTCTTCCCTCCGTTCGATCTTATGTCCTGTCTTGTAAGAGAGTTTGGAGACAGACTCTTCCATCCAGAACAAAAGGTACGCTGATCGTCGACGCATCTCCGTGCCTACGTACACTCCTGGTCAAATGGTCTGGTTGTCTGCCAGGAACATTAATCTCAAGGCCCACCCTAGGAAACTCTCCCCACAATTTTTGGGGCCCTTCCCTATTCTGGTGGTCTTAAGTCCTCTGGCAGTCCGCCTGAAGCTTCCCTTCTCTTCGCATCCATCCAGTTTTCCACGTCTCCCAGATCAGACCTGTTTCTTCCAGCCCTCTGTGTCCCTCGCCCGGATGGTTGATCGGGGCCCTGTGTTCTCTGTCCGCCGACTCCTGGACGTTTGTCACCGCGGTCGAGGCTACCAGTACCTGGTGGACTGGGAGGAGTATGGTCCGGAGGAACGTTCTTGGGTTCCCCGTTCCTTCATTGTGGACCATACTCTCATCTCCGACTTTGAGAAGATAAGATAAGAGATACTTTAGTAATCCCCATGGGGAAATTAAGTTTCGGTACAACCAATCCAAGATCATACAAACATTAACACAATACAGGATTTGGACGACCGCGGTAGCAGCCGGCTTTATCCGGCGCCCCTTTTAGCAGATAGAAATTATTCACAATAGGTAGGGGGGGTGAACAGGGGGGAAAAAGGCAACTCAGCCCAGCCCCCTTCAGGGAGCCGAGACGAGGTGCTGAAAAAAACCACTGCAAAAACATAGAAGCACATGTATCGGTCATAACATATGAGAACACAAATGGGACGGGGGGAGGTTCGGGAACCCTCCGTACAGAGAAACCGGTCGCGGCCATCCAAAGCATGCGCCCATCATTTCGCTGTCTGAAGAGTCGGCAGGAGTCTTAGAGTACCGGGAGCATGTTGAAATCCAGGACTGCGCGCATGTCTGTAGCTGTGGCGTGAGCAAGCATGTATGTGTACATTAATGTGAGACAATGAAACTCCTCTCAGTTCAATCCCAGAGTCTGTCGCCTGTGATGTAATATACGACCTTTGGGCTGAGTCAGGGAGCTCACAGGCTCATGTGGGGGATGGGGGAGTGGGGTGGGATGGAGTGTCCTTTTGCACACACATCCAAGGGAGTTTTTGTTTGGTCTACCAAGACCAGGGAGTCGAATTCCAGTAGATAAGAAGTTGTTTTAGAGACAGGCGAAGATAATTTTTCCTCTTGCCTTTGAGTCCGTCAGTGGTCCGAGTTCAGTCCAAATGGCCAAATTGTGGGTCAGATTACCTTCCAGCCGGCTGAGAACTTCTCCAAGTTATTACCCAAGCATCGAAACGAGTCCAATTTTGCTCGCACATCACAAATGGTCTGAGTGTTGACAGCACAGCAACCTTCCTGTAGCCCAGGCAGCCTGCCAATTGCTGCCTTTAAGCTTGAAGTTTACGATACCTCAGAAAATCCACCTGCAATAATCAGTAGATATCCGGTTATCATGAATCCAATTATTTAAATGTTTCCAGCATCCTCGATGGTCAAAAGTGAGAGACACAAGATCCTCTACAATGTTCCATCGGAACAACTCGGCTCTCCCTTTTAGCCGTTCTCCGGGATAAAAATTGATTAATAGTAGTATTAAAAGACCAGCTGACCAGAACCATAGTTGTTCTTTACGGAGGAGAATGCAAAGAGAGGCTCCAAAAATAGTTGACAAGACAGAAGAATACAGAAGTAGACAACAGTAGGGAGGGAAAGAGAATAGCGTCCATCCTCGCGGAGAGCAGGAAGTAGAGCAGAAGAGGTCTACCTCCTCTTCGGCTCGGCCGCCTTGTGGCGACCGTTGAGGGGGAGGTAGAGTCAGGATCCAGCAGGAGGAGCTGTTTCCAACTTTGCTCTACAGGTGCTGGAGGCTGAAGCAGCGACAGGTGGAACCAATTACTGCAATCACCACAGCAGTATTTAGAGGGAGCGGATCCACCAGACGGACGTCAGATGATTCTGTTTCTCAGAGTGGTAAACCTGACCACATTAACTCGAGGTATGCTCTGTTCCTACTCGTGGACTTACCCTGTTCTCTCCTGTGGTCCTCATAGCAGTTCCTTCCGGGCTTAACCTGTAGTTCTGAAATTCCTCATCAATTCTCCGCGTTCCCTTGGCGCTCTCACGTTGGTCTCTGTCCTGGACGTCCGTCTCCTTGGGGTGTGGCCGCTCCTACAAACTCCTCTGTATCACCAGTTCAGCTCCGTCGGCTCCAAGCCTCCCTCATATCTCTCAGCTACCTGCGGAAGAGTAACTCCATCAACATCTAATACAGCTCCAGGAATTCTGCATTACTGGATCACTTACCTCTCCCTCCAAGTCCGGTGTTCGTCCTCGCCAGTGAGTCAAAACCCATTTTCTCTTTACTCAAAAAGAACAGTTCCACAGTCTTGATTTCCATACTCACCTCCTGCCTTACCTTCCAGTGTCGCCACCTGTTGAGTTCCATGCCAGCCTGGTTCCCGTGACTTCCCTGACGACAAAAGAAAATAAAGTTTTAGAAAACTGTGAACTTGAGTCTGAGTGTTCCTGTGCCCGCTTATGAGTCAACCTTTAATCATGACAATAAGTCTAATTTGATTTTCATAAACACAGCCATCTGTTTTAGTAGCCTCAAAATCGGATCTTTGTGTTTTGCATATGATGTGATTCAGTTGGCTTCATCAAACTGTGATCTACAGCTTTCCCGGGAGTGTGAAGCTGCTGGGATGAAAATAAGCACCTCCAAATCCGAGACCATGGTCTAGAGCCATAAAAGGGGAGAGTGTCCTCTCCGGGTCGCGGATGAGGTCCTGCCCCAAGTGGAGAAGTTTCTCAGGGTCTTGTTAACGAATGAGGGAAAAATGTAGCAGATGGATATGTGGATTGTTGCAGTGTCTGCATTGATGAGGGCGCTGTACCGCTCTGTCGTGGTTAAGACAGAGCTGAGCCAAAAGACAAAGCTCTCAATTCACATTGATCTACATTCGTCAACTATGGTTACGACCTCTGGGCAGTGACCGAAAGAACGAGATCATGGATAAAAGCAGCTAAGACCCAGAACACGCTGGAGGGACTGCAAGCGCGTTTCCACTATTGGAACTTCAGGGTCATTTTATCGGAGCTTCACGTTGTGCCCCTGTTATCAGTGTAGGAAAAGTGATATTTTAACTTTGAGCCTATTGAGAGTGAGAAGTCAAGTGCCAATTTGGGTGGGGTCTGAGCTGGTCGGCCATGATGCTATCGGTTTCCAGGGGCAACGCCATCACACTTTCAGAGGCGCGAATAAACATTCCAGAGCTCTTTAATTTTGGGGCATTTATTATTTTTGCGGTACAAACATTCACTTTGGCAGGCGCTAAAACAAGTTCAATGCAGGAAAATTAATGTGTGAATTTAACTGAGTACTACATGACCTTGCACTTGCAAAAATGCGACCACATTAAATTTTAACTCGCACATTCTCAAAAAATGGTCGCGGTCTGGAAATGTCAACTACTCGAAAGTAAGGTATTTTCTTATTGCAGCCAACCAAGCAATCCGGCGTCTCCTCATCAGGTCAGATACTTGCTCTCCAAGATGCTGTGTACATTTCAGTAACCTAAAAAACGGTATTCCATTGTTCCCATGTTTTCCATATTTATCGTGTGAGGTACTGGCGCAGTTTTTAACGCAGCAGTGACTTCCAGGCATGGTAAAACAGTGTGGAATTGCGATCACCTACTCTACTACCGAGTTAACAATACACGTAAACAATCATGTTTTGCCGTTGGAATCCTGCCAACATGGCGGAGTTGGTGAGGATATCGCGAGATCCCGTGATATCGAGGGGAGGGTCTCTGTACCATGACGACAACTCCTCACTCTCAATAGCTTTCACTGGGCGAGAGGCGTGTCCACCCTGGAAAGGTCAGCAGTCCATCAGGACAACCATGCAGACACCTAACCGACACGTTTTTGGAATGTGGGGAAAAGAAAAATCATATTTCAAAGAATAAAAACCTGATGTCTCCCACCAGTTGCATCACTTCCAGTTTATACTCAGCTTTAAAACAAATATCACATTGCAAAATATATAAATGTTCTCCAGTAGCTTTCAGACAAAAACACTCTAAAACCCTTCATGTAACGAGTGATATGACAAATAAAAAACGGTTACAGTTTCTCTGGGAAAGGTAAAATGTGTTTATGCTGATATGAGAAATTAGCCTCCCAGGAACTGTATAATGTTAACTTTGTGGTTGTGATTGTTTAGAAGCTGTTTATAAACTGTTGTGGTAAAACCTTTAACAGCGGGAGCAGCAGTGCATCCTCCTCTCACAGCAAAGACCTGCAGGCTCCAGAAGCTCAGGAAACTGGACGAAAAACGACTAACGTTGCCTGAACAGGATTAAAACACCATGTTGTGCATGTTGGTTAACTGTCCAGAATGTTTCAAGGCAAGGCAATTTTATTTGTATATCACACTTTCAAAAACAAAGTAATTCAAGGTGCTTTATGATTAGGGGATAAAGTAAAAACAGTAATAATTTCAGTGAAAAATTAAACCTGGCAGGCTTTTTTAAAATGTCATGTCTGTTATTCATGTGTTAAAGGCTGTATGCTATGGTGTGCTGTTTGTAAAATTACACAGTCAAATGTTAACAGCAATAATTTGGGTTATTCAGTCTGTCATAAAATAAATGAATGGTAGTTCATCGTTCAAAATCTTTTTTTTTTTTCAATGTCATATTTGTGTCCATGTTATTTATTCATTTTTAAATGTCAGTTTCACACACAATACTTAGTTAACAAGCTAAATATTTAATTTACAAGCTAAATATTTAGCTTTCAAATGTAATAGCTTAGTATTGTTGTATTAGTATTGCTGTATTAGCTTGCAAGCTAAATATTTAGTTTAGTAACTAATACTTAGCTCCATATTAAACATTTAAATCACAAACTAAATATTTAGTGTATAAACTACATATTTAACTTCGAACTACTGTAAATACTTAGTAAGCTAAATATTTAGCCAGCAAGCTAAACTGGCTAGCTAAATATTTGGCTACTAGCTCAATGTTTAGCTAATATGCTAATTTACCTGCCGATAAGTGGAAGTGGACTACCAAAATAAAAGCTGGGTCTTGAGAACCTCTATATAAACTCTCTGCGAAACTGGATGTCACCTCTTTATCATTGTTTATTTCCATCCCGACATGTCCAATATTTCAGCTTAAAACGAAAAACGTCTGAGTCATAAAATGTTGGATGAGCCAATTCAACGGCAATACAAACATTTACCAACAGATTTACAACAGCGATGCATCAGCAGCACATAGAGGTTCACAAGACCCAGCTTTTATATTGATAGTCCACTTCCGCTTCTCGGCAAGTCAATTTGCATATTAGCTAAATATTTAGGTCTGAGTTAAATATTTACTCCTGAGCTAAATATTTAATTTAACTAAATATTTAGCTTGTTAGCTAAATATTTAGTTTCCAACTGTGACATTTATTAATCAATAAATAACAATATGACTTTGAAAAATGAGCCTCAATTTATTTATCTTATGACAAACTAAATAACCCAAATTATTGCTGTTAATGTTTTTACTGTAACTTTACAAATGGCATCCCATAGTATGCTTGGTCAGAACTGTTACCTGCCTGGTCAATGTGGTTCAGCTAAGGAGAGGCACTCAGAAAATAACTCATTAGACACTAACTTCTATTAAAGGTATTGTGGAGCTAGAGGTGTGTGCAGGACCCTTGGACACCTTAAAGAAAACCTTTGACTCAGAGGTGTGTGTTAGTTTAAATCTCCCATTTATTTACAGATAGTCTACAGGGTCAAACAAGAAAACGTCTGTTTGCATCTGAGTATCGAAGCAGCTTTAAACTTTGGTTGGTCCATGTTGGTCCAGCTTCCATTGTAACAGACCATTCAATGGAAGGGAAATGTGGCACTGAACCCTGTTTGGAAGTTACCTCGTTAACCAGCTAAGTGTAGAACAACCCAGCAGTCAAACCCTACTGATCTGAGACCTGTTGCCCCTTCCACAATCCACCACCAGTGTCCAATTTCAGTAGTTATGGAAAGTTTTTTTTTTTCTTTAAAGGAAATGTCTGTTGCTGTCAGCAGGGGACCCTTTTACTGGTTTATGACATCTGGGTGTAGTAAAGCAGATCATGGCAGGCCTGAATGTTGTGTCCGTGTTCTAGCTTTGCATGATGGATGGTTGTTATGGCTGAGTGCGACAAGTCGCCCGCTATAATGGGTCTCTGAGGAACTTCATCAGCCATTTTCACTGAGGTACAGATAAATAACAAGCTGGGCAGCTCAGCCGTAAAACAGCTGACTGAAGGCGTTTAAAGAGTGAGAAAAGTATGAATCTTCAAACAAAATGGTGACAACATTTATGATTGGGCTAAGACACATTCTGAGCAAAATTCACCTCTCAAGACGACATCTGAGAGCTAATCAGTACAAATATGTGAGTGAAGGTGAGATCAGTAAAACTAGCTGAGGAAATAAAAAATGTATCCAAATGAAATTTGCCACAAATGCCACAAAAATGAAGTTAAAAATGTAAAACTTCCCTCTAATTAATGTCTGGAAAATTCAATCAACCAGTGGACTAATCGATGTTAGGCAAGCCAAGGCAATTTTATTTGTACAGCACACTTTCAACAACAAGGTAACTGAAGGTGCTTTACATGATTAAGGGGTAAAATACAAATTGCAGTAAAACACAGACAAAGCATATAAAGTAAAAACATCAATAAAGCAAGAAGAACACACAAAACATGATACATGAAAACATTACTCAAAGGCAGCTCTAAACCTAAGTTTTTAGTTGTGATTTAAAAGAACTCAGTCTTTCAGCAGCTTTGCAGTTGTCTGGAAGTTTGTTCCAGATTAGAGGAGCATAGAAACTGAAAGCTGCTTCTCCATGTTTGGTTTTAATTCTAGGGATGTTGAGTAGCTCCAACGTCGGTCTTCCAGGCTTCCTGACTGTACGAGCAGACAGAGATCTGAAGACGAGCAGAAAAAGAAAAGGAGGTGGAGTAGCAGTGCTTGTGAACAACAGATGGTGTCATCCAGGACATGTTACTATAAAGTGTCGTCTCTGCAGCCCAGATATTGAAATCTTGGCAGTGAGTTTTTGTCCATATTATTTACCAAGAAAGTTACCCAGTGTAATTTTGGCAGTTATTTACATTCCACCTTCAGCCGTTGCTGACACTGCATGTGATGTCATCAGTTCCATTGTTGCTAAGCTACAGACACAGCACCCCAATGCATTTGTGGCAATATCTGGTGATTTTAATCATGCCTCGCTCTCTACTACACTTCCAACATTTCAACAGTTTGTCATCTGCTCTACAAGAGAAAACAGGACCTTGGATTTGTTTTATGCAAAAGTAAAGGATTCATACAAGTCCAAACCAAGACCTCCTCTGGGACAATCAGATCACAATCTTGTTTTTCTCTGTTCAGAAAATAAACCCCTTGTTCAGAGGCAACCTGTAACAAAACGAACTGTGAGAAAATGGTCACAGGAAGCTGAAGAAGCCCTGCAGGGTTGTTTTGCAACCACAGACTGGATGACTCTTTTCCAAGCACATGGAGAGGACATCAATGCCATGACTGAGTGTGTGACTGACTATATAAACTTTTGTGTGGACAACATCATCCTCACCAGAACAGTGAGATGCTTCCCTAATAAAAAACCCTGGATCACCAGTGACCTGAAGGAACTGCTAAACAAGAAAGAGCCTTCAGGGAGGGAGATGGGGAATTACTGAGGAGTATATACAGAAGCAACTTAAGGTCAAGATCAGAGACAGCAAGGAGGCATACAGGAAGAAGCTGGAGAACAAACTACAGAGGAACAATATCAGAGATGTCTGGTCAGGAATGAGAAAGATCACAGGTTTTAGGGACAGGAAGGATTGGATAGATGGAAGTCTGGACAGAGCCAATGAACTGAACACATTCTTCAACAGGTTCAGTTCAGGAACTAGCTCAGCATCCTCCTCTCCTGTTCCCAGCCAAACAGACATCCCACTCTCCTCTGATCAACAGCTCTCCTGTTACACCTCCGATGTTTTATCCTTCACCTCAGCCATGGACTCTTCTGATTCCAAAAGCTTGACTTCAACCAAGTCAGGAAATGCTGCTACCCCCTTTGCCTCCCCCTCCCACTTGTCTGTCTCCAAAAGTCAGGTGAAGAGGCAGCTGGAGAAACTGAACCGGAACAAGGCTGCAGGTCCAGATGGTGTCAGCCTGAAGGCCTGTGCAGAGCAGCTCTGTGGGATTCTGCAGCACCTCTTCAACCTTAGCCTAACTCAGGAGATGGTTTCAGTGTTGTGGAAGACATCCTGCCTTTTTCCAGTACCCAAATAACTCACCCATCAGTCATCAATGACTATAGACCTGTTGCCCTGACATCCCACATCATGAAGGTCCTGGAGAGACTCCTGTTGGCGCCCCAGAGTAAGAAAACAAGAACATATCAGGACCCACTGCAGTTTGCTTATCGCTGTGGAGTTGGAGTTGAAGATGCCATCATCCACCTACTTCAACCAACCCACTGTCATCTGGACAAAGCAGGCAGCAATGTGAGGATCATGTTTTTTTATTTCTCCAGTTCATTTAAGACAATTCAGCCTGATTTGCTTTGTCAGAAACTCCTGAAGACACAGGTGGAGCCCTCAACAATCGCCTGGATCAATGACTACCTGACCAACAGACCACAATTTGTGAGACTGAAGAATTGTGTGTCAAACCAGGTGGTCAGCAGCACAGGAGCACCACAGGGGACTGTACTCTCACCGTTCCTTTTCACTCTGTACACCTCAGACTTCCAGTACAAATCAGAGACCTGTCATCTGCAGAAATACTCAGATGACTCTGCAATTGTCGGGTGTATCAGAGATGGACGAGAAGCTGAATACAGAGAGCTGGTGGACCGCTTTGTGACATGGTGTGGGAACAATCGTCTTACCTTGAATGTGAACAAAACAAAGGAGATGATTGTAGATTTCAGAAGAAAAAGGGATAAGTCAAACACTGTTTCCATCATGGGAAAAGACGTGGAGGTGGTTGAGGAGTATAAATACCTCGGAGTTCACCTGGACAACAGACTGGACTGGAGACTGAACAGTGAAGCCGTCTACAAGAAGGGACAGAGCAGACTGGACTTCTTGAGGAAGCTTAGGTCCTTCAAGGTTTGCGGCAAGATGGTGGGGTGGGTTGCTATAGTAACAGTAGATCTTCAACATACTTTGGTGCTAAGCCATTCAAGGATTTATAAACTAGTAAAAGTATTTAGAAGTCTATTCTCTGAGCTACAGGGAGCCAGTGTAAGGACTTTAGAACTGGGGTGATGTGCTCTACTTTCCTGGTTCTAGTGAGGAACGCGAGCAGCAGCGTTCTGGATCAGCTGCAGCTGTCTGATTGACTTTTTAGGCAGACCTGTGAAGACACTGTTGCAGTAATCAATCCGACTAAAGATAAACGCATGGATGAGTTTTTCTAGGTCCTGTTGCGACATCAGTCCTTTAATCCTAGAAATGTTCTTCAGGTGATAGAAGGCTGACCTTGTTATTGCCTTTATGTGACCCTGGAGGTTCAGGTCTGAGTCCATTACTACACCTAGATTTCAGGCCTGATCAGTAGTTAGGGTGAATCATCAAGTCTGGAGTAAAGTGCTCCAATACAGATTTCTTGCCAGACCATCAAACAAAGATAATGTCAATACAAAAAATCAGTTTTTAAATGATTAAATTTCTTAGAGAACAAAAAGCTACCAAAATCAATCTGACTGCATGTGAAAAAGTAATCACCCCCTAAACCTAACAACTAGGGGTTTAACGGTACACAAATGTCACATTTCGGTACATATTTGGGGTTTTAAAGACACAGTTTGGCTTGATCAGAATTAAACAAAGAACCTTTTTTCCCTGAATTCCTTCCTTTCAGTTCCTGAAGGTATTAGATTTTATTATGTTCTGTAACTTCAAGTTGAAAGTATAGAGCTGACTGGAGATTTGATTGGATCTTTAAAAAATAAAATAGTACAAGCAGGCATATCCAGAGTAGAAAACAATATAAACACTTGAAAACAGTCGGTGTTACTATTTGGAAATGTTTAAACTAAGTCGACTGATTTCTAGAATTGACAGGATTCATTTTTTTAACGCAACTACACATGCACAGAATGACCCGCCCTGTTTATCCCACAATTCAACTTGTGCTGCTTTCAGTGCTCGGTCGTCACGTAAACGGCAAACTGTATAAGACCCAAACTGTATCTATGGTTCCATGTGAGCATCTCTTCTCAGTTGTGGAGCATAGGAATTATCGCTCTACGTCATTCCCTGCTCTGCTGCGTGTGTAATCTGCAGAAACAGACGCGATTATGTCTTGTGATGTTGGTCGGTTTGATAAAAACAACAAATGTGCATTCCATCAACTCGCCTCTTTCAAGGTAAACAAAAGATGTAATTGGTTGCAAGCGATCAGAACGAGCAGATGATTAAAAATGCAACAATCTGTAGCAATAACTTCACTTCAGGTAAGCCTTGGCTAACAAACAAGCTAACATCGCTAACCAACACTGCAGCTGCAAGATAACTGCAAATAGTAACAGTGGGAACCAGGCAGTAATATAAATGTTCATCATTTGTGCTCGCATCGCGGTATTGATAAAGAAATTATCCCTCTATTGTTCAGAAAAATTAAATTAAAAAATACTTTATTGATCCCACAAAGAAATTAAGTGTTGTTATAGCTCATGTTATTTAACTCTTCAAGGAGTTGTTGTAGATCCTGATGGCTGTGGGCAGGAAGGATCTCCTGTAGCAGTCTATGTTGCAGTGAAACTAAGAAGCCCCTGACCGAAGACTCTGTTGTTGTAGCATAGTCCCATGAAGAGGATACTCAGGGTTGTCTAATATTAATAAGAAACGGTCAGCTTTAGATTCAGAAGATGTTAACCAGTTAGTTTCTTAACCAACTGGCTAAAAGATGAACAGGTTAAAAGGGTGCAAATATGATAGTGGAATTCAAAACAAAAGTTCCATACATCTCTCCTGTATTTCCTTAAAAAAGACCAACAGCTTCCGGTTTTGTCCTTTATTTACACCAAAAATTGCACTTTTTCAGTGATATTAATGAAAATTAATTAATCGTGATTAATTCACAGCTACCCTGTGATTAATTAGATTAAAAATTTTAATCATTTGACAGCCCTATAGTTTAAATATTACTTTGCTTAAATCACTTTGGAGTTGTTTTGATATTTCGACAACTGTACTTGAAGGCACCATGGGCAGCTTTTGGGAAAGCTTTCTCATCAATGGGGATTCCTACAACTTGCGTTTTATGAGGAGTTAGGTCTGATTGGATGCTACTGGTAGCCATGTGGACGTCAGCTGGTTTTTCACTAGTATCAGTGATGTTTCCATTCAGCTTGACATTGTTTCAGCTGAGTCATTCAGTTCAGTGCAGAGCGTGTTATGGACCTTATTGCTGTTGGAAGATGCGTTCGCTGACAAAGTTCTGGTTCGGTCCATCTCTCTTTTTCTACTGTAGCTGCATGAGAAACCATTAATGTTCCCAGATAAAGTTTAGTGATAGCTAGGAGTCCTTTCTGGTTTGCTTTGGTGTCACTTTTTAAAGTTTCCCTGCCAAACGTTGCACTGCACACAGAGTTCCACATAAACATTCTGCATGTGTTCAGGTAGAAAACAGCTGGATCTGTTCGGTACACGTGCGTACTGAACCTACAGGACCGTGCCGAAAAATCAGAATACATGGACCGCTACACCCCTACTAATAACAGGTTGTTCCACCCTTCGCAGCAGCAGTAAGCAAGAGTTTGTGATAACTGTTCTAACTCAGCCACATTGGAGAGTTTTCCAGCAGTAAGGGCTTGTTAGGGTCACGCCACAGCATCTCAATCCCACTTAAATCCAGACAATGACTAGGGCAGTCCAAAACCTTTTGCTTGGTTTTGTTTTTAAAGCCATTCAAGAGTCATCATCGACTCATGTTTTCCTCTCTGCCACAACCTTTAGCCTACCTCATGTTGCCTAACAATGACTGTTTAAGTGAGGTTTTTATTCTATAGGCCCATGCCTATACAGCCATCTGTAATAGGTCATGGGTGTCACTTGTGAAAATGAACTCAGCTTTGCAAAAATGTAGTCAGTTAATTCTTCATTTATGTTAATAATGTGGGTCAGGTTAGTTTGGATAAATAAATTAATGATTTGAAAAATGGATTTACTTTCCAGCTCTGTCCGGTATATTTCCTGAAACTACAACAGCGAACCTTGTCAGACCAAGTGGCTGCCAGATGGAGCAGTGTGATTAAAAGATTCCTTGTTTTTGTCCAACGGCTCGAGCTGTTGTGTTTCCGTCAGAGTGCGTGTTCTTTTGTGTTGTTTTCCAGCAGAACCAATCAGACATCTGTGTTAGAAATGTGGCATCTGAAGTGACATGCAACCTTCACACAGCGCTGTTTCCATAAACATGTGACAAAATATGGCAAACATGTCAAACTCAAGCTGTGTTTAGGAAATCACAGAAGCTCCTGGGGATAAACAGAGCTACAACTGTGCAGAACACAGCCGTGACTGTAAATACAAACCCTTCACTGGGTGACATCTTCTGTTTGGTTTGCTGTTCGGCTTTTAAAGAGCGGCAGTTTCTGCTTGAGACAACACGCCAGGCTTAGCCTGAGAGCCAGGGAATGTGAGGGATTTGAAATCAAGTCTGTCTTGTCTTACAAAGAGCCATGCAATGTTTTCATGTTCTGTGAATAGATTTCAACCACATGCTTAGTTTTTTATTGGGATTTTATTTGATAGACAAACACAAGTGAGTAGAGGTAAATGAAAATGATACATGCTTTTTAAAATGCTTGATAAATAAAACTGATAAAAGTCCAATACCTCAAAGATGTATTTGAATGTTTTACGAGTTGTATTTTAATCCGTTAAACCTAACAAAACGTGGGAAAATGAAGAAAAAAACCTGTAAACTGAAGATATCAGAATAAAGTCAGAAATAACGTGTCAAACACAGAGAGCGATTTGACAGTAAACATACCCTAGGAAGACTCCTTGTTGCAGAAACAAGGCAGGACGGTTGAAAGGAGATGGAATGAATAAAAGATGATGATGATGATCTTCAAATAATCCCTAACTGAGCATGCAGCAGATGTACCTTCACAATCTCAGGCTTAAACAAACAGAACAAAGACAGAAACAGCTGGAAGCTAAAGCAGCAGCAAGATGAAGAAGAAATAGAAGAAGAAGAACGTCAGCTGTCACCAAATCCACTCCAACAAAAAGATGACCAACGAGTTGTGACTTTATCTGTGACCATAACATTAATTATAGCTCACAAAGCGCATGCTAACTATAAACCGTTTTTAAGGAAACGGCTGTAAAACATCGGTCAGAAGTTAAAACACACTTAGAAAGTCGAGTGTCAAAATGTTTGATACTTTTTGTTACTTTAACACACATAGTCAGCATATCCAGCCGAAACTTAACCAGTAGCTTGATGATGGCGGGAAGATGTAGTTTCCCTACAACAACCTAAAACACATAATTCCAAATCTCAGTAGGGGTGTATAACCATACAGGGGATATAAAAAGTCTGTGCACCCCTGTTCAAAATCCAAACTGAACAATTTTTGACCTTTTTACACCTTTATTGAGACCGTTACAAAACTAAAACACACACTTTACAATTCAGTTCCAGCATTCGGTCTTGTTGGGTTCACACCTGCCATCCATCATGGACTATCTGATCAAACTGAAATAAAGTGCAGCTCATCTGTTAGGATTTTCTTTTAAATGTGCCTATTTACGACCTTTACCCAAAACCATAATCAGCAGAGAGGCAACAAAGGATCAAATGTCTCAGTCAGGTGAAGGTTACAAGTATAAAACCAATCCAGAGCCTTATATCTACGCCGTGACGTAGCAGACGGACTATAGGGCCATAAAAAGCAGGAGTAAATTTCCAACAAAACCCCAGAAATGTTGATTAATTTCACATATTTAAAACCCAGAAAGTTTGATATTTTGTTCTCCAAAGGTTGTAAATTTGCAAGGGAAAAAAGACAATTTTCCTTGATTAAGGCATGAATTTACCATTTTAAAACTAGGATACTTTCTGATCAAGTCATATTTTTGCTACAAAAAGTGACATTAATTCCTCGGAGATCGCGGAGGTAACTTTAGGAGATACACATCTGGATATTTTCCAAAGTGTAATTATTACTGGGGTTTTTTTCCTGTATCTGAACATCTCCTGGGTCCAGACTCACCATGAACTCCGTAATGGGATCCAGAATACAAACCTGAGACATGGAGGAAAGAAGCTGCCGCACGGCTGCATGGAGTCTGGAACCGGGAGATGTTCTGATACAGAAAGAGAGCCTGGTTCTAGACATATGTTCTGGAATTGCGCTGCTCTGGGTGGCTGCATGTTGGAGTGGCTCTGTTGGTTACATATTAAGTTTTGTTTTTTAGTACATTGGTTCCTCTTTTTTCTTAAAGAAGATTGCATTTTTTTACCTGAATACTTTCTAGTTTTTGGTGCTGTGAAGCTGGAAGGATTTTTGCTGTAAATGTTTCCCTTTTTGACAATTTGTTATGATGCGTAAACATGGCAACAATGTGGTTTAAGCCGGGAGCAGCTGATTAACATAGCAAAAGCTGAAATAATACCTCAACTGAAACCACAAATCCCTGATGAGTTGATAAGGAGGAGACGTGGATGCAGAGCAGGAGCAAAAAGGAGACCGATAAAGAGGAAGTTCAAGCCATCTCTTCCATCGATCATAATGGGCAACGTGAGATCACTGGCTAACAAGATGGATGAACTCCAAGCCTTTACAAGGACTCAGCCAGAGTACCGGGAATGCAGTGTTATGTGTTTTACTGAGACGTGGCTGCTGGGTCATATCCCCGACTCCAACGTCTCTGTGCCAGGCTTCCTGACTGTACAAGCAGACAGAGATCTGAAGACGAGCAGGAAAAGAAAAGGAGGTGGAGTAGCAGTGCTTGTCAACAACAGATGGTGTCATCCAGGACATGTTACTGTGAAGTGTCGTCTCTGTAGCCCAGATGTCGAACTCTTGGCAGTGAGTTTTCGTCCATATTATTTACCAAGAGAGTTCACCAGTGTAATTTTGGCAGTTGCTTACATTCCACCTTCAGCCGTTGCTGACACTGCATGTGATGTCATCAGTTCCATTGTTGCTAAGCTACAGACACAGAACCCAATGCATTTGTGGCAATATCTGGTGATTTTAATCATGCCTCGCTCTCTACTACACTTCCAATATTTCAACAGTTTGTCAGCTGCTCCACAAGAGAAAACAAGATCTTGGATTTGTTTTATGCAAATGTAAATTCAAATTCAAATTCAAAAATACTTTATTGATCCCAGAGGGAAGGATGCATACATGTCCAAACCAAGACCTCCTCTGGGACAATCAGATCACAATCTTGTTTTTCTCTGTTCAGAATATAAACCCCTTATTCAGAGGCAACCTGTGACAAAACGAACTGTGAGAAAATGGTCACCGGAAGCTGAAGAAGCCCTGCAGGGTTGTTTTGCAACCACAGGCTGGATGACTCTTTGCCAAGCACATGGAGAGGACATCAATGCCAAGACTGAGTGTGTGACTGACTATATAAACTTCTGTGTGGACAACATCATCCCCACCAGAAAAGTGAGATGCTTCCCTAATAACAAACCCTGGATCATCAGTGACCTGAAGGAACTGCTAAACAAGAAAAAAAAAGAGCCTTCAGGGAGGGAGACAGGGAATTACTGAGGAGTATACAGAAGCAACTTAAGGTCAAGATCAGAGACAGCAAAGAGGCATACAGGAAGAAGCTGGAGAACAAACTACAGAGGAACAATATCCGAGATGTCTGGTCAGGAATGAGAAAGATCACAGGTTTTAAGGGCAGGAAGGATTGGATAGATGGAAGTCTGGATAGAGCCAATGAACTGAACACATTCTTCAACAGGTTCAGTTCAGGAACTAGCTCAGCATCATCCTCTCCTGTTCCCAGCCAAACGAACATCCCACTCTCCTCTGACCAACAGCTTCCCTATTACTCCTCGGATGTTTTATCCTTCACCTCAGCCATGGACTCTTCTGATTCCACATGTTTGACTTCAACCAAGTCAGGAAATGCTGCTACCCCCATGTCCTCCCCCTCCCACTTGTCTGTCTCCAAAAGTCAGGTGAAGAGGCAGCTGGAGAAACTGAACCGGAACAAGGCTGCAGGTCCAGATGGTGTCAGTCCCAGAGTCCTGAAGGCCTGTGCTGAGCAGCTCTGTGGGATTCTGCAGCACCTCTTCAACCTTAGCCTAACTCAGGAGAAGGTTCCAGTGTTGTGGAAGACATCCTGCCTTGTTCCAGTACCAAAGAGAACTCACCCATCAGTCATCAATGACTATAGACCCGTTTCCCTGACATCCCACATCATGAAGGTCCTGGAGAGACTCCTGTTGGCACCCCTGAGTAAGCAAACAAGAACGTATCAGGACCCACTGCAGTTTGCTTATCGCTGTGGAGTTGGAGTTGAAGATGCCATCATCCACCTACTTCAACCAACCCACGGTCATCTGGACAAAGCAGGCAGCACTGTGAGGATCATGTTCTTTGATTTCTCCAGTGCATTTAACACAATTCAGCCTGATTTGCTTTGTCAGAAACTCCTGAAGACACAGGTGGAGCCCTCAACAATCGCCTGGATCAATGACTACCGGACCAACAGACCACAATTTGTGAGACTGAAGAATTGTGTGTCACACCAGGTGGTCAGCAGCACAGGGGCACTACAGGGGACCGTACTCTCACCATTCCTCTTCACTCTGTACACCTCAGACTTCCAGTACAAATTAGAGACCTATCATCTGCAGAAATACTCAGATGACTCTGCAATGGTCGGGTGTATCAGAGATGGACAAGAAGCTGAATACAGAGAGCTGGTGGACCGCTTTGTGACATGGTGTGGGAACAATCGTCTCACCTTGAATGTGAACAAAACAAAGGAGATGATTGTAGATTTCAGAAGAAACAGGGATAAGTCAAAAACTGTTTCCATCATGGGAGAAGAAGTGGAGGTGGTTGAGGAGTATAAATACCTCAGAGTTCCCCTTGACAACAGACTGGACTGGAGGCGCAACAGTGAACCCGTCTACAAGAAGGGACAGAGCAGACTGGACTTCTGGAGGAAGCTTAGGTCCTTCAAGGTTTGCAGCAAGATGCTGCAGATCTTCTACCAGTTTTTATTGTGGAGAGTGTAATCTCTTCAGCCGTCATCTGTTGGGGTAGCAGCATCAGAGCAAGGGATTTAAAAAGGCTCAACAACCTGATAAAGAAGGTTCTGGTTCTGTTCTGGTTCTTTTCTGGGGACGACTGTGGAACATCTAGAGATTATGATGCAAAGAAGGATTCTTCATAAAATCAAAAAAAGTATGGACAACCCTGAGCATCCTCTTCATGAGACAGTCATACAACAACAGAGCGTCTTCAGTCGGAGGCTTCTTCAGTTTCGCTGCAACACAGACCGCTACAGGAAATCCTTCCTGCCCACAGCCATCATCATCTACAACAACTCCTTAAAGAATTAATTATATGAGCCATACCAACACTTAATTTCCCTCTGGGATTAATGAAGTATTTTTGAATTGAACTGATTTGAATAAAGTTAGGAAAATATCCAGATGTGCATCTTCTACATTTACCACCGCAATCTTCGTGGACTTCTGTCACTATTTGTTGCAATTGTCTGATTTTATAATCTTAGTAAACTTAGTTTTTTTATATAAATATGTGAAATCCCATCATTTCTTAGATTTTTGGTATAAATTGAATCCTTGTGCTGCGTGACACTGATCTCCTAGAGGCTCCACGTTGAAGCCTTGAAGGGATTGAGAAACTCAGCTGGTTCTCACAAGAATTAACTTGGAATACTTTCCAGTAACCTTCTTTTCCTCTCAGCATGCACTCAGTACATGTTGTCTGACTGGGAATCCAGCTGTCATGGGAAGAGCCTGTTTCTTTGACTTTGCACCAATGTTTTCCACATCTAACCTCTGGAACTAATCAATTTTGCGTTCTTGAGACAGACAAGAGGCACCTGCTCCCTTGCACATGTATGCACTCTCGTGTATGCGCTACACAAACACTGCAACGTTCCAGTTTGGAAGTTTATTGCTTCACAGAGAAAATCAGAGAGAGAGAGAGAAGACAATGTGCATGCTGTCCACGTGGACAGAAAAAATGGTGTCATTTCCTGAAATGTGCTGTGTGTTCAGAAAGCCTGCAGGGTCTGCCCGTTAACAGAGCTCTGTAAATCCTCAGAGGTGGTCGTTTTCAGGAGATGGGGATCTGGCTTGTATCTTTTACTGCTGTTTTCTGCTGACGTAGGACACCTGTATAAGCATGCCCGGCCCAGCATGGAGGATCAAACACAAGCAAGGACGCTTGTTTATTACAGGAGCTGTTATACGAGGCAATAAAGTCAAAAAGGGGGAAATAAATGTCTTGCAGCTGATCGCCAGCAATTAGTCAGAACCTTTAATGGATTTTGTAAAGTGTGGTACTGGAACTTTTAAATCTGAGCTCTAAATTGGTATCTGCAGCTTAGGATTTCTCACTAGACGTGTTTTTAATAACGTGTTGAACATGCCACTGTGCTGCTGTTTCTACAGAAGGGCTG
This sequence comes from Valencia hispanica, assembly GCA_963556495.2. Lineage (NCBI taxonomy): Eukaryota > Metazoa > Chordata > Actinopteri > Cyprinodontiformes > Valenciidae > Valencia > Valencia hispanica. The sequence goes on from OY747706.1 coordinate 3,342,030, forward strand.
ATGGTCTGGAGGACAGAGACAAACACCACATGTGTTCATTTCCTGCTGTTCGCCTGAATATTCCAAACACAAATGCTAATTTTAGTGATAGCATCTCAAACTCATTTAGTCCTGGTGTTATGAGTCTGCGTGTTTTTACAATATCAAGGCAAATGCTTTAAAAGTGTCATTTTGAGAAATGTGTTTCGATAAGCCATGCTAAATGTTCCATATTGTAGTGATTTAATCTGGGAGTTTGACTTACTGAATATTAATAATGCATCAAACTGCTTCTCTTAGGATTTTTCATGGTAGACCAACACAAAGTAACAAATAGTCCTCCAGTGAAAAGAACATAACAAAAAAGTGAAACTCTCATTAGTATTCAACCCCCTCTGATTGAATACTTTTCACTTTTTACTACAGTTACAGCTGCAAGTCAGCTATTTAACATCTACAGATTGAATCTTGTGTGAAGCCCAAGCTTCCTTACATTAGACGGAGAGTGTCTGTGAAAATCAATGTTCAAGTCTTTGTACATCCTTTTTTGGATTTATGTTTGGACTTTGACTAGGCCATTCTAACACATGAATATACTTTGCTCTAAGCCATTCCATTGTTACTCTGCCTGAATGTTTAGGCTGGTTGTCCTTCTGGAAGGTGAATATTTGCTGTTTTTTTATTTCATAATTAAGTTTTCAAATCCAGTATTTATCCTAAGGGGAAATTAAATGTTCTCATAACCATCCAAGTATCTACAGAGTCTTTGTGGATGGTGATGCTGTGGGCAGGATGGATCTCCAGTAGCAGCAGGTCTTGCATAAAATCTGAAGAGGCCTCTGACTGAAGACTGTTGCTGTGTAACAGCCTCATGACCATCGTGACATGCTAACGGCCCAATATCCAGGCAGCAGAACCGATAGTCCACAGAAACATGTCCTGGATGACTCCATCAGTTGTTGGCTAGCTCTGCTAATCCATCTCATTTGCTTCTGCTGCTCCACTTTAAATCTCTGTCTGGCCATACGGTCAGAAAGCCGGGCAGAGAGACATAGGACATGATCCTTGATGGTTTGAACTTCCTCCTTTTCTCTCTTCTCTTTGGTTCACGAAGCCTCCTTTTCAACTCCTCTGGGATTTGGGGTCAAAGTTCAGGTGTTATTTGATCTCTTGGGATGCTACTCAGATGCTCCTGGTTGTAATAGGTAATAAACACCTTGTTGCCACATATTCACCTTCATCTGGCTTCGTAATCTCTGCAAAAGAAAAGCATTCCCACAACATAATGCTATCACCCCCATGTTTCACCGGGGTTAGGAAGGTTTGTTCAGGAGGGTGAACTGTGTAGTTTTCTATCACAAAAACATTTTTCCACGTAGGTTAAAAAAAGCACATTTTGATTTCATCTGAACAGAGCATCTTATTGTTTGAATTTCCCCCTACATGACAAACAGGACTTCTTTTGATTTCCAGGCTGCAAAGTGAGAAAATGTGAAAAACTTTAAGGGATATATTAACCTTTGCACTGTAGATGTATTTCAGTTTGAACATCATAGTAATGGGATCTTACAGAATGACTTCACAAAAGACCTACTTTGTACAAACAATACATTTGGATAAGAAAGACCTGGACAAATCTTTGTTCAATGTATTTATTGCACGCTATCTGAACAAGGTAATTCTGTTTAAGATTTAAATAAACCTTTTTGTAAAATTTGCTTCGTTTTTAATCCAGTTTTCTGGATTTATCTTGAGTATTTTGGAAAACTTGGATGTGAAAAAAGAACTACACCGAGTTAGAGTAGAACAAATTTCATGTAGCATAATAAAAAATAATTTCCTTTCTTGGACATCAAAATGCTTTAATAAAGTGAGGTGAGTCTGTGTCTCATGCAGAAGCTTTATCTTAATGCCTTTTCTATCAAATAATAATAGCTTGTATTGGGTCCAGAGGGAAGGAGTTCTCAGCATCCCGCACAGCAAATCTTGTGTTGAGCCCAGCTCTCAGCACAAGAAGATCAAAGTAATGATGGTTCTGCAGCTCATACTGCAAAATATTAGCGTGGCAGATTTTTCAGATCATAGCATAAGATAACTTCCTTTTGCCCAGTTTAAAATGTTTTGGAGAACAAAATGTCACAAAGCAGAAAAGCACCCTAAGTCATAAAACTAGAATACAGAGTTGATTTATTTTCTAGGGTGCATGACTCAAATAATCCAACTTATATCTAATGGCATGTATAATATTACATTAAGATAATATAAAACCTGCTAGAATTATGATTTCCTATAAAGGAACTTTAATGTCTTGAAGTAAAGTTATTTGCAAAGAAACTCTGAGCCTAAATAAGTCAAAGAAGAATCTCAGCGCACATTCCTCGAAAAACTCATCCATGCGTTTATCTTTAGTTGGCTTGATTACTGCAACAGTGTCTTCACAGGTCTGCCTAAAAAGTCAATCAGACAGCTGCAGCTGATCCAGAACGCTGCTGCTCGTGTTCCTCACTAGAACCAGGAAAGTAGAGTACATCACCCCAGTTCTAAAGTCCTTACACTGGCTCCCTGTAGCTCAGAGAATAGACTTCTAAATACTTTTACTAGTTTATAAATCATTGAATGGCTTAGCACCAAAGCATGTTGAAGATCTACTGTTACTATAGCAACCCCCCCCCCAGACCACTCAGGTCCTCTAATTCCAGTCTACTCAACATCCCTAGAATCAGAACCAAACATGGAGAAGCAGCTTTCCGTTTCTATGCTGGAACAAACTTCCAGACAACTACAAAGCTGCTGAAACACTGAATTCTTTTAAATCACAGCAAAAACTCCTCTGCTTAGAGCTGCCGTTGAGTAATGTTTTCATGTATCATATGTGTTGTGTGTGTTTCACGCTTTATTGCTGTTTTTATTTTATCCTAAATTCATGTCTGCTTTTGAGTAATGTTTTTACGCATCAACTGCTCTGTGTGTGTTTTATGCTTTGTTGCTGTTTTTACTTTATCCCATAATCATGTAAAGCACCTTGAATTACCTTGTTGTGGAAAGTGTCCTATACAAACACAATTGCCTTGCCTAGATGAAAATTTCTCAAGATGAGGGGTTTTCTCAGCAATTATTAGGTGTGATTAAAAAAACATTATAGATCATAATTAATTAATCTAAAAGTTTCTTTAATCTCTTGATAGCACTATTCATAACATTCATAAATATTCCAAATTTACAAGGATTGGTCTGCAGCTGGACTCTGAGCTTCAAGAGCCACCACACACAGATGTATCCAGAACATGAGCTACAGCTGGCTGATTCCTCTTTTTAAATGACTAACTACTTCCCTGGGCTCAGGAGAAAAAGGGACTGAACTGTTTCTCAGTGGTCTAAAGCTATATTTAGCATTTTCTTTGAAACTCAAGATCCCAGAGTCTGGAGGAGGAGAGGAGAGGAACAACATCCAAGCTGATGGAGGTCCAGTTTGAAGTTTCCACTGGGTTTTATTAAGTCCAACGTCACATTAATAATCTACCAGGACATTTTAAAGCCCCTCATGCTTCCTTCTGCTGACCAGCTTAATGGAGACGCTGATTTCATTAAGCAGGACTTGGTGCCGACTCATGCTGCCAGGAGTACCAATACCTGCTTTAATCACCATGGTAACTCCACAAAATGGGCCTGACATAAACCCCGTAATTAATCTATGGACTGTTGTCAAGAGGAAGATGAGAAACCAGATGAGCTGAATGTCAATTTTAAAGCAACCTGGGCTTCCTGAACCCCTCAGCAGAACCACAGGCTGGTCTCCTCCATGTCACACCTCACTGATGCAGGATTTCATGCAAAAGGAGCCCAGACCAATTACTGAATGGACGAACTGTTAAGTAGGTCCACATTTATGTATTAAATCGTTTTTACCAAGGAACTGTTTTCAGTCGCTATAAACCAGATTAATCAAAATTAACCCAAATTAAAGCTTGAAATATATCAATCTGTGTGGAATGAATCCCAATAATGCGTGGGTTTACTTTTTGAGAACATTAACATTTGCAGCCGTCTCTGTTTGAAATAAAAAAATAATTGAAAAGCTTTCCGTAGCAAGAAAGATGAAATGTGGTGTCCTTGCAGCGTAACGCCACAACTCAGCAACCTCAGAGTGTGAGGAGCAGCTGTGTTTTGATAAGAAGAAGAGTCACAGTGAAGGAGACGGTGTGAGCGACGTCTGTGGAGGAACGCTGGGCAGCATGGGGAGCTCAGGTCATGGCAGCAGACCTTCCACACGGACAACGGCAGACTGTTGTGTTCACAGGGACGGCCCTTCGCTGCTCAGCGGGGTCTTAGCTGTGGGGGTGGCTGGAAGCGAAGCGAAGCTCAGCATGTGTGCACACTGCGCTACCCCTTCCATATGGGAGTATTTACACGTTGTTCTGTTATCCAGAGATCAAAGCGGGCAGGGATCCCTCTGAGACGATTTTATGACACATTTTAGCAAATTTGCAGAAGACTTCAGTGCTTCGTGAACCCTGTTCCACAGCTTTAGTCTCCTACTGAAGACTGCATCTGCAATCTGCAACAATAAAATAATGCTCATCCATGCTAGGGAGCAGAAAACCACCAAAAACAAGACAGGGAGGAAGAAAAGCCTTCTTCTTCTTCCTGCACATCGTTTGATTTTTATTTTACAAAAAAGGTGTACAGGGCTACAAATCCTGATAATTTATACAAATACAACACATTTCAAAAATAAATTTTAATTTAGTAAACTCTCTGTGAACAAGTTTCTGCAATAGCTCACTGCATGAGATCCCTGAGCAGAGACACAGAGTGAAACACTTCTTCTTTTTACACCTTCTTACAGACAATTAAAAAAAATCTTGTTTCTTCATCAACACTTTAAATATTTACATCAGGAATGTGTGTGTGTGTTTGAGAGAGAGAGGCGGGAAATCAAAGTGAACTTAACGTTTCCTCATCACCATCATAGTGAAGAAACAGCACCGTGGAGACAACGATATGACTGCTACAAAATAACACCACATATTCTGGTGTGGAAATGGCAACGTTGTGGTAAGTCAGCTGGATATAAAGATTCTCTTCTGTAATAACCAGAAACTCCATCAAATACTCTTCCTTCATTTTACATGGGAGGAAAACACAGTTCCAGCTGGTTCTATTAACAGGATGTCCAGGTCAGATTTGGTGCCAGTCAGACGCCTCATTTGAATCAATGTGCTCTGAAAAAGTAAGATCCTCCATACAAATGTAAAAATTATACAAAAATGACCCGAATAAATGCAGAAAGTAGTTTATGAACGATAATTTAATTTATTAATGAGGAAATAAAAGTTATCCACACTTGGCTCTATGTGGAGAAATAATCCCATAATGATTATTGTACTTTGGTGTATTTTGGATCTAAATGTGTTTGAATTTAAGGTCACAAACTGAAGGACGGATGCTTCTACAGGATTTTCTGCTGTAGAGCAGAATTCATGGTCCCATCAGTTACACAGTCGTCCAGGTCCTGAAGCAGGAAACTAGCCCCAGACCATCACACTACCTCCACCATGTTTAACTGTAATTCAATTCAATCTAAGGAATCCCAGCAGATTGCATCGAGTCACTGACTTGCAGCATTCCCTCCTCCTGGACCAAAATGTATCGACGGTCGACAGTCGCCTGCGTTGTCGTTGACTTCACAGCAATCCTTCATACTGAGCAAGCATGTAGCGACAGTGAAGAGGAAAAAAACCCTTCAACAGGAAGAAACCTCCAGCAGAAATAATCATTCCAATTGTGCTTATCATTTATTTATATTTGTCTGATTTTGTAAAGGGTCTGAATACTTTTTCAGAGCACTGTGAGCTTTAATACTCAGTAGCTTTAAAGTGCAGTAAAATAAAACAGCAGCAACACAAACATGTTGCTTCTCAGTTTTGATATCATTTCTTAGTTGTGTTTGTAGCAACTTTCAATGCGGTTCCAGTTGTTCTTATGTTTTATAAACTGGGAACCTTTCTTAGAACGTTATAACATTGAATGATTCAGCTGCTTTTTGGGGATAAACGAGAACAGTGTGCAGCTTGCAGTCAGTCTATGTTACAGACTGGAAGCTGCTGTGCCCAGTACAGTCTCTCTTTTATTGTGATCACCATTATAAAGGCTGACTCTTTGGGGGAAACCCAGACCTGCTATAGCATAAAAGTAATTTGCTATGAAATAGACTAGTAATCTATGAACGTGAGAGTATGTTTTTTTTAAAAGCTGACTGCAAGCTGACGCAGCTCACTGATGGTGCAGCTGGGATGACTAAACAAGTACCTGAGATCTTGATCCAGACCTTTCAACAATGCCTATCTGGACTTTGATCTGGTACCTGGGTTAACCTCTGGATGTCCCTAATCAGATCAGGTAAAAGAGCAATAAATCAGAATGTGTTCAAATTAAGACAAATTTAACTGTGTAGGACACGGGGCCAAAAAAATAATCACAAATACTGTACAAGCCTTGATGAAGGTGCTCGTTCTTTCACTAAAAACTGACAATTAACAACCAAACATATGAAAACTAGACAAAATATATACAAATGAGACCTAAGAACAGCTCTGAGAATACTGGAACCCCTTGTACTGGTTCATAACAAGCCAAACTTACTCAGTAATGGAGCTACAGTTTGCTGTGTTGTTCTGTTTACTAAATTCATGGTAGCTATATATTAAGATTTATTCAAACAAACACAATGAAATAACTTTATTTGAACATAAAAGCATTTAAGTGTTTCCCTTTGAATGAGCCATGACTGTGCGTTGATCCATGTTGGACGTTTGCATTTGGCTGGACAAACTCTTCTGCATCCGGTCCTGCAGCACTCTTTCTCTGTGACTGGGAAGGCTTTCCATCTGCAGCCTGAAGCTTTGAGCTTTTTACACAGACTGTAGTTTAATATTTAACTTCCAAACACGTTGCTGCACTGGCTTATTAAGAAGTGAAGGATAAATACCACTGATACATTAATGAAGAAGTTTTCAAAGCTTTAAAGTCGTCTATGCTTGCTAACTTACAGCCTTTTGGAGGTTTTAGAGACTCTTATTGTGCTGCAATATTTACTTTGCGCTCCCTTTTCACAATTTTATCTGAGAATCAGGACAGATGGTACGATTAGTTTTTTTGTGTGGTATCAGTGAAGCTAAATAGATTTAAAAAATGACCAAATAAAAAGGTTAAAATGCAGAGACTGAAAATGTGAAAATCATATTTTATGAAGTTAAATTGTGTTCTTCATGTGACTGTACCTTCTTTTCTCCATTTTCAAGAACGAAAATGGAGTGAAACTAGAATATTCCTTCAGCACTCCCCTCTGTGTTCTTCATACCTCGTACTGCGTGAGCCAGGAACCTGTGGCCTCACTTTAACTTGAGGTTGTCTTAAATAAAAAAAAGAAAATGAAAGGATTCTGTGAGCACAGTAAATCTGTGGAAAGGAATCCAAATACCACCGCAGTGCCTTCCTAACTGTAAGCAACACTGAGTAAAGCTGCAGGCCTGAGGTGTTTGCAGAGGTCAGAGGTGATGGGGGGGTTGCAGCACAGTTGCTGTGTCTCTGCAAATATCCTCGCTCAGTCTCTTCCTTCTCTCCTGGATGAGAAAACAGACTGAGGGCACATAGGGCGTCCTTCTCCCTGGGTCTGGTCTGCAGATAACGTGTAGGCGGGACGGGAGATCTCAGGGGCTTGTGGTCCTCAGGCCCTGTTTCTCCATGATGTTCCAAAGCTTACGCAGATTCGACTGGGTTATGGTGTCATCTGGTTTCAGCTGAAGAGCCCGGAGGTAATTGGCTTCGGCTTCTTGCAGCTTCCCGTTGAGGTGGAAGATCGCTCCGAGGTTCATCAAAGCTGCAGGGTACTGGAACAAACAAAAATGATCCATTTAGGATAGAATCAGCTTGGCATCAAGATACTTAGCTGGTGTACAGCAGTGATCCAGAGATGGCTCCAGGTCAATTTGGTCCTGTGCCAATGTATCCTCCCCTCATATTGCACTTCATACCTCAGCATTACCATTCCGTCCCCTCCTACTAGTACCCATGTATTAAAACAATAGCAAATCTGTTTATTATACTTTATACGTCTTCTAAATGTGCACACACCCCTGTTGGCATTCAAGATTTTTATTATGTACGCAATATTATGTTCAAATAAACAGAAAAACAAACAGATCCTTTATTGGAGAAAAGTCTAAATTTAAATTTTGCAAAAAAACTGGTTGCATATGTGTGAACACCCTTAAAGAGCATATTGCAGGTTAAATATTTTCTGAAGTGCATATAAAATGTTGTCCAAAAGTTTCTATTTGAAAAATGTATTGAGGATATTTTAAAGCCACAAATTTTAATTAAAAAGTTTCATGATCTTGACCTGTGACTTAAGAGGGGGGAGTCTTATGCCTCAGCTCAGTAGGTAGTTTTTAGGTGGAGCAGTCATGTTATCGAGAGTCGGTGTGTTCACTAGTTTTGGATTGCGTTTATTTTGATTAAAAACTGTAAATTATTGTGTCATATACATGTCAGCGTTCCCACCATGAGCAACGGAGAATTCAAACTTACATAAAGCACAAAATGCAGCATATTCTTTTCCCAGCACGAAAAGTGCTTTTTCATTGGTTTATTACCATCACTATAACTTTGTGATTGACGTGCAAAGACAATTTGTTCGTTGCGCTTTAAGCCATGAGATTGGTTAAAAATCGGGATGTTCGGGACAAAGGCTGGGTGAAATCAGGACTACATAATGGGTTTGTGGGGACACAGGACAAATGACTCAAAATCGGGACTGTCCCGGTTAAATTGGGACGCCTGGTCACCCTAGACAGGAGGATTAAAATCCTATCAATGTGATGGAGTTTTACATGCGACACTGAGGTAAAGATCAGGTGCTACACAAGTCGCAGTGCCTTCGGTGCTTACAGCTTCATCGGTACCGCTGTCAGCGGCTGTTTCTGGACCTGCAGCAGGCGGGAGACACGATCACGGATCCATCAGAGGCTCAGCTCTACGCTGACGGGATCTGTGCATTGTACGTCTTGTTGTCTAACATCTGCTAATAATCAACTTTGTCTTTTTGTTTTTGAAGCAAAGCTAAAGCTAGCTTGCAGCACCCAGGTAAGCAAGGTTTTGATTTGGCCATTAATCCTTCCCCTGCTCTCCCCTTGGTCTCTCTCTGCTCTCCGGGGCGCAGCGGGCTCATAGCTGTGTGGTTTTGGTCCATCATAAGTGTAGTTGTAAACAATTACACTTTTTTTCTGTGTCAGAGCCGGCATTTAAATTAATAGTTTTCTACTGATGGAGCTGAAAGGACTCCCTTCTGCTACGTCACTTCCGGTCTGGCGGAGGTTAAATCAAAAACGACTCCAAACACTAAAATAATTCATTTATGAGTACATTTTTATTTAGAAATAGTTCCTAATATATTTCTCTAAACAGTGGTTTAAGGGGGACCTATACCTTGCAACCTGCACTTAAAAATAAAACCTTTTAGAAGCACCTTCTGGTTCAATAGAAGTTCAGTCAGGGGAAAATTTCAGCTATTCTTGTCAGATTATTCTGTCTTTTCCACATGTGCATAATTTAGCCAAAGCTGTACTTTTGGCAAAAGGTTATAAGGGATCACAAAGATCTCTTTGCACAAATCAGTCAGGGGAAGAGCACTGTTTTGCAACAATGTTTGGCCCACAAACCATTATTATATTTGATCAATAATTTAATATTAATTTACTTATTAATGAAGTTAGTTTCTTTTAGCTAAACAAGTCGGGGGAACCCCCTATTTCTTGAAAGGGAATCTTGAACCAAACATTCTCAACATCTTACGAAGGAATAAATTAATAAAACGGTGTGGGAAGGCATAGTTGCACGCACACACTAGAATAAGCACAAACAACTTCTCTCCAAAGTACGAGAAGTTATTAATAAAATAGGTCGACCTTACAGTCAAATTATTCCGTCCATAAATTCTATCCCTACATTACCAACATGCAAACTAAACTACTAAACTAATGAAAGAAAATAAATAATGAAGTAAAACAGAACGATCACAAACATCAGAACACAACAATGTAATAATTTCAGCATGTAACGTTGAGAAAGAGAAGGGAAGGAGGCGTTTGTGTGAGAGTGTTCTACTGAGGCTAAATGGGGGGGGAGGAAAGTTCGGGCGACTGTGGCTCAGTAGGTCGGAAGGGTTGTAGGTGCAATTCCAGCTTCCTCCTGTCACATGTCAATGTGCCTCTTGGCAAGGCACTGAATACCAAGTTGCCTACCGAGCTCTGTATCAGTGCATGAATGTGTGCGCATTTGTGAATGCGAATGGGTGAACGTGGCTCCAGTGTAAAGTGCTTTGAGTGCTCAGTATGACTAGAAAAGCGCTATAGAAGTTCAGTCCATTTACCAGTCTCCCGAGGGGATGCTAATGCGTAGTTTAAGAAGTTAAACAAAGGAGAATGGTCTGCTAGGTGTGCAGTAATGAACAGAAGTCCAAAAATTGTGTGTGTTCAATAGAGAGAGAAAGTGGGGGAGAAAGAGAGAGACAGAAGGCCTTTTCAAAGGACACACCGTGGCGGGATATTAGGGTAATATTGGCGGCCCGGTGTGTCTTATGAATCTGCCGTGATGGCATGGCGATGCCCGAATGTTGCGGCATTTGTGCCAGGATGCTTGATAGTAACATTACCGCAATATTGCTGCAATGCTAGACTCATGAATAAAGATCACGCCTTGGCGTAACAGAGGGCGATGTCATGATGATGTGCGCTGAGCCCCGGCCGACAACAGTATTTAAAATGCAATACCTGGGAAGTTCATTTAGCATTTGTAAACTGTATCTGCTGAAATGGTCAACTGGAGTGATGCAGAGGTCCGGGAGCTTCTGGCCTTTAGAGCTGAAGACCAGATCACTAGACAGTTCATGGGGATTGAAGGACAGCCACCTTTTGGAGCGGCTCACAAAGATACTTGAGGAGCAGAGCTTCAATAGGGATAAAAAACAAGTTACGTCCAAGCTATTTTGTCTGTTTACCATGGACTCTTCCGTCTCGCGGTTTATACGCAACCCTGCATGTCGACAGCCCGGTCACCACTCCCCAAACCCCATACTTATCCCGTCATCACGTAATCTTTTGTGAAAAGCACCTGATCGCACCAGAGGCTGAGCACTTACGAATGACCAAAAGGCTCACTGATGCTGGCACTGATGGCGGCATTGTCTATCGAAACAGGCTAGTGAGTCCCAGCACGAATATTAATTTGTTTAGCTGTACAAATTAATGGACAACACTCTGCTCTGAATTCAACTATTTAAAACACATAGCAAAATGTTCACAGCATGTAATCAGCAGCTTTTCAGTGAAAACAGCAGCTTTTGCGTTCAACACATATCAAACCAACTCTATGAAACAATACCTAAATCGTTCTAATCTTGACTAATGTCTCTGCCCAGAAAGAGAGAAAAATAGAATTAACCAAGGTTTAGGCCTACTGTGAGAAGATTCACAGCAAAGTCTGCAAACCAAGGAAAAAGAAAGAAAAATGGTGTCCAATGGGGAAGGCTGGCGTGCACAGCTGGGTTCTGGTCAGAACCTGGCGGTTCTGTTTGCTGGGTAGCAAAACGGGTCAAAAACAGCGAGTAGACTTCTGTGATCGGCTTCTGCCGTCCTGTGATAACTGCTCTGGTTGCAGTTCTCCAGGATACTCGAACATGAGGTCTTAAAGCTATTTTAGCCTCCACTTCAAAGATTTTAAATGTCCTCTTTCCCGCCCAGCAGGTTAGATGGGAAAAATCCAATCTTGCCTCCTTCTAGGCGCAAAGCCTGTACGGCAAGACGTAGAGTCTAAAGCGTTAATTCTATATATAAGCTTTGTGTGATCAGCATTTGTAGACAAGCTATGAATGCTGGGAACTGAGTTCCAACAGTACAAAAGTCCCCCAGCATTAGTTATGTATCATGACACAATAGTTGCATGCCAAAAACATTCATTTACTCATAAATTAATACAAATAAAAAATAAATAAAACCCAAAGTAATCAAGGAGGCAGCCAAGAGGCCAAATGCAGCACTGGAAACATCCAGATCTGGTTAGAATCTAACAAAACCTCATAGGAGAAAGTGTGTCGGTTTGATGGAACTAACTTTAAATAGTTCTGGGCCAGATACAGAACCGCACATCACCAAAACACCATTTTACCTTGGGTTTTTATCATTATGAACAATTCCAAATACCGGTCGTACTTTGCCAGCTCCTTTAGTGTTGATGTCAACATCTTGGCAGCCTCCCTGACCAGGTTGGATCCGTTAGAAAGCTGAAGAGGGATTTTATTTTTTTAGCACCACAGTAAGTTCAATCAGACTCCCAAATCAAGTAAGAATCACGTAGCGAGAGTAAAACAAAAATTCTGGAATAAAACAAGGTTCAAAAACAAAATCTGATAGAAAATGTATGGGGTCACTTCATGAGAGGAGTGGACAAGAGAATTGGAAAGATTTGAAGAGTTCCTACAAGGCAAAGTGGGCAAATATTACTGAGTCAACATGTGAGATGCAGAATGAATCCTGCAAAAGAAGAATGGATTCTGAAATGAATCAATCAGATCAATGATTGTTCTCCTCAGGGGCTGCAATACAGACCAACAGAAGAACTAAAAGCTGACATACTGACTAAAACTGATGTGTTTAGAGTGGAGACATAATGCGATTAGAAATGCACATTTCACCACATCACTGCTGATGAATAATGCAGTTTCTCTGTTCATACTGAATATTTTAGCAGGGATGATTCATGGTCCTCTGAGTGACGACATGCAGGGGAAAAAAACTCCACAAACACAAATGTTGTATTTTCTCAGAGTCGTCTTAGCTTCTGTTACAAAGATTGAATCCCTGTTGATGATTAAAAATGTTACATGATATCCTCTTTAGCTGTAGTGGAACATTAAGTCATCACAGCGGAGACTGAATGATACTGGTCCCTCGTTTTCAGATCGTTCAAATGGTGTTTGGAATTTCATTTTTAATTCTTTTCTTTTTTTTCGCACATGGCTTTGCATTTCCTCAATTGAACCCCCCCAAAACAATGTATATAAACCATTTCATATAAACCAGTTTGGTGAGTAAGTCTCCATGCCTGTCCCTGCGCCTGGTCTGCGGCCATCGATGTCAGAGGGAGAAACCGCCTCTTTGAAGTGGCTCGACATGTTTATTCCTGCTGGTGCCAATGGGCAAAGTCATAATCAGTGTGACGGATGAGTCATGGGGATATAAGTACAGGAAAAGTTCCTTGGCTGCAATCATGTCAAGACCAAAGAAGTATGCAGGCCAAGGGAGGAGCAACATCTGATCACCATTTTAGTTAGAGATGTGGAAAAAATGCCTCATCCAGCAGAGACGCTCCTGGTCTACTGCTGGGTTTATTGTCATTTCTGTATTTCATAGATAAAAAAAATGACTGTTTGTTTATTGAAAATGATGTTTTTTTTGTAGTTATTAACCAGCTACCTTCAGATGTCTCGTAATCAGTAAACAGAACCCAGCTGTGTGTGATTAAATCTCAGAATAAATGCAGCTGTTCTGGTCCCAGAGGTTCTTTAAAGAACATCCAGCATCATGAAGACCAAGGAACCCAGTAGACCAGCCAGGGAGGTGGTTCTGGTTCAGTTCTACAACAACAACCCAAGCTTTGAACATCTCCCAGAGATCTGTCCAATCCATCATCTGAACATGGAGAGAGGATGGTCCACCTGCAGACCCGCATGCACGCATGAAAAGGGATTAATTGCAAACTTTTATTCGAAAAAATTGATCAGCAATTGTAGTTTTTTTTTCTTTCTTGTTTTACACTGTAGGTTAAATAAACAATTTTATTTTTGTCGTTTGCATTTTATAAATGTAATATTTATAAATATTATTTTTGCAACCTCACAACATCACCACAGACATAATTCTGTGGACCCCCTGTGAGCTCTAGGGACTCCCTTGGGGGGGGGGAGTATTTAATAGCCACTGATTGTGCAGGTTGTCCCACTCAAAAAGTTGAGAGAGGTCTCTAATTTTTATCATAGGTACACTTCAACTGTGAGAGACAGAATGTAAAAAAAATAATAATCAGGAAATGAAATTGTATAATTTTTAAATAATTTATTTGTGTAATAGTGCAGAAAATAAGTATTTAGCACCTACAAACAAGCAAGAATTCTGGCCCTCACAGACCTGTTACTTCTTCTTTAAGAAGCTCTTCTATCCTCCACTTGTTACCTGTACTAACAGCCCATCTCAGCCCAGAACTACACAGTGGGAACTGGTCAATGACCTGAAGAGAACTGGGACCACAGTAACAAAGCTAACTTGAAGGGGGAAGAATGCTTTGTTACATCCCAAAAACACCATACCCAATGTGAAGCATGGGGGTGGAAGGATCATGCTTTGGGTTACTTTTCTGGAAAAGGGACAGGACGACTGATCAGTATTGAGGAAAGGATGACTGGGGCCATGTATAGTGAGATTTTGGACAAAAACCTCCTTCAATCAGTGAGAGCATTGAAGATGAAACATGGTTGGATCTTCCAGCATGAAAATGATCCCAAACACATCGCCTAGGCAACAAAGGAGTGGCTACGTAAAAAGCATTTCAAGGTTCTGGAGCGGCCTAGCCAGTCTCCAGATCTCAATCCAGTAGAGAATATGTGGAGGGAGATGAAAGTCTGTGTTGCCCAGCAACATGCCCAAAGCATCCCAGCTCTAGAGAAGATCTGCATGGAGGAATGGGCCAGAATACCAGCAACAGTGTGTGAAAACCTTGAGAAGACCTACATGAGACCTTTGACCTCTGTCATTACCAACCAAGGTTACATTACAAAGGGTTGAGGTGAACTTTTGTTATTGAACTGATGTTTTTTTTATACAAATACATTTATTAAAAATCATACAATATAATTTCCTGGGTTTTTATTTTACATTCTGTCTTTCACAGTTTAAGTGTAGCTATGATGAAAATTACAGACCTCTCATCTTTTTAAGTGGGAACTCTGGCACAATCACTGGCTGCCAAATACCTTTTTGCCCCACTTTACATGTTGGGCTGATATGACCAAACTTCTGCTGTTATTTATCAACTCTGATCATGATTGAATTTCCAAATTTGGCTGCCAAACCTGCCTTTCCTTCACGTTGCAGAAACAGCCACAGTTCCTGGATCTAATGGCCGCCGTAACTCTGAGACTGTTTGTGCAATAAATTATCTTGAGTTTGACCTCTGTGCTTTGAGGTCACACCACAAAATGATGCTTGGAGATGATTCGTTTATACACATGGAGATGGTTCGAAGCTATAGCATTAATGAAAGGACCACACACAAACTCTGTATTTAAGATCTTTAGTTGACAGGTGTATATTGAATAATTATAACTTTAACAACATATTTCTGAAGATCCAAAGTGACGTCACATTCTATTCTGAGGTTGTGAGGTTAGTGGGTTCAAAATGGCACATTAGTCATAAAGCTAGGGTGTATGTGGAGAGTGCAAATCCCTGGCTGGACAAGGAAATGGTAAAATAATTACCTGCTTGGCCTTTCAAGACGGTTGGTCCTACGTTAACGGGTTATTTTTTAGTTTGCAATCAATTTAGAATTTGCAGATTCAACAAAGTTCAACATTTCCTTCACGCACTTGTCTTGAATTCGTAGAAGTAACCCACCCACCCCCGAAAGGCATTTGATTTTTCAGAAGATTTAAATGGACAACATGTTGGAGAAGATATCCATCGAATTGTCTGAAATTATGAATTTCACAAAGAGAGAAGTTTGAAGAAAAGCATAGAAAACTAGTAAAACCCACAGGTATATGTTTGAAACTTTCAAATGATCTACAAAATAAACAGAGTATTTGAGCAGAAAGGTTCATTAGAAACGTATTAAATTTATTAGAGTAAAAATAACAATGCAAAACCAAGTCCTGTGTTGATTTGCCTTTTTTAAATCTTCCTCTAGGTTTAAACCACTCAACTGCCTTACTTACTTCATCTGTCTGAGAAGTTTTTGATATAACCCTTTTTTCCCTTAAGATTCTACGGTTGCTGTTTTCAGAACCCTTTATTTCTCTTGATCCCCCTCATTTCCTCCTGAACTGCTGCCTCTTTGCCTCTCCGCTGCTGCCAGACTGGGCATGGAGGAGAAAAGCAATGGCTACATAACAAATTGACTGTGAGTGCAAAGCAAACTTGAGGAAAGTCTTGACCTTTATGACTTTAGAAAGAATTTATGAAAAAATAATTGCATGAAAAATGGAAGAAAGCAGAGAACAAAAATTTTTTGACCAAGAATCAAATGCAGAAAAAGCCTTGAATAAAGGGAATGGTCCTTTCTGTCTGGCAATATGATTAATGCAAAACTGCTGTGCTGATTAGGAACCTGAGTAAATTATACTGTGTATCTGCCTTTTGCTTCAGTGGAGTAGGAAGATGTGATGCCGTAATAACATAAAACTGTTCTACACATTTGACAGATGAGCTTTCACAATTTGATCACCAGATAAGGCAGATGGCTCCTACTGTCCATGAGCGTCACAACACCAACAGGCCATGTTTTCCACCGCATCAGGCTCAAACAGCACAGTTATGACCAAACAATAACATTACTTAATCTCACACAACGTTACACACGTGCATCACTCACCGTGACATGCTGAATGCTTGAAACTGAAGCTGAGACTGATGTCAGGACATAGTTTCTGATAAATTTGGTGAGAAATTAGTTGTTCTCCAGGGAGACTCATAAAACACTGAGATTTAATTAATCCTTTAATGTAAAAAAAAAAAGATGGCGATGTCAAAGAGGAACCCTCCCTGGAAATGTCGTGCCTAACTTAAAAGTGTAGCAACATGGAGGTTATTCGGCTGTGAAAATAATGATAAAAAATGTAAACCAATATTATCCATTAATACAGATCTGTATTCCTCAAATATGAAAAAACCTCAGTTTGAGTAGATTAAACTAGCTGAACTATTGTTGATAATATTTCGGAATATCCTATCTATCCCTTTAAACTGAAGTTGCACCTCAGTTGTGTGGGATACAGATGGCAAAATGGCAAAATGTGATCATATAAAAGTTCATTTAGTGTACCAATCACTTTTTCTATCATGTCGTTCATCTCATACTGTGGTAAATAATGCCAGCTGTTGGCAGATCAATATCAGATCAGGTTTGCAAGCAGATTCTTGCAGAATTGAGGTTTGCCAGCGTCTTGATGAAATTTGGAACCTGTGCTCTAGAAAGATGGCAGCTGTGAAATCTCTAGCAAATAACGTTCATATTCAGCTCTAAGACTCATAGCATGAATTAATGAACCTCCAAACCATCATGGATACTTTATATGATACTTCATACACGTGCGGTGATAAACTGGATGGCACCTTTCCCTTTTATTAAGGAGGATGTAGTTTTCATTATTAAAAATGATAGATTCTGTTGTTGATGATCTGTTTTCACTTTTCCTCCACCTTAGGTCGTCTTAAGTGAGACTGAGCCACGAGGAGGCGGTGGCACAAGCACATCTTGTTTTGATATGATGAAACTGAAATGTTCCTGAACTCATGCAGCGACTCTCACAACAGAACCGTGTCTGTTTTTAATACAATGCAGCCTGAAGATATTCCATTCCTTCTGTTCGTTCGCTCTGATCCGTTGCATAAAGGGAATTCTCTGGATTCTCTCAAAATATATTACGTCAAAGAGGAAACTTCCACGTTCATTGCAGTTTTACACGAGTAAACATAATTTGTTTCATACAGTGGTGAATCCCACCCAAACCTTATTTTCATAAATGAGCTGCCTATTTTGCAGAGCTAACCAATCGAACTCATAAATAAATGGGATCCATAATGTTTTCTTCTTTTTTAATGTGTATATTTTGTGATTTCTTTTATTTTATTTTAAATTATGTCTAAGCGTTTTTGATAAAACTTTTATAATGTATCTGTAGTTGGGATGTTTGTGGTTCTAGATGAATTTTTGTAGCTGCAGAATGAGGTAAATTTTTCTTATTTTCTCTCTGGCTTTAAATTAATTTAAATGATATAAAACCTAAGTGAAATTTATAGAGGTGTGACGGTACACAAAAATCATGGTTCGGTAAGTAGTTAGGGTTTTAAAATCACGATTCGGTATGTTTTCAGTACACTTTAATCAAGAAAACGACATAAAAATGTGCATGTAAAGTTTTTTTTCTTTTTACTTTGATCAGTTTTAAACAAAGGACTTTTTTTCCTTGAAATATTTCCTTTCAATTCCTGAAATTAACTTGATTTTATTGTGTTCTATAACTGAAAAAAGGTTAAAGTATAGAACTGACTGGAGATTGATTTGATTTTTAAAAAATAAATAAAATAGAACAAGCAGAAATCACCAGAGTAGAAAACATATAACCACTTGGAAACAGTCAGTGTTAATGTTTAGAAATAATTAAATAATACTTTGCCTACATTTGAGCATAAAACATGCCTAAATCCCTTTGGAGTTGTTGTGATATTTCGACAGCCTAGTTTCCCAGCAGTATTTTAATTCACCATGGACAGCTGTTGGGAAAATCCCAGGGATTCCGCCACTTGAGTGTTTTATTATACAGTCTATGGTTTTTATCCAGAATAAGGAGTTTGGTCTGATTGGATGCTACTGGTAGCCATGTTGGACGTCAGCGGATTTTTCTCTAGTATCAGTGATGTTTCCATTCAGCTTGACATTGTTTCAGGTCAGTCAATCAGTTCAGTGCAGAGCGTGTTATGGACCTTATTGCTGTTGAAAGATGCGTTCTCTGACAAAGTTCTGGTTCGGTCCATCTTTCTTTTTCTACTGTAGCTGCATGAGAAACCATTAATGTTCCCAAATAGCAGAGTTTAGTGATAGCTGGGAGTCCTTTTTGTTTTGTTCTGGTGTCACCTTTTAAAGTTACCCTGTGGAAACATTGCACTGTGCTCTGAGTTCTGCACACAAAACATTCTGCATGTCTTCAGGTAGATAACAGAGGGATTCATTCGGTAGACGTGCGTATTGAACCGACAGGGCAGGATGGAAAAATGCGAATATATTAACCGCTACAGCCCTACTAATTTGACATTTTTACCAAACGGAGCTCTGAGCTGAACTTCATGGTTTATGGGAAGTCTTGCTGGTTTTGTTTGACCGTGTTTCTTCATATTTTACCAGGGTTTGTGTGCACAGAAGGCCAAACTATGATTCCTGTAAAACATTGCGAGGATGTATTTGATCATTAGTCCACAGCTGTCTGTTTCTAATCAGGCCAGAGGAACAAACAGGATGACCACATGCTAAACACACTTCCACCCTCTGCAGGCCCTCACTTAAACAACCTGACCCGTCCTGTCAGAGCTCCTAAAGACTGACTCCATTCATTTTCAAGATGTCTCAATCCCCTGGCTGAGTGTTATTATCATTACTCTTTCCAATCTGCTTACCCTGGCTTCTTCTTTTAACTTGTTGATTGATGTTGCACGAGCAAACCTCGGAGCTCAGGAAAAACCAAGCACTCATTATTCTGAGCAGGACTGACAATGAATCCCGTTGTTAGAGGCAGAGCAGCCAGTAACGGTATTAGAAATCAAGTCTGACTGTAATTGCAGAGCGTCCATCAAAGTATATCATAATGAGGAAGAATAGTGAGTCGAGGTTTTACTTACGTTGGGTCTCAGACTTGCTGCTTGTCCGTAATACTTCTCGGCTGCCTCGTTGAGTTTGGCTTGTCTAAAAAGGGAAAACAGGGAGAGGCAACCATTAGTTAATTTTACTGGTGCTGGCTTTGGATCTGGTGCAGGCCTTGAACCCTGAGTGTTTAGCAGTTCCCTGGGGTCACAGAACAAATAACATGGAGGGACAGCATGAGGAAGCCTCATCCAATGGGTTTTTTGTTGGATGGGATCAATTAGCTGATGTGTGTCGACCACTTTCTGCTCTAATTAAACATGAACATCAGACGGCTGTGTGTTGGAATAAAAATCTGATTAAAGCATAAAGGTTTGAGGTTTCACAACTTGTTGATTTAGGATGTTTGATTTACTTGATATAAAAAGAAAAAACTTTTAAATTACAGGTGAATCTGAATATTATCATCAACAAGATGAAATTACTTTAAAAGGACACATTTATATTATATAGAAGCATTACACCTAGTGATATATACATCGATCTTTTATGTACGATCATTTTGATGATAAACTTCAGTTTCTATGAAAAATGTAAATGTTACATCAGACCCACAGACAGTCACTGACTTCTTCTACAATACGGGAAAGCCACAACGGGTCATTGGTACAACAAAAGTATAAAGGAGTACAAATGTGATCATGCTTTTAAATCTGTGGGGGAGGGAGGGTAATGTGGTTTATATGGGGTCATTTTTAATCTGTAAAGCAATTCGAGTTGTAATCTTTGTATGAAAAGCATTTTATAAATAAAGTTTGATTGATTGATTGATTGAAAAGTGTGATTTTCAAGCATGTAAAGTTTAGTGGAAGCAAAAAGTGTGGTGGAAAGACACGCACAAGCCTTCAGAGGATTGTGAATCAAAGTCCTCAGGAGTTTGGAGTAGGGTTACCATGTTTTGATTTCTAAAAAAGAGGACACTTGGCCAAGACTTTAGATTTGAACATATTTAAAGTGTACATTCTCCATGTGGTTATGATTATTTAAATAACAAACATCAGTACAAAAATGACTTTAAAATATCTGGAAAACAGTTAATAGTAATAATTACTCTTCCGAATTAGAACATTTACCAGTAACAATAATAGTTCAGTTTTTAGGTCATACTGGACAAAAATTAAACAACAATCTGAAATAATATTCTGAGAAATCAAGTAGTATTTTCTTTTCACTGTAATAATACAAGGGGCTGTACAGTGGCGCCGTTGGTAGCACTGCTGCCTTGCAGTAAGAAGGTCCCGGGTTCGTATCCCGGCCTCGGGTCTTTCATGGAGTTTGCATGTTCTCCCTGTGCATCCGCGGGTTCCCTCCGGGTACTCTGGGTTCCTCCCACAGTCCAAAAACATGAGTGTTAGGTTAATTGGTCTCTCTAAATCGCCCTTAGGTATGAGTGTGTGCACGGTCGTTTGTCCTGTATGTCTGGAGATAGGGAATGATAGGGAGACTATTGTTTTACTCTAGGCCAGAAGGGTTTTAGGAATGAGAGGGTGTGGAAAAGTTGGAGCTTTACCCAGTTCTGGGATCCTGTATGATCCTGGCCGACCTGCTTAATAAATATAAAAACGCCTAACTGCAGCCTCATCCTTATTGAAGGAAGAAGATAGTTTCTTCCATAACAGTCACCCTAGTTTGGAGGATATTGACGAGGAGAAGACCTGAGCTGGAGTCAGAGCTTTAAAAGCCACCAAGCAGAAGAATCCAGAACATGAGCTTCAAATGCCACATTCATGGTGTTAAACCACTTCTGAACCAGTGACAAAGTCAGACGCATCGTACGTGAAATAAGGAGAACAGCGACATTGCAGTTTTTCTTGCTTTCACAGTCAATAATAAATTGAGAAGCCATGTATTAAATTTAGACTTTTATGTTTGTTGTCTTCCTTTGAAGTCAGTGCTCTACTCTGTGGCGTTCTATACACAAACCTGCATGTCCATCAGTGGCAACATTGATGCTCTGGTCTCTCCAGAACAAGTTTCATGATCCACAGCTGCCCTAATGGCCATAATCATCTAAGTGCAAATAATTTACCTCTGACAAAGTCAAGGACGGAGTCATCGAGGGCTGCGTGAGAAGCCAGTGCCTCATTTAAGATGTCAACGTCTATAGAGCATCGTTGTCAGTGTGGATTCAGATCAGAGTCAGAAACACCTGAAGCTGTCTCCTTAAAAAAGATTGTCAACAATGTGTTATGTATTTTACATTAAAAACATGAAAACTGGATATTATCAAGTCACACTGAATAAATGACAGGCCAACACAGTGGATTATTAACTCTTCAGATTTAGTTCTTTTGTCTGTTTGTTCTCGGTTTTCAAGTTCCTCTGAACAGTTAGGCACATAATTAGTCAAATTATTTCAACATCTCTTTTATATTTTCATAAAAAGACAGATTTTATCAATAAACCATCCATCCATTGCTTTCCTATGTTGCTTAATGCTTGCCTATCTTTGAGTGTGCCTATCTCCAGCGGTCACTGGACGAGAGCCGGGATGCAAGCTGGACATGATGCCAGTCCTTCATACAACACCAACTCACAAAAGATAAATGGGCCGAGCGCACACACAGAACCAGAACAGAACCAGCGCATGCATGGAAAGAATCTGCACACTCCACACAGAAAAGGGCTGGCTCAGATTTTAACTCCAGATCTTCTCCTCTTGTAAAATTAACTAATGCAGCTCAAAGATGTGTTACTATATTCTACAGCTGAGCTCAGAAGTTTACATACCCCCTTGGAAGAGTTTCTCATTTGTTTAGGCAATTATTCAGAAAATTTGACCAATAGAAAACTGTTTCTTTCACTGATTTTAGTGGTTGAAAATGAAAACAAAAATATCCAAATAACCTTGAACAAAAGTTTACACAGCCTGGAAGTGTGGGCCTGAAAACATCCACATAAGTTAATACAAACAGGTTTGAATGGCTCCTGCTGGTGACCTTCCTCAGCTGGATGTGTTTGCATGTGTGTATAAGGAGACAGTGGGTTTTTGGGCTCCTGACAGACCCTGAATGCCTCATCTGGTCCTTCACTGATGCTGCTCGATGCAGAGGAATGAGAAATCATTCTCAAAGGATCTGCTGGATAGGGTGTCTGAACTTTATAAAACAGGAAAAGGATATGATATATCCAAGGATGCTGAGATGCATGTTTCCACTTCCTAATTAGAAACCAAGCTACAGTGAATTAGAGCAGCACATTTTTACAGCAAGTCTTACGAAATGAAAGGCAACAACCTCTAATAACTTCAGCCTCTAATAGCTTCAACTGTCTGAAAATAAGTATTGTAGCTGTTTGAAGATGCACAATAAGGAAGAAAACTGAGTGGCGTCATGCAGCCACCAGGAGACAGCTGTCACTACCACAAAGCCACAAAGCAACCTGCTCAAAAAATGGGAACCAGGTGAGAGACAAGACTCAAAACCTGGGAACAAAATATAGTTTTATTGTCACAACCATCAACACTACCTTTCCTATATTAAAACACGGAGGGATGTGGAACATTATCAGAAAATACTGGAGGAAAAAGTTCCCTCATTAGCCTGGAAGCTGTGGATGTGACATACTTGGACGTTGCTACCATGACAATGATCCGTTCTAACCAACCCAGGTTCTGGTTCAGACTTCTGTCCTCAGTACTTTTGAGCCACTAGGGTAACTTGGATCACCAATGTCCAGCTCATGCAAGACCCAAAAGTTACAGGACCTACAGACTCTTTGTGAGAAGAATGGTCGGTTTAACCAGCAGAGAAAAAAAGTGCCTCATCTACAGATATCACACCAGACTTCAAGCTGCTGTTGATGTTAAAGGAATGTTACATGGTATCAAGAAGGATGGTAGGGTATTTCAAATTTTGATCTTTTCATTTGGGTAGTTTCTGATTTTAAGCCTGCTTTCCACCCAACGCGTAAGCGGTCCATAACGTCTGTGGGGTGTAATACACAGCTGATGGTTGGTATTCTAGTCGATGGATTCGTTTCCACCGGACGTGTTGTGTCGCGGCTCTCTCCAAAATGTACGTGGCGGTTCTATTTTTTACGCGTTATGCTTCCAGAACACGTCAATCTCAGGAGTTTAATTTGGACCAGACAAGAAATCTGACACGGGAGCAGTGTAAAGCATTTGGCAAATTCCAAAATAAAAGACATGTAGATTTCCGATTTCTTAAGTGTAAAAAAAAAAAACCAACAACTTAATTATCTGTGACACCAGGTTTGAAGTCAGCAGGTCTGTGGTCCTAATTAGTTGGTTTTTATCATAGACGATGAGAAATTAATCTCTGAAGTGGAGAATCACCCAATTTATCTGATACCAGTGATCATTTTTTACAAGGACAACATGAAAAAGGAGACGGCATGGACAGAAATGTCTACAGTTTTAGGAGTGGATGGTGAGTTTATGACATTCATTAATATAGAATAAAAATTGTTTCCTGTATACTACTGTATACTCAGTTAAGTGATTGCAAATCTGCTGTGATTTTGTGATCATGACCATGAGTGAAAAGTTTTTGTCCATCAGTCATCATCTCTGAAAAATGGCAAAAACCAGCAGCCAATTTCCCCGCAAATCTCTCACTAAAGCCTGAAAAATACATTGTTGAAAGGAAACGGGAAAACTATTAGTTCAGAATCCAAATGGTCAAAACCCAACAACCCAAGAGAGCCATAAACGACATTGGTAAGTTTCTGTTTGTGCTAGTGATCTCTTCCCTTCTCCTGCGCAGATTCACTTCTGTCCCCATCAACTAGAGGTCTTTCCATGCCTGTGTCCAAGACAAACACATAAAGAGCCTAAACTGCAGAGGAGCAGGACCCCATGCCAAGCAGGCGGAGATGAGTTCAACCCAAGCATTACCTTAAAAACTCTTCAGGAGTTTGACCCCTGGAAGAAGGGTGTAGAGCAATGGTTCCCGAACTGTAAAGGTTGTCTTGCCAAACTGAGGTCTTTAATCATCACAGTTTTATCAGTACCTGGTGTGAGCCTGCTGTGATGTCACTTTATCTGCCAGGTGGAGGTGTGTGTTTGTTCCCTGCATCACCGAATTTGGTTCATTGAACATTGCTTTCAGAAATATGCCACTGTTTTCATAAAAACTTGTTAAAGGAAAATCTGTGGGCAAGATTACTGCCCTCTTCATTCCCCGGACAGCCCCTTCCCACCTGAGAGTTAAAGGGGCTCGCAGTGAAACAGAACGGCTGTCTGTCGGAGCCCATTTTCTCGCACAGTACCACAAAAATCGGGGCTTTGACCATTTGTGTTTTAATGTAGTTGACTGTGGTGAAGACATCGATCACATCCCTAGACTCAGAACTAAACATGGAGAAGCAGCTTTCAGTTTCTATGCTTCCCTTATCTGGAACAGACTTCCTGACGAGTGTAGAGCTGCTGAAACTCTGAACTGCTTTAAATGGAGACTAAAAACCATCTGTTTAGAATTGCCCTCGAGTAAATGCTTGATGTCATATGTATGAAATGTGTTCATGCTCTCTTGCTTTTGTTTTATCTTTCTCTTGCTTTATTGTGTATCATGTGTAATGTGTGTTTCTTTTATGTGTTTTTTTTTAAATCACCAAATCATGTAAAGCACCTTGAATTACCCTGCTGTTGAAAGTGTGCTATACAAATAAAATTGCCTTGCCTTGCCTTGCCATTACATCCTTCAGCTCGGAACTCGGCTGTTTAGAAGCTGGTGCATTGTATAAGGCAGCATGTGCAACCCTCCTTGTTTCCCAGCCATAGTCTGTGCAGATCCCTACAAAGTACCTAAATGTCCATTGACATCTCATAAAGGCTCTTGCCGATGGTATTTTTGGACAGAGGAATAACCCATAGTTTGCTGGCCTCTGTTATGAATCATCGATGGAACCATGTTCGAAGTGCAGGGAGGTATATAGACTCCACAGTTGTGTGCAGTTTTTCACAGTGTGCCACTATGTACAAAACTTTATATGAGCTCAGTTGATCATTCGCAAATGTTTGGTGTAACAAAACCAATGGCAAGATATGCTTCATAATATTTTCTACTCTGGCTTGGAAAGAAGTTGGTTTAGAAGCTTATTTGGCAATGTTTGATCTTCTGTTTTGCGTTTATGTGGGAGCCTCGTCAAGAACCTGTCTGTTATATTAGCATTTAATTTGTATCCATTAATACAGTGCCACCCCTGCAATGACACACTCCACTTTTTAAATCCACTGGTGTAGAGGATCAGAACGAGGATGCATGAAAAGTTTCATCAATGGTCTCTGAATAGACTTCAACAAGCACAATCAGTAACATTTAAAAAACTGGCACATTTCATTAGAGTATCTAGACTTTTCCAATCATGACTCATGTCTACCAGCTTAACAGCTTGAGAGCTTTTCTGCTCAGCCTCATCAAACAAACACACTTTCAAGTGAGACACAGATGCAGAGACATCTGAAGTTTGAACATGAACATTGAGTTAAAGCATCAGTCCCGGATTCTACCACCGTTCAGAGAGAGAGGGATTACAAGGTCCAGCCAAGAAAATCACGCAGGCTGAGGAATGGAGTAAGCCCTCGGATAAACCGTGCAGACAGTAGATTTCTCTCCTGTGCGCACACACTCCTTTCAGTCCAGCCAAGGAAAACCATTCATCTACTCAGAATGAAACACTGTGTAGCATCTGTGTGAATGCAACTACACCGTGGAAATCAGGAATGAGAAAGTAAGAGGTCTGTGTTGAAGCTCTTACCTGAGCATGTGAGCTGCACTGAAGACCACATCGAATTCCCCACCATCGAGGCGGGCGGCGGTCTTTGCCATCTCTGCTGCTTCCAGCGGCCGCGACTCTTCCAATAAAAACTGACCTACCAGGGCAGGAGAAAACATCAGCGCTTTTAAAACACGAACAGATCCTCTCAAAGGCACAGAGGGATACACGGTGTAATAATGTTTACTTTGGCTCAGGCACGGGGAAAGCCTGCTCTGCCCTGTAACAATGCGTTGAAACACCAGATATGAGTTTTACAAACCATCCCTCTTTGGTCATTTCTCAGGGCTGTTTGTTCAAATTAGTTGACCTTGATAGATCAGCTTCTGTTTGGTGAAAGTATTTCTTGGAAGCGGTTTGCACTTTTACTCTGTGGATGAGGCTAATCAGATGGGATTATGAAGACCTGGCAAAGCCATGAATTTAGGGATTCATGCCCTGGTAAGGTCCAAAGTAAAGAGGAATTATCCCCATGCTGATTTTTGTTAGCACGATTACTGTAGACCAGGGAACCAACCACTGAATTTAAGCAGATTGCCT